>BPTQ01000004.1:282477105-282926298 GCA_019973895.1 Chrysanthemum seticuspe | reverse complement strand
AAAATAATCTTCCTCAACCTCAACCTTAGCGTAGTAACTTCTCACTAGCATTCCTATTCCCCTAGAGAACGATATCAATACCCGTGGCTTACCCTAATTACTACACTACAACGATTAGGTTCACTGCCTAGGGTGTTATAAAACTTGCTCGAAGAAAAGGAAGTTTCCTTGACCCCGAACGACGCGTGTAGCGTTATCAATCATACCATGCCCTTGGAGCTTGCTTTAAACCGTAAAGAGCCTTCTTCAAATGAAAAACGTGAGTAGGATGCTCTGGATTCACAAAGCCTTCAGGTTGGCTGATATAGACGACTTCTTTAAGACCTCCGTTCAGAAATGTCGTCTTTACGTCCATCTGATAGACTACCATGTTCTTACTAGCAGCATTATCCAAGAAGATTCTGATTGCCTCGATACGAGCAACAGGAGCAAACGATTCCTCAAAGTCAATACCCTCCTCTTGATGGTATCCTTTAGCAACCAATCGAGCCTTGTTCTTTAACACATGACCATGCTCATCAAGTTTCACTTTGAAAATCCATTTTAGGGCAATGATCATAGCACAATCTGGAGCAGGTACTAATTCCCATACATCAAGTCGATCAAACTCATGAATTTCTTCTTGCATGGCATTGAACCAGCTGTCTTCATCCATGGCTGTTTTAACATCTTTTGGTTCGATCTTAGAGAGTACGGAGTTGAAGAAGTACCATAAGGCATCTGTTGCAAGTTGTTTCCGTGTGGATACTTGACTAGAGGGATTTCCAATGATGTTGTCTAATGGATGATCGTGAGTCCATTTTTTGAGGTGTTCATGTGGCAGTTGTTGCGGGACTGAAGTAGCAGAGTCGATGTCTCCTGAAGAAGATGGTTCAGATGAAGATTCAGGAGCAAATATGTTTTCAAATGGAGCATCTTCAGGAGTAGCAAAGGGATTAACTTAATCATTGATGCCAGACACAATTCCATGATGTACAATCGAAGATTGATGATTCGTTGATGAGACTGAATGATTAGCAGCAGGCGCTTCTTGACTTAATGATATTGAGACTGAAGGATTGACTTCATTCACAGGAATATGAGCAGCCTCTGATGTAGGAATTGGCAGTTCATTAGCACTTGGCTCATAATGCTTATCAAACATAGGATCAAACAATTTCTTTGAATCATCTTCAGATGGAGGTACATATGGAGTTTCTGGAGAAGAATTTGGTACAAGGGATGAACCAATGGGACTATTTTGAAGTGCGGGTCCTAAACTGGATTGTCCAGGAGCCATTTGACCGGTCAACTCATCATACATGACGTGAATTGTTTCCATGATATTTCGGGTTCTCTTGTTGTAGATTCGGTATCCTTTTCTGTTTGGTGCATAACCTACAAATACTCCAATGTCTGCTTTAGCTTTAAGTTTGCCTAAATCTTGGCCCTCATTAGTTGGATAACACAATGCACCAAACACACGAAGGAATGAAAGATTAGGTTTTCTGTTGTGGACAAGTTCATATGGAGTTTTTCCATGAGCAGTGTGAATCAGGGATCGATTTTGGGTGTAGCATGCAGTGGCGATGGCTTCACCCCAGAGAAACATTGGAACTTTTGAGTAAATCAGCATTGTCCTTGCGGCTTCCACAAGAGTTCGATTTCGTCTTTCAACTACAACGTTCTGTTGAGGGGTTCGAGGAACACTTCTTTGATGACTGATTCCAATACTTTCATAAAACTCACTAAGTTGTTTGTTAACAAACTCAGTTCCATTGTCTCTTCGGATGATTCTGGCCGTTTTGTTAAGACGAACCTGCAGCTGTTTGATGAGTTTGATGATGATATCTGGAGTTTCATCCTTTGTCTAGAGAAATCATCAACCACAACTAACACATATTTCTTCCCAAAGATATTCTGCACTCTCATGGGTCCACATAAGTCCATGTGAATTGTATGAAGAACTTCTGTGACAGAGTTAGTAGGTTTGGGTTTATGGGCATACTTCTTGCTTTTTCCCAATTGGCATGCTGAACAAAGATGATCCTTTTCATACTTAAGTCTAGGTAAACCTACAACTAAGTCCTTTCTGGAGAGATCATTGATGGTGCCGAAGTTCAAGTGATTGAGACGACGATGCCATAACCATGACTTTGTTTTAGAAGCCTTTGACAACAAGCAAATTGGAGAAGACTTCATCATATCTTCGATAGAGATGGTGTATAGACTTGAACAACGTGAACCTCTTAAAAGTTCCTTACCATCAAGTTCTCTAACGAAACAAGTATGTTTTATGAAGGCTACTTCTAGATCAGAATCACAGAATTGACCAACAGAAAACAGGTTATGACCAAGACCTTCTACATAATATACCCTGGAGATAACACTTTTACCAACAGCATAATCTCCATAACCCATAATTGCACCGAAATGATCATTCCCGAATCTAACTGTCCCGATGAATTTGCTCACGAAGTTCATGAGCCGCGACTGGTCGCCAGTCATATGCTTGGAACAGCCTGAGTCCAGGTACCACAGAACGATTTGAACGATCTGCAGTTGAACACAAACAAGAATGGATAACTGGATAATTGGGATCCCCATGCAAGAATGGGTTCCATTTGGTTAGTAACAATGGTTGGAACACCCACATCAGAAGTAGAAGCATTCATATCAGAAATTGAGGCAATGGAATCATTATGAATAGATGCAGTACTAGTGTCTGTATTTGCCCTATTCAAAGTGTGCTCACTTCTTAAGAGAATAGTTCTACCAGTAGGCATCCATTTTCTAATGGGAGTTGCCTGATTAACCTTATGGCCAAAAGGTATCCATTGATAACCTATCTTACTAAATGTTCTTCCTGTGGGTTTCCAATGTTTTCTAACTCTCTTTCGCTTCTGCGTTTTTGCCTTCTTAGTATGATATTTTGCATTAACAGTGTTAACTAGGGATTTGACATCATTAGATAAAACATTCACACCACATTCGTGATTAGAAACAGAATTCAAGCAGACATCATAACAAGATTTTCAAATAGTATCAAAATTCGAATTAATTACAGTACGCCTATGGTTAATACTAGAATCAACACGATTCGTTTTATTCGGCTCAAACTTAAAGTTCCTAGGTTGATCTTCTACTCTCTTCCAATGCACATTCTTAGCTTGCGAGGTCCTGTAATTCCTTGTATTGTCTTGAGACTTTGACCTGCTCGCTTTAATGTCACTGATTACTCCTGTAGAGGGAATGGGAACATTAGTTGGTATTGCTACTCTTTGCTTCTCCTGTTTAGATGTGCTGGGATCTGAACTACATGCAGGCACACTAAGGTTCGCTTTCTTAACACTAGAAGTGCTGGGATTTGTACTACTAGAAGGCACACTAGAGTTCGCTTTCTTAGCATTAACAGATCTGGAATCTGAACTACTTGAAGGCACACTAAGGTTCACATTCAAAACATTGGGCATCGAATGAATATCATACTTGACACTAGGCATAGAACATGGAATCAAAGGATTAACTCTCTCACCTAACGACTTAGGGCATATTGTGATTAAGCATTCTAGGATTTCTTGAGATCGTTTGGCATATAAGCATGCATGCCCAATTGCATTGTCAAGTGGTTTCTCTAACTTATCCTCTTCAACAATCTCACGTAGATATTCTAGACACTCCTTAAGGGATGAGAAATATGTTTGAATAGCAAGGTTGTTATTCCTAAGATGAGGGGGAACATTTTTCACAGACAAAGCATATTTATTACTAGAGTGAACCTTTGATACACCATTCTGCCCATTGGTCATTGGCATTTTCCCTTTTACCTGGCTCTTCAGATTCTCAATTTTCTTTTGCAATGAAGCTATTTGTTCATTGTTTTTGTTACGAGTGACCTTTATTGATTCAAATAACTCATTGAAATGACGTTTAACCTTTTCTTCTAGAAAACTTTCATTTTCCTTTTGTAATGTATTTACTAAGTTTTGAAGATGAAACGTTTGAGAATTCTGAGAATCTAAAGGAGGAGGCATTTGGGAGCCAGTCACATTGTTCTTTTCACCCTTTAATTGAGAGATTTGGGCTTTCAACTTTCTGATCGTGTTACAATGAGCCTGAATCTGTTCATCACGTTTGTTTATTTGAAAAACTGCATCAAACTCTGGAGCATCCGAGGATGTCTTGATATTTGAAGTTTTTACATTTTCTTTAAGATGTTGATATTTTAGTTGTAAATTAAAATGCTCAACCTCTAGTTTAGAAAAATGTTTAACCAAATTGTCGTGATCATCCAGTTCAATTTTCTCAATTAGTTTAGAATTAGTCTTTTCAAGCTCAATGACACGATCATGGGAGACTTTCAGAGCAACAGATAATTCATGAAATTGAGAAGCATTAATGGAACAATTTGTAGCAGTGAAAAACACATCTTGAGCAATACATTCAGAAATCAGATTCTCATTCAGTGTATGCAAGTTCTTCCTCTCAATCTTATTATATTTTAATGCTCGCTCATAATCACTAACCTCAACTATCATTGCATCAAATTCTTTTTCCATTTCTTTAATGTCTGAATTCATTCCCTTTTTAAGACTCTCAAAATGATATTTTAGTTGCTTAAAGAAAGGCATGACTTCAGTTAAATAACATTCTTTAGTTTGCTCAAAACCCCTTTCTCTTTCAGTTATACCAGTGGGTGTGATCTTTTTCTTGCAAGTTTTCTCAAAATCAACAAATAGTTGAAAGATAACATATTGACTGATTAAGGTATTGCTTTTAGTGGCAATAGTTCTAAGAATTAGATGCATTGGTGTATTGGGAGGATACACAGTCGCTTTAGGCATTTTCCTAAGGGGAGGGTTTGTTTCAACAATATTTTCCGCTTTCTGCTTATCTAAGTCCATTCTCCAGAACACTTGTTCGGGCGTTAACAATGTCTGAGGCTTAAACTTGTTTAAGGCAATCCAATTCTCCTTTTTGTAATCATGGGGTGTGATAATTATTTTCTTCTCTTTACATTTTGGGTCATCTAGTTTCTTGTTCATCTTCTCCCTAGTGACTTCATCTGATTTCTTATCTTCCTCTGTGCACTCAACGCAACTAGGTTTCTGTCTAGGCTTAAGGATTTCATTACCATCATAAATTACCTTATGAGCATTTCTAGCCTTTTTAATGACCTCAGGATTTGGTTTCTCAACAAGGGGAATGCTATGCTTATCGCTTAAAACTCTATGCTTAGTGATCATGTGAGCAGTCTGAATGGTGTTCCCTTGTATGTACAACTTGTTTTCAAGTTTGTTTTTCAAATTTTTTAGATTAGAAAAATCTTTCAAGAGTTTTGATTCCTTAGCATTAAATTCTTGCTTAAGCATTTTCACATTTTCTTGAAGTTCTTGTTTTTGCTTAGCAGTTTTAGAAAGCTTTTCTTGCAAGGAATTTAACTCTTGTTTTAATACTTCTTCTCTAAAATTACTTTTTCTAATGATTATACGCACTTGGTCATCCATTTCCTGCTCACGGGTGGTCAACTCAAATTTAGCACGTTGTTCATAAATGGCAACACGTTCTTTATAGGTATTCAGTTCAGAGACAATAGAATCATCAGGGGTACATGCAGTGAATTCATCAAAGACATAGTCATCATTGACTGCAGGAGATGCATTACTTGGTACGATCTCATTTTCACTTTGTTTCACATATTGATCATATGGAACAACATTGCTATTACCCATATTATCAATATCTGATTCATAAGTCTCAAGAGATTGTACTTCATTATGCATCTTTCGCTCATCAACATCATCATATAGTTTTAATACCTCTGAGATGATTTTGTCTTTGGATGGACCAGTTTGTTGTGGAGAAGAGACCTTTGGAGACACCATAGGAGAGATGCTAGCCATGAAGATTGTTTGAGCAGTAGGTTCATCATCTACATCAGAATCAAATCCATCATGTGGAAAACTAGAAGGGGGGTTGAATAGTTTTACCAATTTAAAACTTCCTTTTAAATATTTAGATAAACTTATGTCAATCTATTTGGTTGTTTATGTTGGACGTTGATAGATAAGTATATAAACGTATAATGAAAGATAAAGAGTAAGAAGCACATCACCACGACACAAGTTATTTATAGTGGTTCGGCTACAAGGACACCTTCCTTGCCCTACTCCACTCCCCGAGTCACCTACTTGAGAGTTCGTAAGTACTACACCAACTCCTTATGGCGGAGAAGCCTTCACAACGTCGCTTAACCTTTTTCCGGTACAAAGCTAGATACCGAGTTCTTTCACACCAAGGCGAACCACACCTAACACTACGTCGCCTACCCTTTATACGGTGCTAGGCTAACCACCGAGTTCTTTCACACCTTAGGAGAACTAATCCTATCACAACGTCGCCTACCCTTTATTAGGTGCTAGGCTAAGCACCTAGTTCCATTATGGAGGAACTAGTACCCTTCACGACACAACACCTATTATCAAGGAGATCTACTCCTTGTTACAACACCATCAAGGATATCACCATCCTTGTAAATAAATAAATACTTATATGTATAACGATGCACCTCATCGATTATACGACCTAAGCATTCTTCCCAAATGCTACTTGATTTGATTCTTCGGCATCCTTCACTAATGCCTTTGACACAACACTTGGCATCCTTCACTAATGCCTTCGACACAACGCTTGGCACCCTTCACTAATGCCTTCGTCTTGACACCTTAAGCATTCTTCACTAATGCTTTGACACAGATTATGAGCACCTTTCACTAATGCTTTCATCTTGACACTTTCGGCATTCTTCACTAATGCCTTCAACCCAACATCTATGGAGAAAGGAAGAACTATCAACAAGAGAACCTTCGTTGTCTTGATGATGACGAAGCAAGGCAACTCATGGACTTGAGCTTGCACGTCTTCAAGATGTGGTGATCTTTCCTTTAAGAGGAACCTAGAAGATCACACAAAAACAAAAGAGAAAAGCTACATAGATCTCTTGGATCTGAGGTTAGAGGGTAAGAATACTTGGGGAAAGTATGTGTGTAAAGGGATGAATAGAAAGGAAGAAATGGCTCTCTATTTATAGAGAAAATTCTCTACTGTTTCCCCAGATCCCACGGATCCCTTCCACTTGGGATCCGGCTAGCACAAAGCTAGGGATCCGTGGAACGCTCCTCTTTACCCATGGGTATTTTTGGTTATGGGTCATGGGTCATGGGTTATGGGTTGATCCATGGTTTTCTTTCTAGATACAATGTACCTTAAGGATACATTGAACTTGTGTAAGTGGTATATATAAAACCATGGGTTATGGGTCAAAACCATTTGCTAGTTTTTATCTATTTAGTATATACTTGTTTTTACCCATTTTAGTATATACTTGTTTTTACCCATTTTAGTATACTTAGCTTAAGTATGTGTAAACTCAATATGTAAACACTAGTTGTTGTACATATATATCTAAATCATAAAATCACTTATACTTGTTAAGCCAATATGTAAACACTAGTTGTTGTACATATATATCTAGATCATAAAATCACTTATACTTGTTTTAGTGTTTTATGTGAAAATGTGAATATGTTAGAAAACTATTAGTTCAAACCATTTACGTATTTTATTTGTTTCGTTAATATGATTTTACTTTTGTTATCGACAAAACATTAGAAGATCGTAAAATATAAATAAACGTTTTTACGACTTATTTGTATTAACACATCACAATCAGCTACTTGAAAGGCATTCTGATGATTATGACCTATCTCTTGAATCGGCTGTTCATCAACATCAGCATCATAGGTTTTGGCATTTCCTTCAGCAAGAAACAATAACTCCTCTTCATCCAAGGCTGCTCCACTGTCCTGAGCTTAAACTAGCAACATCTTATCCCTGAAGTACTCAGCATTCTGTGGACACTTCGGAGATGTACAGTTCCTTGCAATGTGTCCCTCACCACCACAGTTGTAGCATTTGATAGGCTTTGTTTGTCCTTGATTTCCACCCCTTCCTCGGTTCTGATTTCCACCATAGCCTCCACCTGCTCCACCTCTTCTCTGATCGTACTGCCTTTCTTGAACTGGCTGCACCATAACCTTCCCATCTCTGATAGTGGCTTGATTGTATGGATTGGATGCTGTTCTAAGGTTGTTGTTGGTGTGTGGGAGAGTGTTCATGTTTTGACTGATCATGAGAGCTAGTTGACTAATGAAGTTTCCTACGGATGCATCAACATCAGCTTGTTTGAACATAGGATCGGGAATGAGTTTGTGATTACCATTACCCATAGGTACAACTTGAGAAGCTTTGGTGGTAATCCCAACATTTGTGTAAAAGGCAGTTGAATCATTTGTTGAGCTTGTTTCTCCCTGAGCTTTGAATTGATCAAGAATCCGTTTTTCAAACATGGCATGTCTCTCATTTTGAAGAAGGAAGGCATAGAGTTGCTCATAGTTTGTATTCTTCAAACCTTTGGTAAGCTTCACGGAAGTGACGAACTTGTGCCATTCTGGATTCATGTTGTTAACAAACTTTGAGTTCAGCTGAATGTTAGGCATGGTCATTCTGATATTCCTCATGTCATTCACCATCTTATGGAATCTCACATAGTACTCATAGACACTCTCATCATGTTTCATCTTGAAATGCTCAAATTCATCATATAGTTGTGATTCTCTATCTTCAACAGTCAATTCAGAACCTGAGAGAAGCATCTTGACATTATCCCATACAGCCTTTGCTTCTGTGTTGTGATTGATAAGCTTATAGATTTCTTTTGGAAGTCCTTGTAGTATGATATTAGAAGCTCTGATATCCGCATCGAATCTCTTCTTCTCCTTATCATTGAGCTCATCATACGTCTTTGGTCTGTCTATTCCATAGATCATTGTTCCATCTTCAGCTGTATCAATTATGTCTCTAGTAGTCTCAACTCGATAAGGTCCTTCATCAATGGATTTGAGTATGTTGACCCCATTTTCCTTTCTAAGACAATACAATCTGATTCGTTGAGCCCAAGAGTCGTAGTCAGTTCTGTCAAGCATGGGTGGACGAGTATCTGACCCAGCTGCTTTAACATCCTCGACAATAGTGGAGATGATTGTAGGTACGGTGGCAGACATGTTTAAGAATTACACGGGATTTTATAACTCTATGATTAAACCGGGAAATAGATTCTTTCACGGGATTTTACTAAATCAAGAGAAAACCGTATTCAAAGGATATAACCCAAGTCGCTATAAAACTTTGAACCAAGTCGCTAACTGCCAAGTCGCTATAGTCTCAAGTCGCTATATAACAACTCGCTACAATCCAAGTCGCTAGCAAAATTTTGACAGCAAGTCGCTAAGCACCAAGTCGCTAATTTGTCAAGTCGCTAAATAGCAACTCGCTAGGTACCAACTCGCTAACACCAAGTCGCTAACAATATAAAGTACAAGTCGCTAACTTACACCAAGTCGCTACCCGTAGTGGAGAATCCACTAAGTGTACTTTTTGTTGGCTTGTCTCAATAGACAAGTCGCTAGCTCAACTCGCTAAGACCTTCAACAACAACTCGCTACCAAATAACAAAGTAAGTCGCTACCAAGATAATCTCTCCGTGGCTCAAGTCGCTAACTAGAAAATCACAAAAACAACACTTTTCAATCCAAAAACAACCCAACCACGATGATTCAAGCCTTCAAAATCAAAACCTAAACACTTGTGATGATTCTAAACACAAAAGTACTATCAAAATCCAAACTTTAACACTAGAAATCACCCAAATGATGCAAAAACCACTAAACTTTTTCAAACTCAAAAACCACCTAAAAACCATTAGAAATCCAAAGATATGTAAGAGATGATCTAACCATGGCTCTGATACCAATTGAAAGATATTGGATTTCACATACACATCAAACCATGACACAAAGTGGGCGTACAAGATGTTTTTAGAGAGAGAAAGTTAGAGGTTTGGGAACTTTAGTGAGAGAAAGAAAAATCTTATTATGAGCTCCAACTCTCTACCTTGGAAGGTAGAGAGTATTTATAGTCTTACAATAAAATGCCACACAACGGGCTGTGGATCAGGCATACAGTGGGTAAAGACCCGTCCGTCCTCCATGGTGTTACTTAACTAAATACTACTTAGCTTAAAAGAACTACGACTGCGAGCTTTCTAACGATTACATATACTTGAGGTGACCGACTCTTTAATACCAGGAATTTCTAATTCCTAACAGTCTTACCCTGAGTTGAAACAATATTCAGTAATCATTTGGACAGGTAAATCTTTTTGGAATTGCATTATCCACATTTATATCCGACAACTTATGCAGATTTCTTATCTTTATTTATGGCCAGGTACCTTACTGATGGAGTACTACTTCGTGAAAGTCTTACCCTGAGTTGAAACAATATTCAGTAATCATTTGGAGTACTACTTCGTGAAAGTCTTACCCTGAGTACAACTTATGCAGATTTCTTATCTTTATTTATGCAGATTTGGGTTTTGTGGTACTTGAAGAGGTGGGTAATGGATGTTTTTGTTGTAACACATGTACCTTCTCAGATGAGTTAATTCTATCATTTACCTTTCTAAATAATTCAACTAACTCATTGAATTTGGATTTTTGGTCATCTTTCTTTCCTTCAGTATGAATTGAAGGAGTGGATAGTTCATTATGAACTAAACCATCTTTGCTTGTTAATGAAGGTGTGCCAGGTTTTGTTTGTGTGACCATGCCTAACCCAGGCCTTTTTTTTGTAGAGTTTTGGGAATTAACCAAAGGTTCAACAGACTGAAGAAATTTTGGTTTAAACTTGCTAGTCCCTAAAGAAAAGTTTTACCATGAAGATTTATATGAGGGTTCTGAGGTGGTCTTAGAAAATCAATCTTTTGAAAAATGACTTTTTTTTATCACATTTAAAACATTCAGTGCTTTCATTTTCTTTTGTTCCAGAAAAACTTGATTTATTTCTTTTAATAAAACATTTTGAGTTAGCAAGAAGTGCTCTTTCTTGAAATTCAATGTTTCATTGAGATATTCTTTACTAGTTCTTTCATCAGCTTCATCATCAGATTTTTCTTGGAAGTCCTGAATAATATTGTTAGAAAAGAAGGCAAAATATGGGTGCACTTATCAGGGCCTTTTTTTTTTTTTTATCTCAAGAGTCTTTTTGACATCAGGGTATCTCCTAAAGATCAAATTGTCTTTATACACGAATCTCCATAGATTTCAGATAGCTCAAGGGTCTAAGTCCCATAGAGAATCTTACCCACTTCTCAGAGAGACTGTTAATAAAACCTACATTAATCTCATACTTAGATAGTTTAACACCATTATTGGACAGCTCATTAAGTAAGGTTTTATAATGGGTATAGGTCTGAGAGAGACATTTAGAGTCTTTGGCTCTGAATGTATTATACTCAAGTTTTAGATCCATGATTTTGTTTTCCTTGGTATCTAAGGGACCTTCAAAGCTGTGAACCAAGTCTGTCCATGTTTATTTAGTTGTATCACAGTTAATGACTGACTCTATTATATCATCTGGTAGACATGATATAATGATGCTTTTAAGGCGCTGGTCTTGTTAACCACCATCCTCTCATCAGATGACCATTGTGCTTCAGGTTTGGGTAAGCCTTCAGTAGTCAAGGGTATCTTTGGACCATCCTTAATACATTTTATGTAGTATGGTTCCATTCGCGTTAAATAGTAAAGCATTCGCTTTTTGTACTTATAAAATTTTCCAACTTGAAGTCGAGGATCAACAGCAGCATAACTTCCTCCTTTTTTATTATCTAGTTGGGGTACATCACTTTCAGCCATGGTAGGATCTTGATTTTAAAAACGTTTTTGAACGGTTTATATTACTTGTTTTATAAATCAAACCTGACTTTGATACCACTTGTTGTTCCTTTTACAAAGTTAACTTAATTACAAAGTTAATTTAACCAATTTTCATGTTTAAGTGATGTAATAAAATACTAATTAATAAGAGATAAAAACTTTAAATATAAAGAAAGAAAAGTTTTTAACGTTTAAATTCTTGTTAGAAGTAAATCAAAGAATTTATACCAAAGTGTTTGTGGAACAACAGTTGGGATTGAATGACAAGTATGGTAAGTATTCTCTCTACACTCTAAGTTAAACTTTGAGTACAATTATGCTAAACCAACTGAGTTCGTACTCAGAGACTTAATTGTATTTGGTCGAGTAAAAGTTGTTTGTGAATGTCTCAGCATTAAATGCACAAACTTCACTCTTTTACTCCTCTCTATTTATAATACAAGAATTGGTTATTAACCATTGTCTAAAGTGTGCTTGTCATGTGAAGAATGGATACAATGTACTATGTACTTTTGTCCCAATACAATTTTCTACTTTGAGTGTGAGACAAACACTCTATAGATATAACAATCTTGAAAATTGTTCTAATCCTTAACCATTCAGGAAAAGTTTGACCCTTGCATGATAAGAACATTGCCTATACATTTCAAACTTATCCCACCTTGTCCCACTTTTTCGACTTTAGAAAATTAGATGTTTATTTAAGTCATCAATTCTTTTTATGTTGAGAAGACTGAGGGGTTCAGTGAGCTATTGTCATCACTCACTGAACATATCATTTTCTTTTCTTTTTTGGCTCAGAGATCATTCAATAAGAACCGCCTCACTGAATGGTGAGTCTTTCATCTTAGACTTGGTCTGAGCATCTTGAAGGTAACTCACTGAGTGACTGTTCACTCAAGGACTTGATTGCTATTTTCGGTTATACAAAACTTAGGGTATTTTCTATTCAAATCCTAGAGTAAGATCATTGAGCACTAAATTAACCCAACAGACTATAGCCGGGCCATTTAAAAGCACGAGTATAAATGAGACCAGGTCACACGGATCGCGAGTCGGGTTGATTCATCGAATTTCCATATTTTTTTATTTCAATAAAAAATGAAAAAAATGAAAATATGTGTTAAAAATCTTTTGCCCCGCTAGATCCATGTAGACCCATTAGTTAATTGTTATACAATAGTAGTTTATATTAGGTATTTGTTAACGACAACCCCATGGGTGTTGTTTAAGCATTTCATGTTTAGATAACTAGCATTTAATGATCTCCAAACATTCTATACTTAACATCACATACCATGTTTAAATTGATTAAAAGTGTATAATTATAAAATATAAGAGTTCATTAAATGTGTTTTTTATATACATGAAATGCTTAAACAATACCCATGGGGTGGTTGTTAACAAATCCCTTAAAATAAATAAGGTTCTGTTAAACATAGCCTCAAAAGTTATGTTTTAGAAACAAAAATATGTATAATTTGTGGTACACTAGAAGAATACCCGCGCTAGGTGACTGTGTATAGCGGCAAATAATTATACTTATGAAATCGTGATTCTTGTTCGACCCTTGATGCAAAGCGTGTGTGTTTCGAAATACAAAACTTTTTAAAATTAATACAGTGTGTATTTTTTAAAGTTATCAATTTTAAAATTGATCAAGAAATTACATAATTCAACTTTTCATGTTTTTGAAAAGTTGCCAAGTTTAAGGGGTACTTTGGGGTAATTTAGAAAAACTACGTTAATCTAAGGGTGTGTTTGTTTCATTAAGATGTTTTAGGTCTGAATCTGACTACCACTTCTTACTGGTAAGAGGTGGCTAGAAAGTCTAAATCTGAACAAAATAATGTTGTTTGTTTTTGTATAATTGTCCGAATGATTTTAAATGCTCGTTTCTACAATTTATTTATTAAACTAACGCAATGCGATAATAAGTAACTTATGTAAATATGAAACAAGACTTTTTATCATAAATATAACATAGTTAGTTAACACAAGTCTTCAATCTCTTATAGAGTAAGAGGCAGTAAGAC
This sequence comes from Chrysanthemum seticuspe, assembly GCA_019973895.1. Classification (NCBI taxonomy): domain Eukaryota; kingdom Viridiplantae; phylum Streptophyta; class Magnoliopsida; order Asterales; family Asteraceae; genus Chrysanthemum; species Chrysanthemum seticuspe. Next base: position 282,912,446 of record BPTQ01000004.1, on the reverse strand, counting down.
AAGTCTCCCACCTCTTACTGAGTAAGATGTTATATGTCTAACTAGGTCTGACTCAAAAGAAAAAAACAAACAAGCAAAACGTCTGCCTCCTCTTACTGGTAAGAGTAAGAGGGCTAGTAAGACTTTTATAAAAAAAAAAAAAAAAAACAAACACACCCTAAGTTTCAAATTTCAAGATTCAAAATTACAAGAAAAGACATAAACACTTTATAAGTAGTAGAGATAGAGTTGGTGGAAAAATGTTAAATGCAAGGGGTGAACAATTATTATTGAAGATATAAGCAGTTAATGCGAGTCTGAATATATTAAACGTAGCCCTTAGCGCGATGTTTAGCAATTTTCATCTAAATAATAAATTTAAAGTATAAAACAAAAAATCAGGTTCAAAACATAAATGATCGTATGCCAATATATACCTCAAAATATTATTGTGAATTAGTTGCTCATAACATGTTACTCCGTAGGATTTATTGAAAAAATATAATATGAAAAAACAAGAAAGAAAGACATGCAGAATCAAGTCGTACAAATCAAAGACAAGATCATGAACATAACCATTATGGAAAATGCCCATATGGCTAAATCTTTTTAAGAACAATAATGAAACTAACTGGCCTGATATCTTCTTTGACAAGCTCTTCGTCAATCAATCTTCCATAATTCTCAAACAAATTATCCAGAACTCTTTGTCCAAAGTGATTGGAAATCATCGATTCTTGTATTGCTCTGGTGGTCTTTGCCACTATGGTTCCATAGCTAGCACAAGCCTTATGTTTGAGTTCAGTTTCAAAAATGTCAAAATGGTCAATCACAAATGACCCCTCTTTTTTTATTTCCTCCTCTAGTTCATTCCTGGAGGGTGCGTAAAAGTGAGTATCGTATTCGTCGAACTTTTCTTGCTCAATTTCTCCCTACGTCAACCATGATAAATAAGACTTGTGAATTTCAAGTACCACCGATAATTTTTATATAGTTCAATATACAAAAAAATAAGTTTTATAAATTAATAAGCATGCTATGTGTATTATTCAGGGTCAATGAAATTTTTTGGCTTTTTCAAAATATATAAACCAAAGTAAATATTTTTGAACCGTAGCGAAGGGCTTTGAGCCTAAAGGTATTCAGGTTTCCCAAATACAAATAGTTTTGGTTTCATTGACGATAGGTATATTATTAGGTGCTTATGAATGTGTTGTTAATGTTAGTAGGTTATATTAAAAATTAGCCCATCGGTTATGTTTATGTAAGGCTTAGCCTATTTAGTTTACATAATAATGTTTATATACTTTGTATCGACCCACTATTTAGGTAAGCAATAATACCAAATAGGGTATCAGAGCTTTAGACTCAAGCTATCATGTTTATGTAGAACTTAACTCATTTATTTAGCACGATTATGATAAATAAATGGGCGGGCCTAATTAAAAACGCGCTAACAGTTAAGTCTTTGCTTTTAAGAAAGAAAACATATATATTCAAAATGTAAATAAACTACCGTTTAGGCCATAACATAGTCATATTTTAATTTTCATATCGCACACCTGAGAGCCTTAACTAAAACGTGTTGAATTTATAGTTAAGAACTATCAATTTTGTCCGAGTATGAATATTAAGAATTTTTTACCCGAAAAAAGTTGTAATTTACCTACATTCGAACACATAATTTATAGCATTGTTTATCAAGTAGGGATACTGAATGGCTAAATTGCAACTTCTTTTTGGGGTAAAAAAAGGTTTAGACATAAATGTAAGTACATAGCTAAATTATAGCCTAAACTCGTATAAGGTAAAAAAAAAGCTTCAAAATAAGTACCTGCGCAACCAACAACGCAAATGATTGTGAAAGAAGTTCCCACAAGAGCGAGTTGCCCCTATCCACATGGCTTTGATTTCTTCTCCCCAACAACATTAACACCATCCGACCCTCAGATAGTAGTTCTTTCGATCTTGAACGAAGAAACAATGAAAAATCTTTTTGGAATTGGTTGCAATATGCTATAGATACTTCTACTGGGCTTGTCTTGGTAATGGAAACACTACCTTTATTAATTGAATTTCCTTGCTTGTCATAAAGTTCGGAAGGGACCTACAATATTAGATAGTGCATAGTATCGCTTATAATTTGTAACAGTTAGTTCCATTATTTTTTACAATAGTTGAAAATGGTATAAAAGAAGGAAACGTACCCTGGAGAGCCAATGCAAACTGGAGAAGGAGTAAACAAAGTGCAAAGACTTGTCCGGAAACAATCTACCGTAAAAAGTGCCAGGATAAGCAGCTATATATATGCTGGAATCAAATTCGTGCATTCGCATATACCTTTTATTCTTCAATTCATTATAGAAATCTGGCAAGTTCTTGAAGAGCGAATTGAAGTCATTAGTATAAAGGTCGTTGAGGTACACTCGATATTCAGGAGGTGCAATATTGGATAATTTACTAGAGCTCTCGTCAATGGCTTCAACCATTTCTCGTATGCTTGATAATGTGTTTTGGCCAGAAGCGCAACCGAGATCGGCTATGCCTAAACTCCTTGGTTTCATGGAGGCATAGGTCTTCTCAAGACACTTTATTGTTATGTGCTTGGTCATATCAGAAGTCTTTTTCTAGCCATAACAAATATCATAGAAGGTAATCAGTATAAAAAATATTTTATTTTATCCCTTATGCTAAAATCTAATAACAATATAACATAAAAGATTTACGATCTCCCCTAATACGTATAATTGTTGTGAAGTTTTTGTTTCAATTTTTCTCTCGCATTTTTTTTTTTCATTTTTGGTGCACCAAAGACTTCTACTATAAACTGATGCATATGAGTTATCCTTAATTTACTTCAGATTTTATACGCAGGGTTCACAAAATTTAATCTTTTAAATTATTGCATCACGGATTATTATTTTGATAGTTTCTCAATGAAACCTAGAGAATAATAAGCTAATGTGAAGTTGTTAAAACAGGTTGTGAATGTGATATCAACATTCTCTTTTAAAAATAACTTTGACCGAATCACAAAGATTAAAATGTATCCCAGCTTGTTACGTGAATAAAATATGTAAGTTATGTTTAGCAAAATTCCCTGATTAGGTAGAACTTAAATTTATAATAAGAATGGGAATTAGATTTTTATATAAAATAAAAGAAAAAACCTTTGGAATTATAATTATAATTACAATAAAAGAATTTTTTTAAGATGAGTCTTGTTTATTGTGGTTCAACTAATCGAGTTTATCTATGTATTTTGGAATTATAATTACATAGCACCTTTGGATTAACATGTCGATCTACAAAAACAATAAAGAGTTATATATATACTCAGTCGGGCTCAAGCTCAATTTGAGCAGCTTCAGCGTTTTTTACTTTTTTTTTTTTCTTTTTTTTTGCAAGGCAATATATTTCCAACTAATGACAAACCAAATACAAATGAAGGCGTCCACTTTATTAACAAGATGCTTAAGTATTTAAAGTGATCTAATCTCAACGATCTTAACGAGTTGCCTCGATGATATTTGAGGACTACAAATATATGCTCAGTTAAATGGCTCGAAAAAAATATGAAACCTTGGACATAAGTGGAAGTCTGGAAACTATAATTAGTAAGGATTCCATTGAGCCCTTGTTCAAGCATATTTTTTCTTTTTCATTTGTTTAATTACACAATCGAAAATTTCGTTAGTTTGACCAAACCAATTCCAATATTGACCTTTTTTTAGCCAGTGAGAGGTTCAATTTTGGCACATAGCGAAATCAAGCTCTCCCATTAATTTAATTTAATTTTCTTAAAAGGATCACTTCTAAAAATTTGTTTTCACTTATTCTATAAAAGATTTTTGAAAATACAATCTCATGTGGTGTTATTTATTGATATTATTATCATTATTATTATTATATTGAACAAATATATGCGAAAATAGTATATATGAAGATATTTAAGCATTATGCTTGTACGAGACTTATAATTAGCATTCACTAATATATGTCGCAAAGTTGTAAAAAAATAAAAAAATAAAATAAAGAATTAAAAAAAGAAAAAGAAAAAAACTAGGTAAACGTGAATATATTAGGATCACCCACGCAAGCCGTGATATTAGTATTTAGGTGGTCATTTGGTGGTGATGTTGACGAAAAGTTCAATGAGAAAAAAGATAGATTGAAGATGAAGATAAGGAAAAGCAAAAATCTCATAAATTTTAAAGTATGATTGCCGATCCTAATGATTTTAATAATTCAACCTAAGTTGAATGAATTGAGTGTAACAAATAAAAATAGTAACTCAAGTGAATACTTTTGTGATAACATAAGTATTTAATGTTAAGATATTTTAAAAAGTACGTCTATCGTGACAATAGCTATCCAGCTAGAATTTTATGTTGAGATATTTTAATAAGATTGAATATAATATTGCAAATACTATTTATATAAATAAACATAAAGACAACAACATAAGTAGTATCGTAGAACATATTTTAAAATACTAAAATGAAATATAATATGACATAATTACAAATAATTATAATGTAATTAAATATATTCTTGATTTGGATATTATAATTTCGACATTTACATTGTATGATTATAGAATTCGATAAAAAAGCATTCTTGATATTGGCTTGGATAAGATGTAAATCAAATTTAGTAATTTCATTTTACGTGATTTTCAGTAGTCAAGGGGTTTTTAGTTTAAACTCTTCACATGTAATTAGGATGATGAGATTTATATTTGCCCTTGTTTGATACGAGTAGCTTTTAGTACAAATTTTCAAATCTTTAAGCTGTAGACTTAAATATTGTATTACCTGAAGAGACGAGTTTTGGGCATAGCTATACTCTCCATTTCCACCATTCATGTGAAAAACTTCGTCAACCTTCATGTTTGTGTAATGTTTTTAGATCTGGTGGGAGGGCCCAATTAAGTGACCACCTCTCCCTCCTTTATATAGACTGCCTCAAATACTTGATCTTTCTCACATTATTTTATTTTTGTAGAAAAATCCAAGATTGGCATCTGGTAGTATACATAAGTCGTGATTCCAAATTCAAGGACTCAGCAATGACTGTTTTAAAATGGCTGATGTTGTTTCTCATATTATTTTTTAGTGACTGCCTCAAATGCTTGTTGTTTCTCACATTATTTTATTTTTTTAAGAAAAATCCAAGATTGGCATATGATAGTATACCTAAGTCGTGATTCCAAATTCAAAGACTCATCAATGACTGTTTTTAAAATATAAATTTATGACATTTCCTTACTGTTTCCTTTCATTAGCATTTAGACTCATGTTCACCTCACTCCGTTGTTGATAATATTTGCAGTTTCGGGTCAAGATATTTGTCTTGACTCCGTTTGATATGAAGATACCGTAATTAGATGACCCTTCTGAAAAATTGCTAATTTTGCTTTGGCGGTGGTATTGAACTTCCTCAAAGAACTACTGTTATATTTGAGCTATTACCCCATTTCAAAACATGTTAGCTATTCTCTGTGCTTATGACTTGATGTATTCATGTTCTGGAGTTTATTTCTCATTTCCAACTGATATATATGGTTACACAAGAGTGGTAAGTAATATTTTCTTTGTCGATATCTGTATAAAGATTACCTTACTAGCCTATTAATTTCATAGGGCGTATATCTTTCTCCTTGTACATATTGTTTGTGGGAAAAAAAATGGTTGGCTGATTTCCTTTTTTGATGCAGTCAAGCGACGGTAGAAGTCCCACAAAGCATGAAACTGTAGTGATGATGAAGTAGCCAAAGGATCATCAAGAAGTGTATTGAAATGTTAAGGGATGTAGCAAAGTTGTTCTTTTGACTATGAACATGAATTAAATTGTTGTATCTACTATGTATTTGAAGCAATAAAATTATTTGATCTTTTATATTGTATACTACTGGTATATATTGTTTTTGATATAGGATGTAACAAGAGACATAACAGGAAATTTACACTGATATGATCTGATCTGACTTTATTTTTATTTTTCACTTTAGCTGACTGAAAACTTCTGTGGCTTATGTCACTAAAAGATATAGCAGGCACCATAATTTTGTTTTTGATATATGGGTGCCCTGAGGTTTCTGCTCAGGTACTTCTACCTCTTTAAAAAAATTTCTTGTGGCCATATGGATTGTGTCTGTAAAATCATCTTCTATCTCTTACAAACACATTTTATATACACATGGACATTGTATATATCAATATAAGTATGGGTTGTCAGTTGAGTGTTTTGTGGATCAAAGGAATCTTTTAAGTAATCAAGTCTATACGAAAAGAATTAACAAAGATTTTGCTCTTACTTTCATGTTTTTTAATGCTAAAAATTCAGATTATAAATGTTACAATAATACTTATATGCTGATAATTTTTTTAGCTAAATTATTTTAATCACAAACTTTTTAACACGTTTCAGATAGCTAATATGTAATTATCGTATAACAATTCCAAATGATGGGCCAAAAGATGCATGGTACAAAAATGTTTATTTATTTTCATTAACATATCAACGATCTCTCAGATGCGTTTGGTTCTTTCAAACTATAGTATTTTTCTCTGAACATTTTTGCAAGAAACCGGTTATTATTTCGCAACCAGAAATTGAAACATGGTGGTTTAAAAGATAGAAACTCTCCTATTTCCTGTCACTTGCAAATGGCAGCAAGTACACGACGAGGCGGTTTTAGTAATGGCTGTCGGGCATGAAGGACCGCCAAATTATCAACAAGCATAACATCACCTGCCTTCCAGGGTATTATAACACATTCTTCGTTCAAGATTCTCATACAGTCTTCCATTGCATCATCAGGCACAGCTTCACCATTTCCAAGCTCAGCAAAGGCACCCTTATCATGAATCTTACGAGCACCATGTACGGGTCCAGTCAGATTATTAAACCACATTTTACGTTGACTTTCCTGGTCAAATACCCTGATGGCTGGCATTGGACCTGCTATAACTTTTGCTGCATTTCCCATCCATTCTAGCCTTGTTCCTAGTGCTGCTGCCCTGTAGTCAATCGTTATCCAACAATTTAAGGAACAACGTTCAAAAAATGTCATAAAAACGATAGAAATTTGGTGTTTTTATTGATTATGTTATAACCTTTCCTCAGCAACTTTCTTGTCATCAGTGTTGTATGCAGACTTCCAACCTCTGCCAGTGGAGGACAATGGTTGATCCTCATCACCCGTCAATATTATGTATGTCACTCCATGTTCCTCTAGTTTTGCAACAAACTCGGGGTGTAACTTCTTCATCTTATCATAGATGATATGACTCAAAACTATTGGAGTTTGTCCACCGCTTCCTGGTGCTACCTCACAAAAGAAAACAATCTTCGAAGGGAAATCTGGAACCTGTTAAAGTGAGAAAAATACAATATAAAAGCTTAAACATATAAAATCAAACTAAATACTAATGGACTAATAGTAGTACAATCTAATGGATATAAGTTTATATGATTAATGAACTTACATAAGCCATCTCATGATGGAAAGGAATTAGTTTCTCTGGTGGCGTTTCATTAGCAGTGTAAACTCGACCAACAACTTGCGTTCGAGAGGCTCTACCACCAATATAAGGTGCTTCAGGGTAGCCGAAAGCTTCAACCATGTCATTGAAGTCAGAAGGTGATACAACAGGACAGTCTCTGAAAAGAATAGCACCTCTTTCCTTTAGAAGAGACTTCAACCATGGCATCTCAGCTCTAACCGCCTCTTCAAAGACACTAAAACTAGTTTCAGTGGTCGGTGACAACACTGCCGGAAATCGAACACCATCATAGGATTTTTGCTCAGGTAATTCTACCTCTTGGAACAACTGTCCGGCCCCCATTTTGATTGTGTGTCTAGTGACAGTTGGATGTTTTTGCCTCTAGTCGATCTTGCGTGTATATATATGCTTAAAGATGCACATATTTTGAATAGGATGACATGGTGTTGCTATCAGTTTATTAAAATTTAATGAAATTACCGATTATTTTACGTTAATAGCTAGGTACTTCTTGATGTGCATAGAAGAACCCAACAAGGTGCTTGAAAATTTGATATAAGCTAGAACTGTTAGATTGCGTTTCTTGTGTGTATGTATATGTTGTTTTCGTAAACGTTTATGACTCTTTTTTAATGAATATATATTCTAAATTTTGTCTTGATATTGTTGTCATAAGTCACAATAAATATGTTCTAACATTAATCAACAAATTCAGAATTTATCTAAATCACTGAGTTGGCACACAATGAAAGATGTAACAACATTGAACCAAAGACTTCAAGGTACATAAAGGTAATATATATTCGATAATTTCACTATTCCAGCAAACAAGCGAATATTACTTGCAAAGGGATGCAAGTGCACGACGAGGTGGCTTTAATAGCTAGCGGCAATTGAGCGTGAAGAACATCACCTTTTTTTCCAAGGTATGACAAAACATTCTTATTCCATAATCCTCATATATGCAGTCTTCCTTGGCACCATCACACCATCAGACACAGCTTCACCATTCGAAAGCTCAACCAATGTATCCACATTATGAAGTTTACCATTTTTCGAGCCATTGTCAATAACCACCAGATGATTGAACCAACTTTTACGTTGACTTTCCTTGTCAAATACTCTGATGGCAGGAAGTTGACCTGTTATACTTTTTACAAGAGTTTTGCTCGGGCAACTCTACTTTCTGGAAGAATGTACTTGTTAAAATATGTGTGTATAATGCTGTTTGATTCAAATCATGATTATGTTATGTGTTTTACATCCAGTGCCAAAAGTTTCAAAATATATACATTGGGTCAAATTTAAGGTTAAATATGGATGGTGAAGTGACAAAATTGTTATGAGACATGCACATAATGACAATTATAAAATATATATGTAATTAGGGAATAGAGTTAATTAGACATGTAATATTACTATATGAAAATTCTAAATGCGTTTCTTTGTAACCACATTCTAATGATAACAACAATCAATTCGGTTAATTTTATATTATAACTAAGCAAGTTTTGATCTGTAATATTACTTTGTACACAGATTTTGTACATGAGTACTTTATATTGAATCTGAGTTTGAGGTGTATAGATTAATCAATTTCAAAAATTCCTTATATATCAACTTTCAACCGGATCCAAACCCCTCCAAACTATACTGTAACATTTATTTATACAAAAGATGCAAGTTACACAATGTGTTTTTCATCAACATTAGCATCATTCGTGCAATATATTTTTTTATATAATTTGCAAAATGATGTTCAAATTAACTACTTGATCTTCTTTCAGTCACGTGCAAAGTGAAGCGAGTATGCGACGAGGTGGCGGCTTTACTAGCACCTTCCGGCCATGTAGCACCATCAAGTTATTAACAAGCATAACATCACCTTTCTTCCAAGGTATTGCAACACATTCTTCTTCCATAATCTCCAAGCAGTCTTGAATAACATAATCAGGCACAAAATTGCCATTACCAAGCTCAACATATACATCATTTTCATTAAGTTTACCATTAGTAGGGCCAGGATTACTAACTGCAAGGCTATTGAACCAAATTTTTCGGTGAATTTTCTTGTTGAATCTGATAGCTTGCATCGGACCTTTTATAACTTTTACACCATTCTCCATCCATTCTAGTTTCGTTCCCAGTTTTGCCGCCCTGTCAATCAAACATTAGTCTAGTGAGCAATGTCTGGATATTGTTGTTATAAGGTTTAGTGTAGTAACAAAAACCTTTCCTCAGCAATATTTTTGTCGTCGGTCATGTATGAAGACTTCCAACCTCTTCCAGCCATGGCCGATTCATGGTCCTCATCACCAATTACTATTATATACTTCAATCCATGCTCCTCCATTTTCGCAACAAACTCTGGGTACTTTTCTTTCATCTTCTCATATACGACATGACTCATAACTATAGGAGTTTCTCCCCCGCTTTCTGGTTCTTCTTCGCAAAAGAAAAATAGCTTGGACGGGAAGTCCGGAAGCTGTCAGATACATATACAGTTACAAATCTTTTATTTATTTATTTATTTATTTTATATATATATCAGGTCTAGAGTACTCTCCGGATGAATTAAACTTAGCATAAAATTGATTTTCACCTATGAAGGTTTGCAATCGATTTTTTAATTTGAGTTCTTTTGCAAACCTTATTAAACACCTTCTAAACAAGGTTGACACAATTGATAACACCACATGTGTGGCTTAACATACGAATAATAATAATCCAAAAATTAACAAACTAGTACTAATTAAATACACAACATCGAAAAACGATAGATCATGGCATAGATGTGTATAGAATCAAAGATTTACGTACATAACACATCTCGTGATGGCAAGGAATTGGCTGCTCAGGAGGACTTTCATTTGCAGTGTAAATCCTACCAACAACTTTAGATCGAGGAGCTCGACCTCCAAAATACACCATTTCAGGAAAGCCGAAAGCTTCAACTACGTCATTAAATTCACAAGGAGACGTAACAGGAAAGCCTCTGAAGAGAATAACACCTCTTTCGTTTAAAAGAGACTCTAGCCATGGCTTCTGAGCTTTGATAGCCTCAATAAAATTAATGTTAGTGGTTGGTGACAATACCACGGGGAAGACAACGTCGTCGTCATAAGATTTTTGCTCAGGTAATTCTACTTCTTGGAAGAAGATTCCGGTGGCCATATGCTTTGTTTACTTAGTGCACTGGATTATTTGGCTTATATTAGATACAAACATATATGTTTTTGTTATTGATCAGTGATATACATTTTTAAATGTACCAAAGTGTTGGTTTAAATGATTGTCTGCGATTCCAATAATCAAAGATTCCGGTGGCCATATGCTTTGTTTACATAGGTGTTTTGTATTGTATCATATCGAACCCCCCACATGGTAGCGATCCAACTAAAGATTTTGATTCCAGTGGGCCGGACAGCTATGATCGGTCGAACGGAATCACCGATCTAGATACTAGATAGAAGGGTCGTTCACTCCATATTCTTTGATTCTTGGCATCCTGCCTTTAAAGAGGAGCTTCGATAGACGATCAGTTATCAGTCTAGTTCGACATCTTGTTCTCAACTGAACTAGTAGACAGACGCCTTATAATGAACATTCTAGAAGTGGGCTAGGCCTAACAATAATAACTAATTCCAAATCACAAAGTAATGTGTCAACTGACACTCCCCAGCAGTTGGAGCGGGAGAAGACCGAATGCTCAAGCTGGTACAAAACTCCTCAAATAGCACAGAAGGCAATCTCTTGGTGAAAATATCAGCATATTAATAGCGAGATAGTGTTAGCAGGCTTATGTGTAGGCTCGGCCCATGAACACAAACCTGACTAGCAGCAACCAAGTCACGAACAAAGTGATTATCTATCTCTATGTGCTTCGTTCGTTGATGTTGAACCGGGTTAGACGACAAGTAGATAGCACTAACATTATCACAATAAACCAAAGTGGCTGAAGATAAAGGCGTGTGCAGCTCCTTTAAGAGATCCCTCAACAATAAGTCTCAGCAGCAACATTAGCAACACCACAGTACTCCACCTCGGCACTAGACCGAGAGAGCGTCAGTTGATGCTTAGAAAACCAAGAGAGTAAGTTGTTGCCAAGAAATACACAATAACCTGAAGTCGAACGTCTAGTAGTGCGGTAAGTAGCCCAATCCGAAACTGAATAAGCAACCAAAGAGGTGGTGGAGGATGAAAATAACTGTAACTCATAGGCCAATGTACCACGTACATAACGTAAAATCCGCTTAAGAGCCGAAAGATGAGACTCCCGTGGATCATGCATATTGTACCGCATAAGAAATATCTGATCTAGTAAAAGTAAGATATTGTAGTGCACCTGCAAGACTGCGATATAATGTCGAATCTGAAACTGGATCACCATCGGCCCCTAACTTGGACTCAGTATCAACAGGAGTCCGTGACGAATTACAACCAACCATATGAGCTCTCTCAAGAATCTCTTCAGCATACTTACTCTGAGACAAGAACATCCCTGATGAATTGCATACAATGAAAATACTCAAAAAATAATTAAGCGAACCAAGGTCAGTCATAGAGAACTCCTGATGCAAAGAAATAATAATGCGTTGCAGCAAAATCTCAGAAGATGCACTCAATACAATATCATTAACATATAATAGTAAATACTTATTATCTATCTATAAACAAATAAATATAAGTCACCGCCACTATGAGAGAACCCAGAACGTGTGATATAAGCAGAAAATCGTTGAAACCAAGCCCGAGGGGCCTGTTTAAGCCCATAAAGAATAGGATATTCCTGGTAGCTGATGCATATAGAATGTCTTAGATAAATCACCATGTAAAAACGCATTCTTGACATATGACTGATGAATAGGCCAGTTTCGAGAAACAACAAGACTGAGGACGGTCCGAATAGGAGTCGGTTTAACAACTAGGCTAAACGTCTCATTAACATCAATACCAGATAACTATGTGCTGCCATTCGCTACAAGACGAGCTTTGTAACGACTAAGAGTACCATATGCTAAATGATTGTTCTGAAACAACCACATGGAACGAACAATATTCACGTCCGTCGGTCGGGGCAATAGTGTCCAAGTATTATTTTTAATTAGAGCATTATATTCATCACGGATAACATTTCGCCAATTTGAATAATTAAAGGCCACACTTTTAGGTAAGGGAGAAATAGTACACACAAGAAGGTTGAGACGATCAAGAGGAAAATTAGACCTGACATGAAAACGCGTGACCATTGGGTGAATTGAAACTGAGTTTGGATTGGTAGTGGCTGGTGGAGTTGGCGGTTGGTACGACACCGTGGCCTGTTGGGCCAGTGTAGAAGTGGTATGTAATGGGCTAGGCGTGTTAATTGAAGGGATGCGTGAAATATGGGCTGGGGTGTTGGGCTCATTAATGGGTTGTGTGACATTAAGGGGAATATTAGCCTCGTTAATGGTTTGTCTGGCATTATGGGCAACAGTAGGCGTAGGTGTTGTAGAATTATTATTATTATTATTATTATTATTATTATTATTATTATTATTATTTTGAGTGCTGTTTTCATAGTTTGTAGGAATATTATTGATAGGAAAATGCTATTTCCTCCTACAAATTATTTATACTTATCCCCTTACTTACAATATCCTGACAAATATCAGAATTAACGGTTTGCATGCAAAGAGAGAATGAGTGAGAAAAAATATATAATATTGTTATGTGTATAGGAGGATTAGTAGGAAGATATTGTAGGAGGCTTTAGAAATGCTCTTATTGATATTGGTGACTGGAGTACTACGGATGGTGCGACTAATGATATTAGGTGGGTCGTACAAAAAGGTACATGAGGGAGGTGATGTGGGAGTCATAGAGCCAAAAGGAAAACAACTTCATCAAAGGTAATGTGCCTTGAAATAGTAATTTTATTTGTATTTAAGTCAAGACAACGATACCCGCGATGATTAGACGGGTAACCCAAAATTATTGTATTAGTCGACATTTGTACATTTATTATATTAGGCTCATTGTTTATTATTGTCCTAGCCCATTATTTGTATTTCTAGAATACTCTTATGTACACTATATATTGCCTTGTATTCTTTCATATTAATCAAGGAACGTATAATTTGGTGACCGTTGCAAATTTATTCATGATCACCGAAACCGGGTAGGGTTGACATCTAAAACTAACATGGGAAATAATAAAAACCGTATGCCTGCTACTACTTTTCACTACAACAGTGGCTCGTGGGCACCACCAGGAATTTACCACTATCGCATGGCCCAACAGAGACAATCCCTTACACACATGCCTTTACTAATCATGCAGCCCACTACACAAGCCCATAACAGGCATTTACCACCCCCACTGTATGCGACCCTATCTTACAACCAAATTGGTACACATGCCTAACAACTAGGGGTGTCATTCGGGCCGACCCGACCCGAACCCGACCCGAGTCAATTCGGGTCGGGTCAATCGGGTTCAAAAATATATTCAGGTCAATCGGGTCAACCCGAATTGACTCGAGTTCTAAACAAGGTCGGGTTCGGGTATGTTTTTTTAGCCTTGACCTGACCCGAACCCGACTAACCTGGCTCAACAATACTTTTACAACGTAAAATACTCAGGTTGACCCCAAACCCGAATTGACCCGACCCGAGTTGACGCGAACCCGACCGGGTCAACCCGAATGACACCCCTACTAAAAACCTCTCGTGGCCCAAAAGCAGCCCCAACAGGCCATGATTATGCCCCACCCCAACAGCCTCTCGCCATAGTAGGTTTACTCGGTCCCGCTCCCGCACTATACCCGTCTCAAGCCACTTCACTTCCTAGTGCATTTAGCACTATAAATTTGCAGGACCCGACATGAAACATGGATACAGGTGCCTCATCTCATTTAAATTCTGATGCAAGTAACTTAAATACTATTTTTAATAAACGTTATTCCCATCTATACATGTTGGTCATGGTAATTCTATTCCCGTCACCAACACTGGCCATAGCATTATTCCATCTCCTCATCGCCCACTTTACCTTCATAATGTACTTGTTACCCCTAATATCATTAAAAATCTTATTTATGCTCGACAATTCACTAGGGATAATAATTGCATTATTGAATCTGACGCCTTTTATTTTTTTGTGAAGGATTTCCTGCCTCGCCACATCCTCCTTCGATGTGACAGTTCGGGTGATCTTTATCCAGTTACCAAGCCCAAGCCGTCAACTATCCCTACTGCTTTACTTTCCACAAATTCTTCCACATGGCACCAACGCCTTGGTCAACCCGGTGACGAAGTGCTATGGTCTCTTGTTTCCCGTCAATTGATTTCATATAATAAAGAAAAATCTCCACATGTTTGACATGCTTGCCAACTTGGCAAACATGTGAAACATCCCTTCTATAGTTCGGATTCTATTGTCGAACATTGTTTGATATTATTCATTCTGATTTATGGACATCTCCTATTGTCAGTTCTAGTGGTTTTAAATATTATGTTCTTTTTCTTGATCATTTATCTCATTATTTGTAGATTTATCCCCTATCTTCTAAATCTAACATGTTCGATAAATTTTTTGCATTTTTGTAAATAGGTTAAAAATCAATTTAAATGTGAAATAAAGAGTTTCCAATGTGATCATGGTGGTGAGTTTGACAATAACCGACTTCATACACTGTTTGCCAATCATGGTATCCAACTTCATTTTTCTTTCCCTAAAACCTCTCAACAAAATGGCAAGGCAGACCGAATGATCTGAACCATCAACAACATCATTCGTACACTCTTTTTTCAAGCACATCTACCCCCTTCCTTCTGAAGTTATCTCCTTAACCTTCCACCATCAACTGCCATTAGCAACGAAATCCCCTTCACTAGAATCTTTCAAAAGGAACCTGACTACTCACGTTTACGCATTTTTAGTTGCCTGTGTTACCCTCACCTTCATTCCCTTCATAAACTTGCCCCTTGTGCAACCCCATTGTATTTTCTTAGGCTATCGTGCCTATCACCATGGTTTTCGTTGCCTAGACCTTGAAAAACAAAATTATCATTTCTAGACATGTCCCCTTTGATGAAACCCAATTCCCTTAGTGATCCATGACACCTACATCTCCACCTGTATACACTTTCTTAGAACCCGAAAAAACTCCTCTCCTTAACCACGTCTTACAAACGCCCCCCTCTCAACCAACTATAACGCCCAATCGCACCCTACAATCTCATGACTCCAACCAGGATCACTCCCCTCAGCCTACTAGTCAAAATCATGCACCGACCCACAATATACCCTTTATTGATCATGTTCACACGGAAACCTAACAACATGGCCCAACACCCCCTACACCGCAAGCCCAACTACACCCCTCATTTTCTCACTCACATCAACCCACTTCCCAACATGCATCTCTGTCCATCACTGACTAACCATCTGATCCTCCCTCAGACCATTCCTCTTAACCCGATAATGAACCACCCCGCACTCACCGCATAATCACTAGGTCTCAATTGGGCATTGTTAAACACGTTGATCATCTCACTTTACATACCTCCTCCATTTCCCATATACCTAAATCTCCTTTTGTCACTTTAAAATATCCTTAATGGCGTAATGTTATGTATGATGAGTATAATGCGTTAGTTAAAAATGGTACTTGGGTTCTTGTACCGAATCTCTCTTGTGTTAATATGGTTCATTCTTTATGTTATTTAAGCATAAGTTTTATGCTGACGGGACTTTGAGCCGCTATAAGGCTCGTCTGGTTGCTAATGGAAGTAGCCAACAACTTGGTATTTATTGTGATGAGATGTTTCATCCGGTTGTCAAACCGGCTACCATTCACACTGTTCTTAGCCTTACTGTGTCATGCTAGTGGCTTGTTCATCGGCTTGATGTTAATAATGTATTTCTTAATGGTGATTTATCTGAGACTGTCTACATGCATCAGCCTCCGGGATGTTCTGACTCTCGTTAACCTCATCATGTTTTCCTTTTGCATAGATCTTTATATGGACTGAAGCAAGCACCTTGTGATTGGTTTTAGCGGTTTGCAAGTTATGCCACACGGGTCGGGTTTCACCACAGTCGGTGTGATTCTTCATTATTTATTATTTGACAGGGTGCTGAGGTTTCTTATTTACTTATATATGTGGATGATATCATTCTTACATCTTCTTCAACTGCTCTTCTTCAACGAATGATTGCTTCTTTGCACAGTGAGTTTGATATGAATAATCTCGGGGCACTTAACTATTTTCTTGGTATCTTTGTTATGCATCATCCTACAGGGTTGTTTTTGTCTCAAAGGAAGTATGCTCTTTAGCTCCTTAAGCGTGCAGACATGGTTAATTGTAACCATTCTAGGACACCCGTTGATACGAAGTCTAAATTGGGTCCGAAGGGGTTCCTGTTAAGGATCCCACTTTATATTGTAGTCTTGCTGATGGTCAATAGTATCTCACCTTCACACATCCGAATTTATCTTATGCAGTGCAATAGATATGCCTTTACATACACGATCCATGAGAGCCACATTTTCCTGCTCTCAAGCGTATTTTACGCTATGTTCAATGGACTTTGGATCTTAGTCTACACTTTTATTCATCATCTACTACTTCTCTAGTTGGTTATACATATGCTGACTGGGCGAGTTGCCCCTCTACTCGACGTTCAACGTCAGGTTACTGTGTTTTTCTGTGTGATTACTTATTATCTCGGTCCTCCAAGGGCCAACATACTCTATCACGTTCTAGTGCTGAAGCCGACTACCAAGGGGTTGCTAATGTTGTTGTTGAGACTGCATGGATTTGTAATTTGCTCTGTGAGCTACATTCTCCTTTATCATCCACTACGCATGTTTATTGTGATAATTTCAGTGCTATATATCTCTCTGCTAATCTTGTTCAACATCAACATATGAAACATATTAAGATACACATACATTTTGTCCGTGACATGGTTACGGCTAGTCAGGTTAGCGTTCTAAATGTGCCATCTCGTTACCAGTATGTTGATATCTTCACCAAAGGGCTTCCTTAAGCTTTGTTTGAGGTGTTTCGGTCCAGTTTGAGTGTCCGGCCTCCTCCTGCTCCAACTGCGGTTGAGTATTAGTCGACATTTGTACATTTATTTATAATTGGCCTAGCCCATTATTTGTATTTCAAAAATACTCTTGATCCGTGCAAAACCGTCAAGTTTTATCACGCAAGCCGACCACTTGTGAATGGCCGACCGTAACAAACTTAAAACAGTTTAAGCACAAATGCAATGAAGATCAGGAGAGTATAGTGTTTCCCCAGGTCGTTAAGTCCCAACGAGCTGTGCGAGAATAGTCAAACGTAAAGTGATCGAGAGGATTTGAACGGGAAAGGATAGTGATTGATCTATACCTAAAGAGAAAGCCCATAAACTACAGGGGCTTAAATGCAAATTAAAGAAAATTAAAAAGATAAAAAATATTAAATAAACGCTATCACTATTTGCAAAATGATGTTTTTGATTTTTCTTTTATAAAACTTAACTTAAAACTACGTGACGTACACAAGAAAATGTGAAACTAAAGCAATATAAATTCTAAAAATATGAAAATAACATTTTTACAATCCTAATGATAAAAGAAAATTTATAGAAAAAGAAAATTATTTTTATAACTAATTATCTAATTATTATTAATTAAAAACTATTTTTAACTATTTAATATTAGCCTAAAATACAAGAAAATAGGAAATAAAGCTAGAAAAATAAAATTAAGACTTGGAAATATCTAAAATAACAAAATAGAATTTTCAAAACTATTTTTGTATTTTTTTGATTATTTTTGTATTTTCTAGGAATTAAAAACTATTTAAAACTACTTAAATTACTTAAAAATACAAATTTAACTAAGAAAAATCTAGAAAAATAATTTTTTGTCTTTTTATATTTATCTAAACCTAAGAAAAATGAAAAATTATTTTTTTGAACCTTTTCTTGATTAATTGTATTAAATGCTAATTAAAAATGCTTAAAAACTAATTAAAATCAAGAAAAATAGCAAACTAACTTGGAAAAATCTGAAAATTTCAAGAAAAGTCTAAAATAATATTTAGAATCTAGAAAAAATAGAAAAACATGAGGTTGTGTGAAGGAATAAGAAGCTACAAGGATAAGTGCTTATTATTAAGCACTTGAAATAAGCAAAATGAAGCCAAGGACCACCAACTGAATACAGAAGCTAAATAATGCTAGAAGAACCTAAATGCAACTAATAACAACTATCTCAAACCTCTAAAACACAAGTTTCAAATATTTGATGAATTGAAATAAGTGCTAAAATTCAGCTGAGGGTGCTTCTTTTGAGCCTAAGAATAAGTTAACCAATAAGCCAAAAACCAAAACTAAAAGTTGGAACTAGTAGGAGACCTGGCTAAGAACCTCTAAACCAAAAAACAGACCTGGAAGAGCTCTGATGAGCTTGGTGCAATGGCTGCAAGAAGCTGAGAAAACTCAGCTTAGAATGAGTTTTGTGAACAGGGCATATAAGCCCTGTTTGACAAGCTCATTTGGAGCTTAAGAAAAATTGCTAAAAATCTATAAAATTCCTAATAAGAAACTAGACCAACTTAACTTCTAAAACCCAGAGTTTCATTTGATTTGGTTCAGAAATGAGCCCAAGAAAAATCACTCCAGTTGGGCTCAAAACTAGATTTTCAATGTTTTTGACTTTTTGACAAAACTAAAAAGTTGACTAACTTGAACTTTGATCTCAATTTAAGGACTGATATAGAAGTATTATGATGAAATTAAACTAATGCAAGCTAGTTCTATGTATTTTGAACACAAAACAAGTTTTTGAATTGACAAATTCACAACAGTTAAGTTATGAAGACAGTGGAAAGGTAATTTTGACTTTTGAGCTTTTGCATGCACAAGTTATGACTAGAATGAGTCAAATAGAACTAGACAAGCATTAAACAACAGGTTTCAAACACTAAACTACTCTTAAACACAAATTTGCTTACTGATCCAAACACCTCTTATATAACTGTTAAGAACTTTAAATGAGACTAAACACTACATTAGCTAATATTATGGATTAAACTGAGATTAGATAACCTAATTACAACTAATGAACAAGTTTAAGATACTCAATGGCCATAGATTACACATATAAGTACAAAATGCAAACTGGCTTGAAAATGTAAATGAGACAGATTACTCACAACTGTCTAGCTAGTATGCAGGCTAAAACCAAACCCCAAGACCACTACACTAAGCCATATCCAACCCAATACCAAGTCCTGCATCAACCCATTCCATTTCAATGCCTGTTTTAACCCATTCTTCTTCTCAGTTGACTTTCATTGACCATACATCAATATTGCTTAAAACTGAATTGTGAGCTTATCAAAGCTATAATAAGCTTGAATAAGCTTATTTGGATGAGAAAATAAGCTATTGAAAGCTTGAACATAGGAAATGGAAACTGAGTTTTGCAACGGTAAAGACAAGAATGTGAATTTTAGCTAAACCATGAAATTGAAACTTAAAAGCAGAGTACAATGATAAAATCACTAGAGTTTAGATCAAAGAAGCAAAAGATTACATTTTAACACTTAAACTAAAACATTTCTCTTAAAAACGACATACAAGAATTTATAAAACTAAACTACTACTTGTCCTCTCCTTCTTCTTTTCTCTTTTATACCCAAAAGGACTTGCAAGTGGTTTCTGAGCACATCCCACCTCTCTTGTAAGCCAATGGATGAATAGAAGTCATTTTGGCCACTTTTCCAATTTTGGCGGGAAAGGGGTTTTTTACCTCTGTTGACTTTTAGACTGCAACTAGAGGGGGGTGGCTAGGTATGATGATGAGGGGGTAGTGTTGAAGGGATAAGGTGAGGTGAGTGGTGAGTGGGAGAGGTTGCAGGGTGTACAGTCAAGTGGGGGGGGGGGAAGAAAACCATATGGGAGGGAAAGGTACTTGGTTTGACTGGCTTTTGACCAAGGGTCCAAAAAGGGAAGGGTCAAAGGTTGGCAGGGGGGTCAAAAGGGGTAAGATGGCAGGGGTCTAATTCAATTTGACAAGGCTTGGATTAATATTAAATGACAAGGACCTTTTTGCAATTATCTAATTCTTGAGGGACCAAATCTGCCCATTTCTCAAAGTTAACACAAGGACTGAAACTGACAAACTTTAATAGTGCAAGGACTAGTTTTGACATTTTCAAATTTCCAGGGGCCAAACTTGACATTTTTGAAACTTGAGGGACCTTTTCTGCCATTTGACAAAAGATTTATTCAAGGACCATTTTTGACAACTTAGAATATTTCAGGGACCTTGAATAACATTTTTCTTTATTTTGTTTTACCAGGGACTATTTTTGACAACTTTTGAAACTTGGGGGACTAAAACTGCCAATTATGCAAACTTGATACGTTTTTCACCAGATTTTGATATTTTTGCATTTAAAACACATAAAACACTTATTTGTGATATTTTTATCATTTTGATACATTTCTGAGTGTTTTCAGATGTTTTTGCAGTTTAAATGGTACAAAAATGATGAGTATTTAGACACTCATCAATCCCCCACACTAAGATATTTCTAGTCCCTAGCAATGTTTTGAGAAAAATTAATGGATTTTATCTCTTTACCAAAAGCCATTACTTCTGGAGTAGCCAAATGTTTCAGTTCAAGTAAGAACCTTGGTACACCGATAACCAAATGATTTTGAGCAAATCACCAGCTTTCAACGGTTTTGATTTGTCTTTACCAGGAGCCGTTTGCTTCTGGACTAGCCAACTCTTAGATAAATTATCAATATTATCTTTGGTGAGCTGATTACCAATTATGGTTTTTCCACTGCCTTTACCACAAGCCATAAACTTGCGGGCTAGCCAACTCTTTACTTTTAAGGATATGGTGAGCTGAATACCATACAATTTTGGGCAAATTGCAAGCCGTCAACGGATTTGATATATCTTTACCAAGAGCCGTTTGCTCCTGGATTAGCCAATCCTTATGTGGGTTAGACATGGTGGACTGATTACCATTTGTTGTGTTTAGTACATAGTACTTCCACTAATTTTTTTTTAAAATTTGGCCATTTTGGGGGAAAAAGGGACTAAAAGGGTACATTTATGATCAAAATTCGCCAGAATTTCCCCCCCACACTTAGAAATGAATATTGTCCTCAATATTCAAAGTACCGGCTGTTATGCCGAAACTTAGAACGTAAAAAGATAACATTACTAGCTAAGTGTAGAAACACAACAATTATTCTCTTTTTTAATATTTACAATTTTCATTCATTTTTAAGATCTATATACAACATGTGGGGCATCTCCCCCACACTAGGGTGGGACACACGGGTGAAAACCCATGTTTAACTACTGTTTTTGATTACCGAGTCGCTAGCTTAACTCGACCCCGAATTAATTGGTTCATGGGGAAGTAAGTGGAAGAGACAATCCCCATCGGACTTTCATTCAAGATGTTTAGATAAACATTGAAGTACGCGAAAGTTCCACACCGATGAGATACAGAGACAGACCCGGCTCACAAATGGTACATGGAAATGCCGGGATCAAAGATAATGTCTTCATTCCCGAAGGAGAAACGGGAACGAGAAACCACACCATCTGTAAAAAATGGAATAAAGATGTGCATCACAATGCAATCCCATTCTTCATTAGTGAGGAGCAAATCACCATTTGTTATATTTTTAAGCTTAGACTTGAAGCTTGTATGGTGATTGGCAACAAAATTTCCGGGAGGGAGAGCTGGAAACGGTTCTTTAATCAACAGATTTTCAAGAAAGAGGATGTCTCCCTCCGAGTCAAAGTAAGTATTGTCAATCCCTGTTGGAATTGACTCATCACTAAGAAAAGCATCGACCTCTTTCCAAAAGTTATCATCTTCCTCATCCGGAGTGAGAGAAGGAATGGAAGAGTCGGAAATGGGACAAGAAATGAGTGGATGATCATTATATAGGAGATTTTCAGTTTCTCCAAGATCGGCTTCGAAATCAAAGAGATCATCGTCACTTTCTGATGAAAGTGGACTGATGTGAGTGAGTTCATCGGTGAAGTCCTCAAGAAGATGATCAGCATCAGACTGTGGGAGTGATGCCTCAACATACTCGATGTTTCCATGAGAAGTACAATCGTCGCTAACATCGGAGAAAGTTTCAAAATGATCTTTTGAACACTCAAGAGGGGAAATAGAATCACACATATGATAAGAAGTTCCCTGTGACTCTCTCGGGATTGGGACAAGGTTCTCAACACTAGACTTTATGAATTCGTCCGATTCCTTTTCAGGAACAGTGTCAGGATGCTTGTCCCCCATGCTCAGAGAGTGAGTGGGAGCTTCGGGTGTGAAAGCAGTTGTTTGAGAATGAATCTCAACTGCTGGGATATCATCTGATGAACTTGATGAATCAAGTGTATCCTCATCATCACTGTCATCAGGAATAAAACGAAACTGAGAGCTAGATCTGGCTGCTTTTTCTTTTGCAATTGATTCCTTAATAGATTTTTCAAAGGCAATTTGGGAATTTATTTTAGCAGCCTGATCTTCAGCTAGCAATTCTTCCATGGATTTCTCATGTGAATTTTGAATGACAGGACATTGTGGGAGTGGAGATTTGTCAAAACCGGAAGGTTGACATTGATAATCATCATGAGGACCCCCACAATATACACAAGAAAAACTGGTAGCATTTTGAAATGCTGTTTTACACAACTCCTCAGTTCTTTTCACTGATTCCAGAAGCTCTAGAAAAGTGTCTTGTTGGGTTTGTTGAGGAGTTTGAGTCATTTGGCACTGTGGAGGTTGGTCGTGATATGGATAGTCATAATTGTTACAAGGAAATGGATTCCCTGTTTGACAATCAGAGCTGAAATGGGGACCCCCCATAGTTCTCACAACAGTAAAACTGTTGAGCCTGGATTGGTGAATTATATGGATATTGGTCATGACCAAAGTTCTGAGCATCACCAGAAAACTGTTCATAGACAAACATGTTTCCGGATTGACACTCAAATCCTTGGTGAGGACCTCCACAAAATTCACAGCAGTTAGGTTGGTTATATGAAGATGAGTCGGGCTGTGGTGGGTAATTGGAAAAGTTTGAGGAGTTGTTAAATGAGTTCTGATTAGGATCATAATCAAATGAATTCCTCGAACCACAAAACAAACAACTCCCGTTACGGATATCATTACCACATTGTACACACGTACACCAACGACAGGGTGAACCAGAAAGAGGCTCACCACAACCGACACAAGGAATAAACGATTGCATTTGATAGTTATGAGAAGGAATCGGTTTATTTAAAGAATCAACAAAACCAACATGGTGATCTGAATGACTATTAAGTCTCGAAGAACATTTTGAAAAATCCGGAGGTGGGACAAGTGGTGTGCTCTGAGAGCTAGTAATTTCTACCACTTCCGTTATGGTCTCTGGTTCTGGTTCTTGAGAAACGTGAAGATTAGGCAAGTCATTCTTGCTGGTCACCGGTCTAAATTCTGCATGTTTGCTTTTAACCGTAAATCGTGAAAGTTTAGAATCAATTCTAGACGGCTTAGGAGCAATTGAGGGTTTAGATCTTTGGATAACCGCAGGTTGGACGTATTTAGTACCTCCATTATCAGAGGGAAGTACCTGGTCCTTTGTCACCCCGGTTTCTCGACCCATTTCCCTACGCAGAATTAATGGATCATCACGAACAACACGAATTCTTGACTTTTGTGATAAAGTCTGAAGTTTTTCAACTTCGTCCCAGAATTCGTCGCAGTCGAGAGATTCCATGAGAATAGAAGAAGTTAGAATCAAATGGATAGAGGGTAAAGGGATAAAGAATCAAAAAGGGTAGGAGGGTAAAGAGGAATATTTTTGGTATTTTTGAAAAACATGATGTAAAAACTAAGAATGAAAATCTTTTTGGGTTTTTTGATTTTTATAAGAAAATATAAATATATAGATGGTATAAACAAGGAGTGAATATTCCAATCACTAATCTGCTAAACGTAAGACTATTAGCACTGCTCCCCGGCAGCGGCGCCAAAATTTGATCCGTGCAAAACCGTCAAGTTTTATCACGCAAGCCGACCACTTGTGAATGGCCGACCGTAACAAACTTAAAACAGTTTAAGCACAAATGCAATGAAGATCAGGAGAGTATAGTGTTTCCCCAGGTCGTTAAGTCCCAACGAGCTGTGCGAGAATAGTCAAACGTAAAGTGATCGAGAGGATTTGAACGGGAAAGGATAGTGATTGATCTATACCTAAAGAGAAAGCCCATAAACTACAGGGGCTTAAATGCAAATTAAAGAAAATTAAAAAGATAAAAAATATTAAATAAACGCTATCACTATTTGCAAAATGATGTTTTTGATTTTTCTTTTATAAAACTTAACTTAAAACTACGTGACGTACACAAGAAAATGTGAAACTAAAGCAATATAAATCCTAAAAATATGAAAATGACATTTTTACAATCCTAATGATAAAATAAAATTTATAGAAAAATAAAATTATTTTTATAACTAATTATCTAATTATTATTAATTAAAAACTATTTTTAACTATTTAATATTAGCCTAAAATACAAGAAAATAGGAAATAAAGCTAGAAAAATAAAATTAAGACTTGGAAAAATCTAAAATAACAAAATAGAATTTTCAAAACTATTTTTGTATTTTTCTAATTATTTTTGTATTTTCTAGGAATTAAAAACTATTTAAAACTACTTAAATTACTTAAAAATACAAATTTAACTAAGAAAAATCTAGAAAAATATATTTTTGTCTTTTTATATTTATCTAAACCTAAGAAAAATGAAAAATTATTTTTTTGAACCTTTTCTTGATTAATTGTATTAAATGCTAATTAAAAATGCTTAAAAACTAATTAAAATCAAGAAAAATAGCAAACTAACTTGGAAAAATCTGAAAATTTCAAGAAAAGTCTAAAATAATATTTAGAATCTAGGAAAAATAGAAAAACATGAGGTTGTGTGAAGGAATAAGAAGCTGCAAGGATAAGTGCTTATTATTAAGCACTTGAAATAAGCAAAATGAAGCCAAGGACCACCAACTGAATACAGAAGCTAAATAATGCTAGAAGAACCTAAATGCAACTAATAACAACTATCTCAAACCTCTAAAACACAAGTTTCAAATATTTGATGAATTGAAATAAGTGCTAAAATTCAGCTGAGGGTGCTTCTTTTGAGCCAAAGAATAAGTTAACCAATAAGCCAAAAACCAAAACCAAAAGTTGGAACTAGTAGGAGACCTGGCTAAGAACCTCTAAACCAAAAAACAGACCTGGAAGAGCTAATGAGCTTGGTGCAATGGCTGCAAGAAGCTGAGAAAACTCAGCTTAGAATGAGTTTTGTGAACAGGGCATATAAGCCCTGTTTGACAAGCTCATTTGGAGCTTAAGAAAAATTGCTAAAAATCTATAAAATTCCTAATAAGAAACTAGACCAACTTAACTTCTAAAACCCAGAGTTTCATTTGATTTGGTTCAGAAATGAGCCCAAGAAAAATCACTCCAGTTGGGCTCAAAACTGGATTTTCAATGTTTTTGACTTTTTGACAAAACTAAAAAGTTGACTAACTTGAACTTTGATCTCAATTTAAGGACTGATATAGAAGTATTATGATGAAATTAAACTAATGCAAGCTAGTTCTATGTATTTTGAACACAAAACAAGTTTTTGAATTGACAAATTCACAACAGTTAAGTTATGAAGACAGTGGAAAGGTAATTTTGACTTTTGAGCTTTTGCATGCACAAGTTATGACTAGAATGAGTCAAATAGAACTAGACAAGCATTAAACAACAGGTTTCAAACACTAAACTACTCTTAAACACAAATTTGCTTACTGATCCAAACACCTCTTATATAACTGTTAAGAACTTTAAATGAGACTAAACACTACATTAGCTAATATTATGGATTAAACTGAGATTAGATAACCTAATTACAACTAATGAACAAGTTTAAGATACTCAATGGCCATAGATTACACATATAAGTACAAAATGCAAACTGGCTTGAAAATGTAAATGAGACAGATTACTCACAACTGTCTAGCTAGTATGCAGGCTAAAACCAAACCCCAAGACCACTACACTAAGCCATATCCAACCCAATACCAAGTCCTGCATCAACCCATTCCATTTCAATGCCTGTTTTAACCCATTCTTCTTCTCAGTTGACTTTCATTGACCATACATCAATATTGCTTAAAACTGAATTGTGAGCTTATCAAAGCTATAATAAGCTTGAATAAGCTTATTTGGATGAGAAAATAAGATATTGAAAGCTTGAACATAGGAAATGGAAACTGAGTTTTGCAACAGTAAAGACAAGAATGTGAATTTTAGCTAAACCATGAAATTGAAACTTAAAAGCAGAGTACAATGATAAAATCACTAGAGTTTAGATCAAAGAAGCAAAAGATTACATTTTAACACTTAAACTAAAACATTTCTCTTAAAAACGACATACAAGAATTTATAAAACTAAACTACTACTTGTCCTCTCCTTCTTCTTTTCTCTTTTATACCCAAAAGGACTTGCAAGTGGTTTCTGAGCACATCCCACCTCTCTTGTAAGCCAATGGATGAATAGAAGTCATTTTGGCCACTTTTCCAATTTTGGCGGGAAAAGGGTTTTTGACCTCTGTTGACTTTTAGACTGCAACTAGGGGGGGGGGTGGCTAGGTATGATGATGAGGGGGTAGTGTTGAAGGGATAAGGTGAGGTGAGTGGTGAGTGGGAGAGGTTGCAGGGTGTACAGTCAAGTGGGGGGGGAAGAAAACCATATGGGAGGGAAAGGTACTTGGTTTGACTGGCTTTTGACCAAGGGTCCAAAAAGGGAAGGGTCAAAGGTTGGCAGGGGGGTCAAAAGGGGTAAGATGGCAGGGGTCTAATTCAATTTGACAAGGCTTGGATTAATATTAAATGACAAGGACCTTTTTGCAATTATCCAATTCTTGAGGGACCAAATCTGCCCATTTCTCAAAGTTAACACAAGGACTGAAACTGACAAACTTTAATAGTGCAAGGACAAGTTTTGACATTTTCAAATTTCCAGGGGCCAAACTTGACATTTTTGAAACTTGAGGGACCTTTTCTGCCATTTGACAAAAGATTTATTCAAGGACCATTTTTGACAACTTAGAATATTTCAGGGACCTTGAATAACATTTTTCTTTATTTTGTTTTACCAAGGACTATTTTTGACAACTTTTGAAACTTGGGGGACTAAAACTGCCAATTATGCAAACTTGATACGTTTTCACCAGATTTTGATATTTTTGCATTTAAAACACATAAAACACTTATTTGTGATATTTTTATCATTTTGATACATTTCTGAGTGTTTTCAGATGTTTTTGCAGTTTAAATGGTACAAAAATGATGAGTATTTAGACACTTATCAACTCTCATGTATACTATATATTGCCTTGTATTATTTCATATTAATCAAGGAAAACATTAGCTTTCAATATATTTATAGGGTAGCGCGCGGTTCAAGTTTGGTGTTGCAATATAGGTGCGGGTAGCATAAACAACTAAAAACACGCAAAAGACTATAATCAGGGTTGGTTCCAAACAATCGGGTATGTGGTATATCGTTGTTAATAGCACTAGAAGGTAGAATATTTAACAAGCAAGTGGACATATTGAGTGCTTCTACCCAAAAGTGAGGTGGGAGGTTGCGGAATTTTGCGAAACCACTAAGTTTTACAATCCTCCTAGGCAGTGTAGCTAACTGTTGTAGTGTAGTATAGGTAAGACACGGGTGATTGATCGTTCTCTAAGGGAATAATATTGTGAAGGTCGAAATGTATAACGAATTAGGTCTAGAGGTGTAGGATGATTATTTTGTATTTTTATATTTTTTATAAAAGCAAGTAAAATCTCGGGGTTTGAACTAAATAAAAACTAAATTAAACTAATTACACTGATTACAAGAAAAACTAAATTAAACTAAATAAAAACTAAATTAAACTAATTACAAGAAAATTAGTGATAACTCTTATGATAGAAAAAGTGTATTTACTTAGATATCTTTACTTGTTGGAATCGATCCTAACTTGTAAATGGAACGACATTGACGGGATTAAATTTTCTATCTTTGTTAGCTAAAACACAAAGGCTTGTTATATCATATAGTCATAGTTGTATGTGTTTAACTATAAATACCCTCCTAGACTTTCCTAGGAGGGTGAGACTCTTAGTGTAATTTACCTTTCAATAATAAAAAACACATAGTTTTCTCCCTTCTCTCACTACTTTCTCTCTCTAGCTTGAAAATGATGTTAAGCAAGGTCGGTTTTATTTTTTGGTTGATTTTGGTGATATTTTATTGTCAAAAACTCTTGTAAATCTGTTTTGTTACGTTTTAACCTTTTCATTAATTTTTACAAAATCTGTAAAAATCTAAAATGGTCCGTCTCTTGCTTTATCAATTTTACAAAATCTGTTGTGACATCTTTTTGTCCAAACAGTTCTATGTATTCTTAATATCATCATTTATGACTTTCTTTGTTCCATTACCATGAAAGAAAAGTGGTCATAAATTGCTGGTCGGAATATGGTCAGAAAATGGTCAGAACAGAAGTCAACAAAAATTAAAACCCTTACGCATAAGCTATATACAAACTCTTATCCAAAGGCAACTCAATATATCTCTCACTTGGATAAGTGTGTGGATTACTTCGACTGTGTGAATTTCTTCTAGCTTGGATAAGTTAGAAGAAAACCCTAAGCCTTACGCATAAGCTTTTCGCGTAAGACCGAGTTTACGCATAAGGGCGTTTACGCGTAAGCTTTGTTTACGCCTAAGGTCTTTTTCTTGTTTTACGAATAATACTTTTACAACATCTTTACGCATAAGAAAAAGGAGGTTAAGATGAAGATGGATCAAGACTCGACCAACTTTATACCAAAAACAACTCGACTTCAGGATCAAACCATCATCAGTCCCATCAAACTTAAAATGAAAGAAAAAAATAACATGATGCCAAGATAAAAAAAAAAAAAAATATCCAAAATCCAACTCCATCAACTCATCCAACTCTATCCTACCTCAACTCTTTTAAATCCCATCACCAACTCTCATCTAATTATATCATCAAACAAAGACAGATACAAATCAAACTCAGAAAGTTCAACTTTGTTTTCAATCTTTTTCAGATTTTTTTTGTTGAACGTGAATCATCATTGATTGTTGTCGAAGCTTAGCTTCGTTTATATACGAATTCAAAAGGAAAGGACTTATAACAATTGTGTTATAATCCTTCTTTTATTCGATTGAAGAAAAAAAATAAACTCGACACACAACAATAACCTTACCCGAGACCCAATCAGGATCTTGAAGCCCTAAAAGAAACGTTCTTGATTCGTACTATAATGAAAATACCAAGGTAACGGTGTGGTTGAGATGTGCTTGTGAGATCGATTTTTGATGATGAGAAGGGTGTTGAGATGCGAATGGGAGGAGTGTATTTTTTTTAGATTTGTTGGAAGAAGAAAGATCTGTGGGAGGCGACATATTTGAGATATGTGTTTGTAGGGTTAGAAATGCTTGTGACAAGGTATTTTTATATAAACGGTTTGTGGAAAGGATTTGGATCGTGGGATACTCAATTGGATCTGGGCTGAGTACATCATTTGTTTTTTTTAGAACATGGGCTGAGTACATCATTTGTTTTTTTTAGAACATGGGCTGAGTACATCATTTGTTTTTTTAGAACATGGGCTTCAGAGATAGTGGGCTATGATGGACTGGTATCACACGCACATGATGGTTTGTTTGATATTGAGCAAATCTAAATGATATCCAAATTATTTTGTGACTACACAAATTTTTTGGATAATATTTGATATTAAGAGTAGTAATTTGGTTACAAAAATTTTCACGGGGATACAATTTTTGATAAGATCGGGAAACCATTATCAAGTTCATTTAAACCATTAACAAAGGCTAGATTTGGGAATTTAACCGTATGATGTGACTATGGAGAGAATTCTTTATTATTTATTTGGGTTGAAGTGGGATATCACGGGTGCATGTACTTAGTATCTGAAGATATCGGGGTTGGTTGGATGCATGATTCTTCGAGATCCTTGTTCGAGCTTTAACCGTTACGAATGACAAAGACTTGAGTTGTCTAGTTATACCTGATGTAAGGAGTTACGTTGTTGTGCTCACAACGTATAACTATCACTTTTAAGGAGTTACGTTGTTGTGCTCAAGTGTCACAAAAAGCTGTGGATAATTTGAGAAACTTTAAGTTTACCCCTTTTCGATCCGGTTAATCAACCCGGTAAGGAAAAGGGTTCTTCGTCTGACAATAGTGCAAGTTTAAGTCACAAGTTTGGGTTATGTTACTTCAGTCTCAAGTTTGTCGTATTGGGTTTTCTCCATCAGTAGTCACTACAAAAAGCCGTCAGAATGATAATGGGGTCGGTAAAAGAGATAGCTGAGAAGAGTATAAACGAGCAGAGAAGTCTTATCAGCAGTTGATCCTCACGAGATATTTATGGTACTTCACAATTGTTCGCTTAATTGGACATACATGGTTTCGCTGTCTCCAATTCATCATCAACATACGTGGTGTATGATTCTGATTCATTGAAAACATCAGGGGGAAGAGAGTTGTACGGGGTCCTGTTTCTTGATTTTTTTTTGAAAACCCGTTTCCCTTCATGAATTTCTTCAATTAGGAGGAAGAAATGAGACGATCTGTGGTTCAAATTTCTCAAGTTGGTGTTATCGTCTCACTTTCACAAAGTTATCGTGTGTGAAGTTACCTAAATAGGATGTTGTGATGCCTCACACACGGTCATTTTATCGAAGAATTGCATACTCACAGGTAATTATTATTCCGATAGACCCTCAACATTTAGGGGGAAGTCGTTTCATTTCGTCTTTCGTGGTTTGTTTGGTGTGAAGCATCTACATACGTGAGAATATTTTGTTGATTTCTTGCATGTTACCCCCGAACGGATTTTCAGCAACAAGTCAGATTTACCTTGTGTGGTTTACTGCTCATCTACAAATTCCGCTGTGTACTGAAAATTTCAAAAGTTAGAGTAAATGTTCACTACATCAAAGTTTCGAATCTGCTGAAGACGGTTTTCAGTTTGGGGGGAAGCTGATTTAGAAACTTCGCCAAAAAGAAGTGTACGGAGAAGCTGCTAAAGACATGCAGCATGATTTGGGGGGAAGTTAATCCAATTCATGCATATTACATCATTTGCCTACAAGTGAAGAAAACGGTTCTCAAGTCGAGGTACAAGAAGAAGAAAAAGAGCGTGACTTTCATCATCCTCAGGATTTGAAGAGCTTATGAATACCTTTCTTTATTTGTTTTCTATATTTGTAGTAAGTGTTGTAAGTAATCCCTTATGTCGTCCCATTAGGGGGAAGATTGTTGGAATCGCTCCTAACTCGTAAATGGAACAACATTGACGGGGTTACATTTTCTATCTTTGTTAGCTAAAACACAAGGGCCTGTTATGTCATATAGTCATAGTTGTATGTGTTTAGCTATAAATACCCTTCTAGACTTTCCTAGGAGGGTGAGACTCTTAGTGTAATTTACCTTTCAATAATAAAACACACATAGTTTTCTCCATTCTCTCACTACTTTCTCTCTCTAACTTGAAGATGGTGTTCTTCCATCTTCCAAGACCTCCCGATTCATCATATCACCCATATAATCGGTCCTAACATTACTCCATAGTTATCTATGGAAAACTAGAAGGGGGGGGGTTGAATAGTTTTACCAATTAAAACTTCCTTTTAATCTATTTAAATCGACTTATGTCAATCTATTTGGTTGTGTGTGTTGGATGTTGATAAACGAGCATATAAAGATATGTAATGAAAGAAAAGAGTAAGAAGCACAAAACCACAATGCAAGTATTTATAGTGGTTCGGCTACAAGGTCACCTTCCTTGCCCTACTCCACTCCCCGAGTCACCTACTCGAGAGTTCGTAATCACTACACCAAGCTCCTTATGGCGGAGAAGCCTTCACAACGTCGCCTACTCTTTTTCCGATACTAGGCTAACCACCGGGTTCTTTCACTCCAAGGTGAACCACTCCTACACAACGTCGCCTACCCTTTACAAGGTACTAGGCTAAGTACCTAGTTCTTTCACACCTTAGGTGAACTACACCTTCACAACGTTGCCTACCCTTTATTAGGTACTAGGCTAAGCACCTAGTTCCATTGCAATGGAGGAACTACTACCACACTACACCAACGACTAATCCCAAAGGAGATCTACTCCTTTACAACATCATCAAGGATATCAATATCTTTGGATCCTATACTAGTCTATCTTGTACATCGAAACACACCATATCGATTGTACATCTAAGGCACCTTTCACTAATGCCTTTGACTAGATCTACAAGACACCTTTCACTAATGTCTGGTGTCTTCACTTCTAAGCACCTTTCACTAGTGCTTCCTTGTCTTGACTTCTAAACACCTTTCACTAATGCTTCTTTGTCTTGACTTCTAAGCACCTACCACAAGTGCTTATACTATAGACGATAGATACCCTTCACTAATATCTTCGTCTTGACACTTGAGACATCTTTCACTAATGTCTTCAACACTACACTTCTTTGAACAAAGAAAGGAATCATCAACAAGAAGACTTCAGTAGCCTTGATGATGAGGAAGCATGGCAACTCATGGACTTGAGCTTGCTTGACTTCAAAGGTGGTGATCTTGCCTTTAAGAGGAACCTAAAAGATCACACAAAAACAAAACTACAAACATAGATCTCTTGGATCTAAGGTTAGTGAGATCTAACTCAGGGGAGAAAGTGTGTTAGAAAGAGGATTGAAAAGGGGTGAGAAATAATGAAGAGATGGCTCACTATTTATAGGCAAATTTCCTCACTGTTCCCACGGATCCCACGGATCCCTTCCACTTGGGATCCGGCTAGCACAAAGCTAGGGATCCGTGGAACGCTCCTCTTTACCCATGGGTATTTTTGGTTATGGGTCATGGGTTATGGGTTGATCCATGGTTTTCTTTCTAGATACAATGTACCTTAAGGATACATTGAACTTGGTTAAGTGGTATATTTAAAACCATGGGTTATGGGTCAAAAACCATTTGCTAGTTTTTATCTATTTAGTATATACTTGTTTTTACCCATTTTAGTATATACTTGTTTTTACCCATTTTAGTATACTTAGCTTAAGTATGTGTTAACTCAATATGTAAACACTAGTTGTTGTACACATATATCTACATCATAGAATCACTTATACTTGTTAACCAATATGTAAACACTAGTTGTTGTATCTATACATATATATATATATATATATATATATATATATATATATATATATATATATATATATATCTAGATCATAAAATCACTTATACTTGTTTTAGTGTTTTATGTGAATATGTGAATATGTTAGAAAACTATTAGTTCAAACCATTTACGTATTTTATTTGTTTCGTTAATATGATTTTACTTTTGTTATCGACAAAACATTAGAAGATCGTAAAATATAAATAAACGTTTTTAC
This sequence comes from Chrysanthemum seticuspe, assembly GCA_019973895.1. NCBI lineage: Eukaryota > Viridiplantae > Streptophyta > Magnoliopsida > Asterales > Asteraceae > Chrysanthemum > Chrysanthemum seticuspe. The sequence continues at coordinate 282,878,368 of BPTQ01000004.1, read as the reverse complement.
GGCTTATTTGTATTAACAATCTCCCCCTTTTTGTTGATGACAAAACATAAAATTATTTTAAGGAAAAGCTAAAATTCGTAAACGTTTAAATTTGTAGTTTTTACTTTCTTCTCCCCCTTTTTGTCGAAACAAAAAGCGTTTGAAGAAAAGCAACACATTGTTTTTTTTTAAGAAAAACATGTGAAAGAAAAAAAAAATAAAAAAGAAATAAAGAGCACGTAACGGGAATAGATCTCGTCTTTGCTCCCCCTTGACGAGTCCATCCCTATGTAAGGGCGTCAAGAAAGTAATTCTAATCTAGATCATTTGCAACTAAGTGTGCAAAGAATTTTGTCTAAGAGACGAGTGTGCTCCCCCTATATGATTGCAACTTTGCAATGGGAAGTCATGAAAAATAAATCTAGTATTGCAAGTAATTTGCAATGTATTGCTTTGACATAAAGCTCCCCCTAGCTTTAGGATGTCAAAGTCTTCATGTGTGAATTGAAATACTACAAAACAAAGGTTAGAAAGCAAGTATAATTCACAATTTCCTGCAAATGTGATGCAAGTTAGTAGTAAAATAGTTTCATGTCTTCACGGATCCCGCGGTTCCCTCCTAGTAGGGATCCGTCTAGGCTATTCTGAGGGATCCGTATCAGCTGATCAAATTCAACAAGGGTGAAATAACAAATAATGTTATTTTATAAATGAGATATGAAAACAAAGTAATCATATGCTCAACAAAATAACAAGTAGCATGTAATTCCATTTAATAAAACAAGAGTTATGATATACATGACTCAAAAATAAGAAAATAGACAATACATAACTAGGAATTTCTTAGACCAACTAACGCTTGAAGCTTAGACACCACTATAATCTTCTAGCTCAAGTTATGTTTAGGTTTAATCTCGTCGAAACGTTCGAGGAGATGATAGAACATGAAATGTTGGTCTTCTCGTACTTCATGTATCAAACTTTCAACATGTTGACAATGATAGCAATCTTTGTCATGGCTAGGTAGTGGTGGTGGATGAAATGAAGTGGCTTGATTCAAAGGATCAATCGAAGCAGTTTGAGGAGCCTCGAATGATGGAGGGATTGGTGGAGGTCCATTTAAGAATGGTTCAATCAAGAATGATGATGGTGGTAAAGAAATGTCAATTTCCATATGGTCGGGTGGTTGACTTTGATGATTTCTTATAATCCAAATGGGATTATATGATGGAAACGGCGAAAAGGAAGCCGGAGCAAGTGTTGACTCAACACCTTGATTTTGAATCATTGTTCCTCCTAATGAAGAGAATGTTGTCGGTGGAAGCGGATGAGACGGCCTAGGTGGCAAGTCCTCTAAATTGTAGAGGTGAGGTGATGATTGTGGGGATGTAAAAGAGATAGCTCTAGGAATCAAAGGTGATGGTTTAGTGGAAATGATATTGTTTGGCCTAGGAGGTATTGTTGTGTTTGGTATAGGTAATTTTTTGGGTAATATCCTTCTAGAAATTGGTTTGATTGGATGATGAAGGTTTGTTGGTTAGACCGGAGATGATTCGGTTGAAGAGATTTCGTGTACAACACGAGCCCTTTTGATGGGTGGTTCTTTGGTGGATAAGTTGTTACTTGGGGTTTTTCTCATGATGAGATGATTTCAAGAGGTTGCAAAAGCTGAAAGTTAGGATGAGAGTGATGACTATGGAGGTCCTAACAAGGTGGTTTATAAACCAAGAGATTTGGAAGGTGCATTTAAGCCTTAAGCCAGTAAGATTCATTGGAATGTGATGATTAGCATGCACAAGAGTCAACTACAAAGGTTGTGCTGTTCTAGGAACTCATTTAAGATGAGATGGAGTGTTTGAGTTAGGAAGATGAGTTGAAATGATTGTTTTAGCAAGATTTGTCATAGACTGTCATCCGGATCCCACGGTTCCCTTCTCAGAGGGATCCGTCTAGGCTAATCCTAGGGATCCGGCGTTCAGCAGTTTATGAAAGAGTGGAAATGATGTTTCTAAGATCCTAGACCTACATCACCTTGAGTGTTTCAGTTCTCCTAAGTGTTTTAAATGAAGGGGTGCTTAAGTGTTTGAAGGCAATGAGTGGTGTAGCTAATGATTGTTATTTATGGAAGGATTTGGAACTTTCAAAAAGTACCAATGGATGAGCAAGGATGACATTAAAGATGTCAATAGAAGTTAAATGAAACTAAATGATCCTAGAGATCAGGTTGTGTCTTAGGATAGTGTTTTGGAAGATATCCTAGAAGCTTTGAGATATGAAAACTAGATTTTGATCAACGTTGATCAATTTTGAGGTGAGGATGATTAATGAGCAAATATGCCATAATCGAAAGATTTCTAAGGCTAGATGCGAAGCATCAAGTAGAGAATGAAGAATCATATGAGATATGATGTGTGAGTTTTGAGAGCGGAAGAGTGATGGATTAAGAAACAAAACGATAGATCAATAAACGTCCTTGAGTATGATCTATGTAAAAAGTGAGTAGAGAAGATCTTCCTATCTTGATAAGGACTTAATTTGCCTTAAAATACTATGTTTAGCTTAGTGTGAGGTGTTCTAAGAATATGTTTGAAATACAATGCTTGCAATTGCGTTTTCTGTCTCACGGATCCCACGGTTCCCTAAAAGTAGGGATCCGTCTAGTACAACATTTGAGATCCGTCTATCTGCTAGGCAGAACCTTTACTAAAGGTATGCAATGATCTTGACAATGCATTATATCTCAAGGATAGTCTAAAAGGAGTTCTAAGATATTAAATGTAAGATGTTTTATTTCATAAAAGAAATTGGATTACATTTAATAAAGCACGAGTACAATAGAATTGATCCTATTTTGGAGTACTAAGTTGCTTAAGTGTTTTCGCTAGATGGATCATCAAAAGGTTGATGAGTGTTGGCGGATTCAGGAATGAAGAACGTCTTCATGTGAGAGATGTTTAGTGGTTCCATCATCTTGTTCACAAGTACGTACAACGGACTTTGAAATTGAGGATGGTGAAACATGAGATTATGATAAAGGCGCGTCAAGAACATTCCATAAGGAATAAGTTTGTTCTTGGATCCTTGAAGATTTACAATTCGCCTTGCAAAGAAGTAGGCAAGATTGTATGGTTGTTGTGTTAGCAGGCAATACATCATGTGAGCACAACAAGCGGGAAGGATTTCTCGATTTCCCTTAAGGCTCCAAACGTTTTCACGTAGGATGAGCGCAAGGGGTTTGTACTCTTCAAGAATATCCCGTGTGTGGATGATGTTTGGATGAGAGTGATGAGGTTTACATAAAATGCGGATTAAGTCTTGCGGAGAAGGAATATGAGAGCAATATGGACTATTTTCTTCACGAAAGTTGAAAAGAGAGTCAAGAGACCAATCTTCGGTGAAGGCACATTGTCCATGATTGGGAATTCGGAGGATGTTGGCAAATTGCCCAAGGGTTAGAACGAACTTTTGGTTTTTGATCCAAAACCAAAGAGAAAGAGAGCGATCCTCGTTACGAACGAGTTCGACTTAACGAAAGAATTCCAATACAAACCTTGGACATATTTTCTCGTTAATTTCAAGAAGACATTCCAATCCTATGGTTCGGAAGGAGGTATTGATACCTTCTTCGAATTGTAGAGAGGTGTCTACAATACGTCCTTCATGGAAGCGACGGGTTTCAAGATTAATGAACCCACAGACATGATTGCCAGTGGTGTTGGGCTCAAGAGAGATGTTCGGAGTGTAGAAGCTTGTGAGGGAAGAATCAAACTCGTATTCGTGTGACATAGTTGAATCTAGAGAAAAGACGAGTTAATAGAGAGTGATGATTGTGGTTGACCAATGATTTTCTAACGTTTTTATTAGATTTTTATTAACAATAGTTTTTAACAACAAAGATGTTTAACTCACTTATGGTTTTGATATTTTAGTGGGATACTACTTGTAGAAATATAGGTCTTTAATCTTTGCATTAAAACTGTTTTTCCAGTAGGACGGATCCCACGGTTCCTTTTCAAAAGGGATCCGACTAGTATAACTTTCGGGATCCGTGGATCTATAGTAACAGAACCAGTTTTGATAAAAACATAGGTTTTACGGTTTTTGTACCACGAAGTAAGTTTTATCCTACATTTTCTTTTAGCATGCATACATGACATCTAATGTATCATGAAAGAATATAACACATATAGATCAAAAGAAATGAAACACGCATTTATAACACAAACATCCTAGATTAAATAGATTATCAATAATATTGCATTTCAATGCTAAGGATGATACAAAGGATTGGGTATATGACCCCAATATAGATTAACAACACAAAGTAAATGTCTCCGTATGTGAACTTCATCATAGGGAACACAAGTGCGATGAGTGTTAGGGCGATGAGCACGAGTGCGATGTAAACCATGTTGATGACGGATCTTCTTGGTTTAGGAAGAGATGGAATGAAGAGGAAGATGAAATTTTTGAATGAGAGGGAATTTTTGAAATTGGAAAATTTGAAAAAGTGAGGATTGATTAGAAGGGTCGACGGTGGAAGTATAAATAGGGAAAGGGGAATTTTTTTTTTGAAATTCGTGTTTTGTTTTATTATTGGATTTTAGAAGAAATAAAACATAAGATATATATACGAGAAATATAACACGTAGTGAGAAAAAGGCTTCCTAATGAAGCTACATGTAAATTACGTGTAAACACAAAAATCTACTCAAATAAAAGCCTAACAAATAACACTTATATACAAAACTAATATCATTTAGATATAAGTGGAAAGTCATACCTCGAATGCACTTAGGAATGTCTTTACAAATGACAAATGTCACTTAGACGATTCCCGCTCCTTTGCGTTTAAGATACCTTCTTAAGGAAGGTATTCTTGTTACCAAGCGACTCTTAAAGCTTGGCGGGTATGAGCTTTGACTAATCAACATCACAAAAAAGATTAGTGCAATTAAGTGAAAAGATAAATAAAAAAAATGTTGTTATCAAATAAACATCCAAACATATCGTTTTTGAAAAACATGGTGTTTGTTTTTATGAAAAACCTTCTTTGTAGTTTTTAATTAACTATGGATCGTATCAAGTTTTTAAAGTACAACATACTTCAAGAAACATGGTAACGAAGCTCAAATGCCAATTGTGGAAAACTAGAAGGGGGGGTTGAATAGTTTTACCAATTAAAACTTCCTTTTAATCTATTTAGATCGACTTATGTCAATCTATTTGGTTGTGTGTGTTGGATGTTGATAAACGAGCATATAAAGATATGTAATGAAAGAAAAGAGTAAGAAGCACAAAACCACAACGCAAGTATTTTTAGTGGTTCGGCTACAAGGTCACCTTCCTTGACCTACTCCACTCCCCGAGTCACCTACTCGAGAGTTCGTAATCACTACACCAAGCTCCTTATGGCGGAGAAGCCTTCACAACGTCGCCTACTCTTTTTCCGGTACTAGGCTAACCACCGGGTTCTTTCACTCCAAGGTGAACCACTCCTACACAACGTCGCCTACCCTTTACAAGGTACTAGGCTAAGTACCTAGTTCTTTCACACCTTAGGTGAACTACACCTTCACAACGTCGCCTACCCTTTATTAGGTACTAGGCTAAGCACCTAGTTCCATTGCAATGGAGGAACTACTACCACACTACACCAACGACTAATCCCAAAGGAGATATACTCCTTTACAACATCATCAAGGATATCAATATCCTTGGATCCTATACTAGTCTATCTTGTACATCGAAACACACCATATCGATTGTACATCTAAGGCACATTTCATTAATGCCTTTGACTAGATCTACAAGACACCTTTCACTAATGTCTTGTGTCTTCACTTCTAAGCACCTTTCACTAGTGCTTCCTTGTCTTGACTTCTAAGCACCTTTCACTAATGCTTCTTTGTCTTGACTTCTAAGCACCTACCACAAGTGCTTATCCTATAGACGATAGATACCCTTCACTAATATCTTCGTCTTGACACTTGAGACATCTTTCACTAATGTCTTCAACACTACACTTCTTTGAACAAAGAAAGGAATTATCAACAAGAAGACTTCAGTAGCCTTGATGATGAGGAAGCATGGCAACTCATGGACTTGAGCTTGCTTGACTTCAAAGGTGGTGATCTTGCCTTTAAGAGGAACCTAAAAGATCACACAAAAACAAAACTACAAACATAGATCTCTTGGATCTAAGGTTAGTGAGATCTAACTCATGGGAGAAAGTGTGTTAGAAAGAGGATTGAAAAGGGGTGAGAAATAATGAAGAGATGGCTCACTATTTATAGGCAAATTTCCTCACTGTTCCCACGGATCCCACGGATCCCTTCCACTTGGGATCCGGCTAGCACAAAGCTAGGGATCCGTGGAACGCTCCTCTTTACCCATGGGTATTTTTGGTTATGGGTCATGGGTTATGGGTTGATCCATGGTTTTCTTTCTAGATACAATGTACCTTAAGGATACATTGAACTTGGTTAAGTGGTATATATAAAACCATGGGTTATGGGTCAAAAACCATTTGCTAGTTTTTATCTATTTAGTATATACTTGTTTTTACCCATTTTAGTATATACTTTGTTTTTACCCATTTTAGTATACTTAGCTTAAGTATGTGTTAACTCAATATGTAAACACTAGTTGTTGTACATATATATCTACATCATAGAATCACTTATACTTGTTAACCAATATGTAAACACTAGTTGTTGTACCTATACATATATATATATATATATATATATATATATATATATATATATATATATCTAGATCATAAAATCACTTATACTTGTTTTAGTGTTTTATGTGAAAATGTGAATATGTTAGAAAACTATTAGTTCAAACCATTTACGTATTTTATTTGTTTCGTTAATATGATTTTACTTTTGTTATCGACAAAACATTAGAAGATCGTAAAATATAAATAAACGTTTTTACGGCTTATTTGTATTAACATTATCTCTTATTAATTAGTCGAATTGTCACGTCCTTGCATAATTGGCGCGTTGTGTTATGTTATTATCATAGGGTGGTGCCAAATTTCCTAACTCTATGAATGTATAAGTCTCCTTTAAGAAATCCTATATCTACAAGTGACAATTAAGTCATCTCCCTAAAATCTCCTAAGATCTACAAGCCGCAATTCACGCAATAAATACAACAAATAAAAACCACCAATACGCTCTAGGATATAAATGCGTTTAGTAAAACTTTCAAGCTAATAAATGGGTGAAAAAGCTAATAAAGTAAAGAAAAATTAATAATTAATAACTATGTTCATTCAATCCAAGCAAAAACTAATAAATCTAGCCTAGCATGTTAAGGTAAAGAAAAAAAAGCAAATAATCAAACAACACATAGACATATTGAATGATTAAAGAGAAATTACTTAACTTCAATAAAATATAGGCAAAAGTGGCCGTAAAAGCCATACAAAAGATGTGAAATTCTTTTAGGGTTTCGCCTCTTCGAATTGTTACCTTCACAAAGGAAAACATGCAAATATATATATAGATTTACAATTGTGACGGCGTCACATTATGGTTGTGACGTCGTCAGCTCGCCGTCATTAGAGTTTCTTCAGTTACATCGCCGCCGTTGTGACGACGTCGCCTTGTGTCTATGACGCCGTCAGTATGTTTGACGTCATCGCTCTTTAATAAGTCTGAGCCATCTCGTGTAATTTTTACTCTGAATCTTGGTCTTCAAGTACAAGTGACGCCGTCAGGTTCTAAACTTGCTCAAATGTTCTGAGCCGTCACATGTAAAATTTCCATCAAATCATCACGTCCAAATGAAAGTGACGGCGTCACGTTGAGATTGTGACGCCGTCTGGATCCCTTTTTCAGACTTTTTCGTGACTTGGTCGTTTTCTTGTCCAAATTAGCCCAAAACATTTCGGTTTCCAGCTTTTGCGTCCCAAGTACCTAAAATGTGAAAATGAACGATTTAAGGCAATAACTGATCACAAATGTACGAGTTTAGAGTTTAAATGGACCCCCTAAAAATGCACGTTTTAAATCCTTATCAGAGGTGTGCTTGAAAAAACATTGTCCGAATTAAATTTTAATAGTGCGTATCATTCTTTTTAAATTTTAATAATGCGTATCATTCTTTCGGACTCACCATTTTTTTGTGAGGTTTTTGGGAAAGAAAAGCGAAATTGAATGCCGTTAGATGCAAATAGTTTATATAAGGCATGGTTATCAAATTCACCACCATGGTCACGCTGAAATGACTTAATTTCGCACTTAAATTGAGTGTTAACAAAATTGCAAAATAACACAAACTTAGACAAAACATCTGATTTATTAATCAACTGATAAACTCACAAATAATGATAATAGTGATCTAGGAATAAAACATAATATTTAAAGCTTGTAAGACTCGGAATTGGAGAAGTCCACAAATCCGAGTGAACAATGTTAAAACAAGACTTAACCAAAGTATGTGAACTAGAAAAGGCAAAACCGTCTCTTGACCAGAACCAATAGTGGGACCCACCTGATCCGAACTATGTTGTCTCTGACCAGCCAACCCGTAACCATTCCTGGCTGAAATTGAGTTGTGGTTGGACTTGTTCCAGTACCTGCGTGAAATGCCAAAGGGCTGAAACCTGGCAGCCCATTAGATGCATTAATAGATTTTGGTCTAGTACATGAGGTGCTCAAAGAACCATTGTGACCATATTGAAGAAAAAGTTCCGGTTAGGCCATGATTAAAGCTTCCATTTGGGCCGGGGTAAGTCCATTAGCATGATTTTAATTCAAGCTAGGTTATGAAAGGTACTGACTAGTAGTGGAACGTAGGTTGGACACTGATCACAAATATGAATTAATATTGCTCGCACCAATAGAGTTAATATGCATGGAATTCATAACAGGTTTTGTATGAGATGAGGTGTCGTGCACAAACTTACAACTACCACCAAAAGGTCTATTATTATTCGACTTCGCCAAAAGAACCGTGGGAGAAGATGAAGAAGAGTCAATTGCCGAAGCTTGAGACTTAGCCCTCAACCTCATCTCTTGCGTTGTGACCATCGAATGAACTTTGGTGAGATCGAGGAAAGGTTCTTGATGAGCAATAATACCCATGATGCAGGTTTTACTGACCAGGTTTTAATATTTATAAGTCTCGTTATACCAATGGTCGACCCTAATGCACTAACGGGCAGTGTACCCAGTCGTGTGTAGTGTAGTATACGGTAAAACCGAGGTCGTCCCAAGAGCTATGTGTGCGGATTTTAACTAAGTCTAGGTGTCACAGATTTTAGTATGATTTTGGTATTGATTTAACTGATTAACTACTAAAGCAAATAAAGGCGAGGGATGTGATCAATAGAGGAGAGGGGTGCTAACCTAGTTATTCATCCTAACTAGTAATGTTTACGCTTAATTACTTCCAATTACTTCAGGTGGGGTCAAAGTCGCTAGGACAACATTTGGTCAGTTCGTCTTAACTTATCAGCAAAGGATCCCACTGGAGAAATCAGGTGACCCGTCATAAGTCCAGTTGTTCTTAGTCCCCTAAGCCAAGTCATTAAGTACCGCTACATGCTAGATTCATAACAATGAGTGCCCGGGTGCTAGCATCTTAAACACTCATCCCCGACTTCTTAAGTTCATCCAAATGGTAGGTGATCAGTTGGTCAAATCGCACAAGCAGAAAGGGTCGTTAGTTGGTCATATCTTACCCTTCCCACTCAGTCTACCTACTTTGGGTCATTTGGTCATATCTCCTAAGTAACTAGCCACTACCGCCATTCAAAACTACCGAAACAAGGGTAGCTACCAACAAACAATGCAACATACACTTAGAAATAATTATACGGAAGCAATGTAAACGCAAACAAAACAATTAAGGAATCCTAACTAGGCGCTGCTCATATTAACTAGAACAATCGATTCAATGTTTAACATTACAAAATACATGAATTGAAAGTAAAGAAAAGATAAAATGCTAATGCTTATCGTAGGGGAGTGATTTCTCCTTTGGAGATAGCTCCGTATGCTCCTCTAGATCTGCCTTCGACTTCTTCTCACATTCTCTTGATGTTGTGTGTGAAATGGGGTGCCTTCAAATGCTGGAATTCGAGGGGTATTTATAGGCAAGATCTGGTTACGGCGTAACTAATGTTAAGAGTTACGCCATAACATCCAATTCTTCGTATTTTGCACTAAAAATGCTGGTTACGGCGTAACATCTGGAAGGAGTTACGCCGTATCTTCAATAAATCTTGGTTACACCGTAATTGAGACAATAGTTACGGCGTAGCTTGCAGCGGCGCGGAACTTTATTTGACCTAGTTGGTTACGTCGTAATCTTTGGGAGAGTTACGCCGTAATCTTCAGTTGAGTTGGTTTTCTGAGCCACGCTTTAGTTACGGCGTAATGTGAGAGAGGAGTTACGCCGTAACTTCTTCAAAAATAAGCATACTATGATATATCTTCAATAAATTCTCCAATTCCGCGTCTCTTTAGCTCCAATGCTCGTAATTTACCTGAAAGTGAAATACAGAGGAAAACAAGCGTAAATCCATATAAATGATATAAAATACGAGCATTATCGGGGGAAATTGACACTTAATATTCTAGACTATTAGATGTTATCAAATATCCCCCCACTTGAACTCTTCTTGCCCTCAAGTAGACCTTATTAGGTAGATTCCTAAAAAGATATCTCCCATTACCTGGAAAATATAAGTTTATAAATCCCTTATGCTAGAATAAAACAAAGCCGAACACCTCACGAAATGGGAACAAAACACTTAAATCTCTCAACTATTCTAAGTGTCAATTTCGGGGTGATCACTCATTGCACAGTCATAGCATGTATTCTATCATAAGCTTGGCAGTTACACAAATCTCCACCACTAGAGTTAAGGACTAAACAATTCTCGAAGGTAATATGGGTAGACACGACAAAGGTTAAGGGTGATTTTGTCATTACTAACATGTCACGGCGAAGTGGACAAAATCAATGATACATGACCAAATCTATAGCCAAGACACCAAAGAGTGCTCGTTGCATCACCTAGACACGCTTCATGACTAGGGGTAGGATAAGACATGGGGTAAAATGGGTGTAAAATAAAATCAAGTAGATAGTCTAAATCTATAACCAAGTCATTACCACTTACCGTTCGCCCAAAGTTCAAGTTTCGAAGTCAAGAAACCGGATCATGATATAACCATGTAGATGTGCCATTAGAGGACGTCATGATGGGCACACTTCCAACTTCATTCTTCAAATGTGACCGAGGTGGCCTCCTCGATACCAAATCTATATTCAGCTCATAACAATAGCGCTTTATAACATCGCACTTTACAATCACTAAATAACAATAACTATTTTTTTTTCGAATCATTTTTTTTTCAACTTAACATAATAACTAAACATAACATCCCCCCACTTGAGATGAACAATATGAGAATTTTGGGGGTCTTCAATGATCTTTAAGGATATGTCGTCGACGAGAGCGTGATTCCCGAACCTTTCCACTTGAACCTTGAATATAGGCAAATAATGACTTCCCAATTACAAATATAGACCAAGGTTACAAAAATCGCTAGGCGCTAGTGAGGTGGTCGGGTAGGGCCTAGCGATTAATCGGTTAGGCGGGGATTAATCGGATTGGAATTTTTATGCACAAAATTGTAATTTTAGATATTATATTATATTATATGTATGAGATAAGTACAGTGCATCAAAGTTTAAATATTTCAAGTGTTCAAATATAAACATAATACATAATTCTCCAAAGTTCAAAGTCAAACATATATATTAATCGGTTTGTTGGACATTTTTAAGCGATCTTTTAACCGATTAATAATTTTGTTGACTGATTTTTAAGTGTTTTTTCCTGATTTTTAAGCGATTTTGTTGACCGAGTATTAAGCGATTTTGTCCGATTAATCCGATTAGATCGATTTTGTCCGATTAATCAGTTTGTTGACCGATTTTTAAGCGATCTTTGACCAAACCGATTAAATAGGCCGATTATGATAAATCAAGGCGCTTAGTGAGCGATCAGCGATTATGCGAGGATTTATCGGCCACCTGGGCCGATTTTTACAACAGAGATATAGACTACAGGGTAGGCTAAGGTGTAATGGTGTATCGAAACAATATGTTGGGTGAACAAAATGAAAGGAATGGCTTAGAAGGGTGTATCTAGAGGAATCTTGCACTAAAGGTGAGTGCAACAAAGGGTTTAACATGGGGATCGAGAAGTCGAGGTGACTAATCGATAGACACACAATGATAGGATATTTGGGTGATAATCCTATATGTTAATACAAATAAGCCGTAAAAACGTTTATTTATATTTTACGATCTTCTAATGTTTTGTCGATAACAAAAGTAAAATCATATTAACGAAACAAATAAAATACGTAAATGGTTTGAACTAATAGTTTTATAACACACTTACGTTTTCACATAAAACACTATAACAAGATTAAGTGATTTTATATTTTAGATACACATGTACAACAACTAGTGTTTACATATTGGCTTAACAAGTTTAAGTAACTCTATGAGTTAGATACATATGTACAACAACTAGTGTTTACATATTGGGTTAATACATACTTATATTAAGTACACTAAAATGGGTAAAAACAAGTATATACTAAAATGGGTAAAAGCAAGTATATACTAAATAGATAAAAACTAGCAAATGGTTTTTGACCCATAACCCATGGTTTTATATATACCACTTACACAAGTTCAATGTATCCTTAAGGTACATTGTATCTAGATTGAAAACCATGGATCAACCCATAACCCATGACCCATGACCCATAACCCAAAATACCCATGGGCAAAGAGGAGCGGACCACGGATCCCTAGCTTTGTGCTAGCCGGATCCCAAGTGGAAGGGATCCGTGGGATCCGGGGAAACAGTAGAGAATTTCCTCTATAAATAGAGAGCCATTTCTTCCTTTCTATTCACCCCTTTACACACATACTTCCCCCAAGTATTCTAACCCTCTAACCTCAGATCCAAGAGATCTATGTAGCTTTTCTCTTTTGTTTTTGTGTGATCTTGTAGATTCCTCTTAAAGGAAAGATCACCACATCTTGAAGACGTGCAAGCTTAAGTCCATGAGTTGCCATGCTTCGTCATCATCAAGACAACGAAGGTTCTCTTGTTGATAGTTCTTCCTTTCTCCATAGATGTTGGGTTGAAGGCATTAGTGAAGAATGCCGAATGTGTCAAGATGAAAGCATTAGTGAAAGATGCTAATCATCCGTGTCAAAGCATTAGTGAAGAATGCTTAAGGTGTCAAGACTAAGGCATTAGTGAAGGATGCCAAGCGTTGTGTCAAAGGCATTAGTGAAAGATGCCGAAGAATCAAATCAAGTAGCATTTGGGAAGAATACTTAGGTCGTATAATCGATGAGGTGCATCGTTATACATATAAGTGTTTATTTATTCACAAGGATGGTGATATCCTTGATGGTGTTGTAACAAGGAGTAGATCTCCTTGATAATAGGTGTTGTGTCGTGAAGGGTAGTAGTTCCTCCATAATGGAACTAGGTGCTTAGCCTAGTACCTAATAAAGGGTAGGCGACGTTGTGATAGGATTAGTTCTCCTAAGGTGTGAAAGAACTCGGTGGTTAGCCTAGCACCATATAAAGGGTCGGCGACGTTGTGCTAGGTGTGGTTCGCCTTGGTGTGAAAGAACTCGGTATTTAGCTTTGTACCGGAAAAAGGTTAAGCGACGTTGTGAAGGCTTCTCCGCCATAAGGAGTTGGTTTAGTGTTTACGAACTCTCGAGTAGGTGACTCGGGGAGTGGAGTAGGGCAAGGAAGGTGTCCTTGTAGCCGAACCACTATAAATACTTGTGTCGTGGTGATGTGCTTCTTACTCTTTATCTTTCATTTACACGTTTATATATCTATCTATCAACGTCCAACATAAACAACCAAATAGATTGACATAAGTCGATCTAAATATTTAAAAGGAAGTTTTAAATTGGTAAAACTATTCAATCCCCCCTTCTAGTTTTCCACACTATAATACTGTCTTCTTAAACTGAAAAGTCCAAATACATCGACCTAACTCAACATACCTCGTCTATGGTCTCGAAATGATGTAAAGGCCAAGTTCTAAAGTTTACAAGTTACCGGCACACTCATAATTTTGTGGATTTGGGGTAAAAATTTGGAAACGGGTAAGGCTAATCTCACCATATACTATCAAGGGTTATAATGCGCTCGGCTAAGGTCTAATATAGTTAGGTTAAGAAACACATGTCAAAACTAAAAATAGCATAATTTTTCAAAATAAACTAGAAAAACGAGGGCAAAATAAAGTTCAAGAGACAATTCTACTCCCGTCCCCCCACTTGAAATGTACAAAGTCCCTTTTTTACTAAGCGTTAAATAAAGGTGAAGAGAAAAGTAGAATTAGAGCGAGAACTTCCTTGAAATTTGCTCTAAAAAGAAAGAAGGCCCACGAAAAGAGTCGTGCCTTCGCATAAGCATCCACGAGCAAACTTCAATCCCTGAAATCACACTACCGACAAGCATAATTCTAAAAAACGAAAAAGAAAAATGAAAAAGAAACCTAACTCACTTTCGTAGGAATCACGGTTGCATTTAGCGTATGCAACAAGCCTTTTAAACCACTTGGTATCCCTAGTGGACGAGTGTAGTCTCGTGAGGGCTTACAGGGAACATACCCACAAAGTTCATTTGAAAACTAATACAAGGTTATTGTGTTTAAAATGAAAAAAGTGTTACAGAGGGTAGTTACGTCGTAACTCCCATAAGGAGTTACGCCGTAATTAAGCAAACCTGGCAGACACTACAGGAGTGTAGCTATGGCGTAACCATTGAATGGGATTACACCGTAATTGATATTGCTCTGAAGTACTGCTGCAAAAAGTATGTTACGGCGTAACCTTGAGAATGAGTTACGCCGTAACTATGGATAGATAAGGTCCCCGTTCAGCATGGTGCAGCAACGTTTCCTGAAATCCTGCAAGAATGGTTAAAAACACAAAACCCAACAGAAAGGAAATAAAACAAATGAAAGGGATGATTCGGGTTGTCTCCCGAAAGAGAACTTTTCTTTATTTACGAGTCTTTAAGTTAGACTCAAAGCCTCGGGGCTTTATGGTGGCATTTGGACTTGGCCAACTTCCTCCATGTCCTTCATCAAGTTATGTCTGACCCAAGCGACATTCGTAGCAGTGCGGAGGTACTCTTTGGTCTCGATCTTCCGAATTTTGCAAAAATTTTCGTCCGGCCCCAAATGGTATCTAGTGAACTCATACTTTTCGGCTATAATTGGTGGCGGCCTCTTATATGGAATGCCAAGAAGTTTGCATCTTCTTTTCTCATATGCTTCATCGTCGGGGTCAATGAATCCATCTTCACCTTGTAGTTCAAGGTAATCCATATCATCTTCGTCGGACTCGGATCGTTAAGCCATTTATTGTCGATTAAATCTTCCACTAGCACCTGCTTGCATTCCTCATTTTCTTTCCTCGATGAATCCTTGGCATCATTATCCGATTCTTCATTTGGAACTTCTTCGCTTGGTTCGTCTTTACTCATACATCCGTTCCAGATCTTCTCCTTAGTTAGCGCATCTACCTTTCCGTATTTGATTTTGACCCAATTGTCGAATCCTAAATCGTCTAGCCAAGGCAATTTTTGTTCTTTCCGAGTCATTAGTTGAGGTCCATAGGAACTCATCTTCCCCAACTCTTTCTTCACTACTTCCCCCATTACATTCATAATTAAAAGGGTTGCAAGATGCCCAAAGATTTCCGTCAGGGGTTTTTATTTTCTCACACCAATGACTTCAAGTTCCTTCGTCATCGGTGTTGCTAGAAGGAATATCGTTGAGAGGTTTAATGGTCTTTCCTCGAAGAATATGTTTTTCATATTTGAGCTCAAAATTTCTCAACAAAACCGAGTTAATGATTGCGTCCCCAAACCTCACTGAATACCAATCACTGAAGGATAGGTTTCCAAAATCAACGCCATGTCTTTCCGATGCATGAGGGTATATCCATACTTTGTTCTTCACATTGCCACCCCCGTTGCAATACTCACGAAAGGGGTTGCATGTTGGCCATGCTCGCGTGGACTCATCTTCCGTGTTTAGTAAGGGATTGCAGCAATGCCTGATGGGTGGTTCTTCCTCTTCATTAATCGAGAATTTAGCTAATCTTTCTTCATCATTAAGTGCAGTCCACATGTATCTATCATCATTAATCCTTTCCTTATCGACCCCTCCATCGCAGGCTTCGTTGGGTCGCATGAGGCCCATAGATCATAACACTCTCCATTATCATTTGTAATAGCCTTACACCAGTGATTCTTCCTTTTAAATTCGTCTATCTTGGGAGACTTGTCATTCCTCGTATCGTGGGTACGCCATAACTCCGATGTTTGGTTATGGCGTAACTCTCTTATGCCATCAGCATCATTGTCTTTATTAGACTCATTGGTGGATTTGTCATTTTCAGAAAACACGGCTTTACATACTGTTGATTTGTTCTTTTGTGTCTCATTTCTTCTTTGTACTTCGTCGCCAAGCTTCCCAATCATGGTTTCCAAATTTTTTAGTGATACGTCATGGCTAGAAAGGCTCTTGTTTGTATTATCTTGGAAGTTTTTCAGCCATTCTTCTTGCTCTTTCTGTCTCTTAGTTGAATTTACGTGGTACTTGTTAATTGTTTCTTCCAAGTTAGCTCTTCTTTCACCACGATCATAATACGGGGGAGGTCCTCTACGATAGCCATTACGATTATCCCCGTAAAATGGTCGATTTTCTCCATATTTGGCTTCTTTGACGGTGCTATCTTTGTCAGTGCGAGGACAATTTTTGGTGAGATGTCCTCCTCGGCAGCTTTCGCAACCTGCTTGGATGGCATGAATAGTTTCTCTGATCTTAAGCATATCCCGACTGAGATTTTCTAGTTTGTTAGTGATGGCGGCAATTCCATCAAGATTTCTGCCTTGGTTCCATTTGCTTCCTCCATCGTGCCATTTCTGGGAACGATCAGCCATTTTTTGGATGGCTTCAATCGCGAGAGTAGGATTCATGCTCGGAATTGGTCCTTGGTAGTCCAACATCTGTCTTGTAGTCACGTTAATTCCTTTGTAGAAGATGTTGACCTTTTGCTGGTTGTTAAGATCATGTGTAGGACACTTGTAGAGGAGATCGTTGTATCTATCACAGGCTTGATACAACGTTTCATCGTCTTCTTGCTTGAAATTATGGATCTCCAAAAGCTGGTCAGATATCTTTGATGGAGGACAATATCTCTGGATAAAGTGCTTTTTTAGTAGAGCCCATGTATCAACTGCCCCGGCGGGCAATCTTTCGATCCATCTTCTTGCGGCCCCATTAAGAGTCATGGGGAATACCCTTAGCATAACAGCGTGATGAGACACACCCGGAATGTTGAAAAGGCTTGCGATGTACAAGACATTCTCAACGTGCTCATACGCATCTTCGTCTCAGTTTCCTGAAAAAGGGTTAGCACGAAGCTCCCTCATAGATTGATCTTTAATCTCGAAACGGACGTTAGCTCCAATCGCCGGTCTTACGAGCCCCGGCCCTTGTCCTTCTCTTGTCAACGCCAAATATTCCTCAAGAGTGAGGTCATCAATATTAACAACTTCCATGGTACCTGAAACTTAAAGAGATCGTGAGAATTTGAGAAAATTTTAAAACAAAACAAAAAATGAAAAACTTAAAAAATCCAAATATAACTCCTCAGCAGCGGCGCCAAAAACTTGATGCAGGTTTTACTAACCAGGTTTTAATATTTATAAGTCTCGTTATACCTATGGTCTACCCTAATGCACTAACGGGCAGTGTGCCCAGTCGTGTGTAATGTAGTATTCGGTAAAACCGAGGTCGTCCCAAGAGCTATGTGTGCGGATTTTAACTAAGTCTAGGTGTCACAGATTTTAGTATGATTTTGGTATTGATTTAACTGATTAACTACTAAAGCAAATAAAGGCGAGGGATGTGATCAATAGAGGAGAGGGGTGCTAACCTAGTTATTCATCCTAACTAGTAATGTTTACGCTTAATTACTTCAGATTACTTCAGGTGGGGTCAAAGTCGCTAGGACAACATTTGGTCAGTTCGTCCTAACCTATCAGCAAAGGTTCTAATGGAGAAATCAGGTGACCTGTCATAAGTCCAGTTGTTCTTAGTCCCCTAAACCAAGTCATTAAGTACCGCTACATGCTATATTCATAAGAATGAGTGCCCAGACCCTAGCATCTTAAACACTCATCCCCTACTTCTTAAGTTCATCCAAACGGTAGGTGATCAGTTGGTCAAATCGCACAAGTAGAAAGGGTCGTCAGTTGATCATATCTTACCCTTTCCACTCAGTCTACCTACTTAGGGTCAGTTGGTCATATCTCCTAAGTAACTAGCCACTACCGCCATTCAAAACTACCGAAATAAGGGTAGCTACCAACAAACTATGCATGCATACACTTAGAAATAATTATACTGAAGCAATGTAAACGCAAACAAAACAACTAAGAAATCATAACTAGGCCAGCACCAGAGGTACTTAGCCGCTCATATTAACTAGAACAATCGATTCAATGTTTAACATTACGAAATACATGAATTGAAAGTAAAGAAAAGATAAAATGCTAATGCTTGTCGTAGGGGAGTGATTTCTCCCTTGGAGATAGCTCCGTATGCTCCTCTAGATCTGCCTTCGACTTTTTCTCACGTTCACTTGATGTTGTGTGTGAAATGGGATGCCTTAAAATGCTGTAATTCGATGGGTATTTATAGGCCAGATCTGGCTACGGCGTAACTAATGTTAAGAGTTATGCCGTAACATCCAATTCTTCGTATTTTGCACTAAAAATGCTGGTTACGGCGTAACATCTGGAAGGAGTTACGCCGTATCTTCAATAAATCTTGGTTACGCCGTAATTGAGACAATAGTTACGGCGTAGCTTGCAGCGGCGCGGAACCTCATTTGACCTAGTTGGTTACGTCGTAATATTTGGGAGAGTTACGCCGTAATCTTCAGTTGAGTTGGTTTTCTGAGCCACGCTTTAGTTACGGCGTAATGTGAGAGAGGAGTTACGCCGTAACTTCTTAAAAAATGAGCATACTATGATATATCTTCAATTAATTCTCCAAATCCGCGTCTCTTTAACTCCAATGCTCGTAAATTACCTGAAAGTGAAATACAGAGGAAAACAAGCGTAAATCCATATAAATGATATAAAATACGAGCATTATTGGGGGAAATTGACACTTAATATTCAGGACTATTTGATGTTATCAACCCGCAAAATGTTCGAATTTTTCACTTAATCCTTCGAGAGCATAGGTGACAAGATCGTCGTTACTCATGGGAGAACCAAGGCTAGTAAAGGTGGTAGAGATGAATTCAATGTTACGAAAATAGGCAGCCACGGTTAAGTCACCAAGCTTCATCATCCTCAATTCGCCCTTCAAAGCAATAGTTCTCGTGCGTTTGTTGTCATGAAATATTTTTTCAATATGATCCCACGCCTCTTTAGCGGTTTGGGGATCCGCCACAACAAGGCGTTCTTGAAGTGTATCAGATAGAGTAAAAAAGATTCACTAGTGGAATCACCTCGTATGTGGTTGATGGCTTGAAAACCCTTGCAGAGATTTAAAAAGAAATAGACCCACGATGCGTAGTTTAATTTATCTACATCTAATTTAGTCGGAACAAGAGAAGTCACGTTATGAACGGTGAGTAATTTGTCAAAAGTGTTAGAAGGGGGTATTGGAGATCCAATCATGATTGAGTCTAGAAAAAAAAAAAGAAATAAAGTTAGGGTTTCTTTTGTGTTAGAGCTCGGCCGAAATTAAAGAGGATGAGGGAGACGAGATTTGGCTAAAGGTTAGGGGTTTTGTTAGATTATTTAAGAATGTATCATTGGTTGTGATACCATGTTGGTTTAAATGATTGTGCCATTCTAATCAGGGACGGAGCCATGACCAAATATGACCGAGTGCACAAAATCTTTTGAACCGTAATACTGGAAACACATTTTGAAGGACCAGGTGCATTTAAAATGCATTTAGAAAAACTCGGTTGTTTTTTTTTTTTAAAATTAACACTACATCGAAAAATTCATGGAGTTCCCGGGCACCCGCGGGAACCCCCTAGCTCCGTCCCTGATTATAATAATCAAAGATTAAATTATATAATTACATAGTGAATATTCTAGAAGTGGGTGTATGATACGACCCGGTTAGGAGTTGTATCAAGATAAGGCACCACTTTTAGCGTGTGCGAGCTCCTTAAGAAAATAAAGAGAAGAACTAGAGATTTGTTTAAACTTTGATTGATTCATTTATAACATTATGACACCTTAAATACTAATTTATGAGATAACAATAACAAACATAAAACTTATCCTAACATGACTCAAGATATATCCTAAACAATGACTCCAACACTTATCCTAATAAAACATAATAAATAAATTACGATAGTTATCCAACACGCCATGCCGGGATAGCCGTCCCTCATCAACCACGGGCGTATCAGCTTAGGCCTAATAATAATAACTAAGCCCCAACCACAAAGTAATCTTTTATATAATAAAGGAATTACATCATTTCGGAGTGATTTTGTCAATTCATTCTTATTGAAAAAACAATTGGGCCAATAGGAGAGCTCGATTTCGCCACGTAAGCAAAATCGTGTGATGTGATTGGTTAATAAAAGTCAAAATTAAATTGATTTTAGTCAAACTTTAATAAATTTGATGGAGAAATTTAGTTGATAAAAAAAACACATAAAAATATAGGTGTCAAATTTATGAAAATAAAAACTTAAAAATGAGGAGGTAATTAATAAAACTTTAGTGGTTGAATTTTTAAAAATTATATAGAGTTAAGTGTAATATTATAAGACTCCATATTTTTTAATAACTTTAGATTATAAACAAATAACCCCTTATATTTTATACCATTTATACTTTATATCTTAAAAAATACAATGTATAGGTTGTTTTAAAATAACAACATAAAGTATCAATTTTTTCACTATATACATTCAATAAGGACTCATTTATTTTATTTTTAAAAGTTTAACCTATGTGGATACGAGTTTACATTTTAAATATGGCTAAATTACTGAAAACGTGAATATAATTATCAAATTGTAAGCACGGGTTACTTTAATATAAAAATAAATATATGCGATTGTACTTGTAACAATGACTCATGTAATTCTTATTTATTTGTTTATATAAGGATATCTAGAAGAAGAAAAAAAAGTATACTTTAACTTTATCAACGCTCATTATGTGATATTAAACTTGCATCATGTGTACAACATAATATCAGTAGTGAAATTTAAATAACAAAATCAACATCTTTGTCAGCTAAATAAAATTAAATCTTGAGTTACCTAACAAAAAAATTTATAAATATTTTACCAAATTCTAATGGATATTAATGCATAATGAAAAACTCGTATATAAGTATTAGTTGTACTTATATCACAAGTTTCATGAGCAAATTCTTATATGTGTAGATACCAAGGTTGTAAAAATCGCTAGGCGCTAGTGAGGCAGTCGGGTAGGGCCTAGCGATTAATCGGTTAGGCGGGGATTAATCAGGGATTAATCGGATTGGAATTTTTATACACAAAATTGTAATATTAGATATTATATTATATTATATGTATGAGATAAGCATAGGGCATCAAAGTTTAAATATTTCAAGTATTCAAATATAAACATATTACATAATTCTTCAAAGTTTAAAGTAAAACATAGATATTATTCGGTTTGTTGACCATTTTTAAGCGACCTTTGACCGATTTTGTCCGATTAATCGGTTTGTTGACCAATTTTTAAGCAATTTTATCGGATTTTTAAGCAATTTTGTTGACCGATTTTTAAGCGATCTTTGACCAAACCGATTAAATAGCCGATTATGATAAATCAAGGCGCTTAGTGAGCGATCAACGATTATGCGGGGATTAATCGGCCGCCTGAACCGATTTTTATAACAGAGATAGATACTGAACTAAAATGTTAAAATAAAGTTGATTTATGTGTAAACTTCGTGCGTGCACGAAATTTATAACTATATAATTATATGCAATTACCTTTAAAGACACAATATTCAGTATTAATATAGAATAATTTTTTTTAAAGCCCCGTGCGTGCACGGGTATTATAACTAGTATGTTGACTAACACAAAGTTCTAGACGTATGTTAAAATGAATCTGGTTTGTAGATATTTTTGAATTTTATATATGAAATACACACTCTTAATAACTATTGGTTTATGTGACGAAAATCTTTAAAATTCTCTTAAAATTAAGGGAGAATTGCATATATGTATCCTTCTAAAGCCTCATAATTGCATATATATCAAACCAAAATTCATAATTGCATATATATCATTCTAAAGCTTTAAAATTGTCATATATATTCAACCAAAACTCATACTTACATATATATCTTTCAAAAGCCTTAAAATTGTCATATATATTCAAATGATTATTTTAATAGAAAAAATGTCTAATAATTATAATTGATATATAAAATGACAATTATTTATTTTTATTTTTTATTATTTTTTTTACAATTACAAAATATCTTTTTATTGGTTTGAATTTTATTATGACATTTGATCTATATATATAAGAGTTTACGTTTAAATGGAATGATGGATGGTGCAGTTGATATTCTTATTCAAGATTCGTCGATAACGAACACGGTTGAGTCACGAAACATGATTGCTCTTTCTTTTCTTAAAAAATGGTTTAAAGATATTTTGTAATTGTTAAAAAAATAAAATAATAAGTATAAGGGTATAATCGTTTTTTTATATATCAATTATAATTTAATAAATAAGATAACGACTACACATAGTTGATATATATAAAGCAAATGACATAATAAAATTCAAACCAATAAAAAGATATTTTGTAATTGTAAAAAAAGAAAAGTTATAATCATTATTTTATATATCAATTATAATTATTAGACATTTTTCTTATTAAAATAATTATTTAGATATATATGACAATTTTAAGGCTTTGGAAGGATATATATGCAATTATGAGTTTTGGTTTGATATATATGACAATTTTAAGACTTTGGAAGGATATATATGCAATTAAGAGTTTTGGTTGGATATATATACAATTATAAGGCTTTGAAGGGATATATATGAAATTCCCCTAAAATTAAAGAAGATTGATTTATATGAGACCACTTCTCTCATATATGAAAGATTAACTGTTTTTTACATGACAATTCTACAAATTGAGTGGTATTGTGTTTAATAAGATTAACCGCCCCTTCAAAGACACTAAAACTAATTTAAGTGGTTGGTGACAACACTGCCGGAAAGCAAACACCATCATAGGATTTTTGCTCAGGTAATTCTACCTCTTGGAATAACTGTCCGGCCCCCATTTTGATTGTGTGTCTAGTGACAGTTGGATGTTTTTGCCTCTAGTCGATCTTGTGTGTGCATATATATGTTTAAAGATGCAGATATTTGGATTAGGATGACATTGTGTTGCTATCAGTATATTAAAATTTAATGAAACTACCGATTATTTTACATTAATAGCAAGGTACGTAACTTCTTGATGTGCATAGGAGAACCCAACAAGGTGCTTGTAAATTTGGTATAAGCTAGAACTTCGAGATTGCGTTTCTTGTATGCAGTGGCGGAGCCAGAAAATCACAGTATTGGGTGCAAAGATTTTATACTTTCACGTAAGTTGTTAAAAAATAAGGAAAAAAGGCTTATATTGCGCAAAACCAACTTAAGTTGCGTAATAGTTGCACCAAAATAGCAGGATATATTATGTAAAAGAGCGGCTTATCTATTGCTAAAATAAAAGATAAAAACAAAGAAAACTAGAGCTTATATAGCGTGAAACAACAAAAAAAAAACTAATCATGCGAAAATATGCAGAAGAAAAACCATATATCTACGGAAAAACTATAACATAAGTGGTCACCGAGGTTCACCTCCGCCAACTTCGGACTATCCATAAGAGTAGTCGTCTTAAAATTAGTCGGCTCGCGTGTCGAAAACCCAAATAAATCAATAAAAAAAAAACTACAAAATTACGCTTCATCATATAAGCAGATATTGTTGAAGAAGTTTTTTTTTTTTTTTTTTTTTTTTTTTTTTTTTTTTATTATTATTTTTTTTAAAGTATCATTGCATATTTATGGCCATATTATATAGCAAGTAACAAAGTTCATAATTAGTGTTTTGCGCATTCACATCATAATAAAATAACAAGACACATAAAAAATACGACATATAATTAAAAATAATAATAATAACTAATCATGCGAAAATAAGCAGAAGAAAAACCATATATCTACAGAAAAACTATAACATAAGTGGTCACGGAGGTTCACCTCTGCCAACTTCGAACTATCCATAAGAGTAGTCGTCTTAAAATTAGTCGGCTCGCGTGTCGAAAACCCAAATAAATCAATAAAAAAAACTTCAAAATTACGCTTCATCATATAAGCGGATATTGTTGAAGATGATATATATATATATATATATATATATATATATATATATATATATATATATATATATATATATATATATATATATATATATATATATATATATATATATATATATATATATATTTTTTTTTTTAGTATCATTGCATATTTATGGCCATATTATATAGCAAGTAACAAAGTTCATAATTAGTGTTTTGCACATTCACATCATAATAAATTAACAAGACACATAAAAAATACAACATATAATTAAAAAAAGAAAAAAAAAAAAAAAAAAGGAAAAAAACAAAGAAAAACATGAGACATTAAAAGTCATGTATTTGATGTCTACCTAGTTTTGCAACTAAATTGACACAATCGGGAAACAAACACAAAATCATACTCCGTATTATACAGGAAGATGAAATAGAAAAAGGTAATAAATAACTTAATTCCCGCTCCACGTGGCTCGACACTAATTTTGTTTAATTATTTTTTTTAATTTTCCTCTCGCCTAGCACAAGCTCCAATGCATCATCTTCCTCATCTATCTTTGAACTCATTTTCAAGAACTATAAGACTTATAGAGGGCACAATCATTTTTGTGATGAGGGCAACACCATTAAAATATCAAGAAACACGAAAATTTACCCACGAAATACTGGACTACTAAAGAAAGTGTTGAGGGCAAGTGCCCTCCCTACTTTGCAAGTGGCTCCGCCTATGCTTGTGTGTATATCAGTATATATGTTGTTTTCGTAAACGTTTATAACTTTTTTTCACGAATATTCTAAATTTTGTTTTGATATTGTTGTCATAAGTCACAATGGTCAAACATTAATCAACAAATTAAATTCAGAATTCATCTAAATCAGTGACTTGGCACACAATGAAAGATGTAACAATATGAACTAAAGACTTCAAGGTACATAAAGGTAATATATATTCGATAATTTCACTATTCTAGCAAACTATTTGCTTAAATACTTTTGCAAGAATGACTATTTAAGTTAATATCACAATGACAAACAACCGAATATCGTGGTTCATAAAATCCTGTTTGTGGTCACTTGCAAAGGGATGTGATGCTACCGGTATGCAGGTTGAAAGTGGAGCCAGACTCTTCTTCGTGTTCCAACCTGTTACCCTAAGATCACTCGAAACAAGAAAAAGCTTATCGTTAGCACTACCCCGAGGATGAACCCCGAGAGAAGGCTCCGATGCTTAAGTCAGATATAGTCATTTGTTATTGTATGAAATGTGTTTATGTAAAGATTTGTGTCCTTTGAATGATGATGAATATCCTATTTATAGTGTTCTAATATGTGATTAAGTTGAACAAGAGGGAGCTGATGTATGTGAGGCTTCATGACATCTCTGTATGAAGCTCTCCATGCATACTTATCATGTAGTGTGTCCATTGTAATATGCCAAGTACTTTCCATCTTCTCCTTTAGTCCACATGCATGAACCTATTGTTTATACTTGAAACATCCCGCATGTATTCATAATATGTGTAGTAGTAATACGTTACTAACCTTATTAAGCCCCTTAGTCCATATATGTTAAATAAATCTGCAACATGTATGGACTTATATGATAATAGTTTTCCACTAAATAACTTTCGTTACGACGACCGCTAACTTATTTGTTCTTTATTTTGATGGTGTTGTGCCATTTTACCGAATGATGTTTTGCATCTTTTGAGCGGTCCTGACGCTTTGCTTGATGAGTTTTCACATCGTGCCGCTTTTTGCTATTTGTAGATTTTTGTCCCTTTAATGGTGGGATGTAGTGTTAGCTTAGATGTTTACACTTTGCTATATATTAAGCGTGTATTGGCTATTTATAGCTTTTCATCTTTGCAACATGCATTTATAGCTTTTCATCCCTTTTGTGGCGGGATGATATTGTAGTTCAGAATTGGAACTAATATGGATTTCATTATCCCTTTAATGACGGGATTATGTTATTGGAGCGGTCAACCTGCTCTGTAAGGGATGAAAGATGACATTTTGTTTCTTAACAGACTTTATATCTTGTCTTTGGAGCGGTTTTGCAAATTTGGCATGATGAAGTGATCTCTGCCCTTTGTTCATGACCTATGATCATGCAGCTTGAACCTATATATAAGATAAACATTTTCTTTGCTATTTTCTTGTTAGAATCACATTTATTTTTTGAAATACGATAATGTTAATCTAGTAAGAAAAGTTACGTCAACTGTATATATAAAATAACATTGATGTTTATTGTAAGAAGATATTAATACAGAAAATTTAAGCAAGGTTACTTACTACCATATATCATCGTATTCGGAAGTGATTATTGATCTGGATCATTGTCCAAAAGTATTCGAGTTATTAATCTCTTGAGATTGGTGCGTGGGTTTTATATGTAATTCAACCCTTAAAATCACGAAGTCGGTTTGCATTATTTGCTTCTTCAGCCCTTATGAAACTGTTAACATGTATGTACATGTCTTCTAGTGTCATAGGTGGTCGGGCAATTAAGTCCTTGAAAACTCGGCCTGGACGAAGTCCGCTAATGAAAGCTCCTATTATCATACCGAGTCAGAGCGATCGGTCATGTGTAGTGTTTCTTTACCGAATCGTGCCAAGTAATCTTTCAAGGACTCTTCTGGTCTTTGGTGAATACCAAGTATTTCAGCTTGTGTCTTCTGGAATCGTCTTTGTTGTAAGAAGTTGGCTCTAAATTTATCACGTAGTTGGTGAAAACCGTCAATACTTTCAGGTGCAAGATTATCATACCAAAATCTTGCAGCCCCACATAGTGTAATATGAAAGAAACGACACCATGCAGGCTCTGGGAGTCTGTGTATATCCATGGTCCCCATGAACACCGTGAGGTGATCATCAGGGTCTGAAAGTCCATCGTATGTTCTTAAATTTGTTGGTACTTTTAGCCCGTCAGGCATCTCATAATCACGAATTCGTTTGGTAAACGGGGATGCCACCAAGTCACGCATACTTTTTTCCGTTTCTTTAAATGTAAAAGGATCTTTGTAAAAGCTAGTGTCTCTTCCAGGTTTTTGCTTTAAGACCCGGCGAGGTTGCTGATCATCTGATATGTTTTCTTCAGTTACAGTCTCTTTTTGTCCTTCGTTGGTGATGATTCTGCGATTCTTTTTTGGTGGTCGGTTGTTGGGTTCGTCGTATATTTGTTGGAGAGTGATTTCTTTTCTTTTTGTGGAGAAAGCAGAATACATGGCATTAATTTGATCAAAGTTTTGAACCACAAAATGCATTACGGAATCGTTATGATCTAGTTCAGGTTGAGAATGGGTTTGAATGGTAAGAATAGGATCATCAGGCCCGACAAGGTGTCCACCAGATTCAGGACCGCTAGATCCTTCGCCTGGCATATGGACTGGTGTTACGGGTTGATCCTTCCCGGCCATTTGACTAGCTAGAGGTTAACGTGTTTTTATTATGATGGGTCCCACGGAAGGCGCCAAAATGATGCTACCGGATATGCAGGTTGAAAGTGGAGCCAGACTCTTCTTCGTGTTCCAATCTGTTACCCTGAGATCACTCGAAACAAGAAAAAGCTTATCGTTAGCACTACCCCGAGGATGAACCCCGAGAGCAGGCTCCGATGCTTAAGTCAGATATAGTCATTTGTTATTGTATGAAATGTGTTTATGTAAAGATTTGTGTCCTTTGAATGATGATGAATATCCTATTTATAGTGTTCTAATATGTGATTAAGTTGAACAAGAGGGAGCTGATGTATGTGAGGCTTCATGACATCTCTGTATGCACCTCTCCATGCATACTTATCATGTAGTGTGTCCATTGTAATATGCCAAGTACTTTCCATCTTCTCCTTTAGTCCACATGCATGAACCTATTGTTTATACTTGATACATCCCGCATGTATTCATAATATGTGTAGTAGTAATACGTTACTAACCTTATTAGGATGCAAGTACACGACGAGGTGGCTTTAGCAGCTAGTGGCAATCGAGCGTGAAGAACCATCAGATTATTAACAAGCACAACATCACCTTTTCTTCCAAGGTATGACAGCACATTCTTCTTCCATAATCCTCATAAATGCAGTCTTCCTTGACACCATCAGACACAACTTCACCATTCCAATGCTCAACAAATGTATATACATCATGAAGTTTACCATTCTTTTAGCCATTGTCAATAACTACCAGATGATTGAACCAACTTTTATGTTGACTTCCCTTGTCAAATACTCTGATGGCAGGAAATTGACCTGTTATACTTTTTACAAGAGTTTTGCTCAGGCAACTCTACTTTCTGGAAGAATGTACTGGTTAAAATGTGTTTGTTTAATATAATGTTGTCAGATACAAATCATAATCATGTTGAGTGTTTTGCATCCGCTGCCAAAAGTATTAAAAAATAAAAATATATTAGCTACAATTTTTATGCAGCCAAATACTCTAGGGTACAATTTTGTGCTATAAATTGTAGGTCTCTAAGTCTTTTTTTGGGTAAAGGGTTTCCCCGGTAAATATATTACTTCAAAAAACATTTAAGTACAAAGGATATGGTTGAAGTCCCATATCTCAGTCCGTTACATAAGCGATAAAGCTAACATAACAAGACACTTCCTATTCTTAAAATAAGAAAACAAACCACTATACACTAGATTACATTTGACACAAAACCAAACATAAACTAACGTCTAGATTACTTTCTACCACGGCCTTAGAGCTTGATATCATACATGTTATAAAAAGCATCTAATTTCCCTGGTAAAAAGCACTAGAATACTTTCTACCACGGTCTCTGAGTCTTTTTGTGGATCCCTAAGTCCTTTTCGTGAGTCTTTGAGTAATTTTGTCTTGTAAAAGATTATAGCTAATTGACTACAAAAATTATAGCCGAAATATCAAAAAAAAAAATATATACATTGGGTCAAATTTATGTTTGAATATGGATGGTGAACACTGAACACGTGAAGTGACAAAATTGCTCATCATGTGACATGCACATAATGACAATTAAACTACCACACGGACAAGATGCGTAGTTTACTGTACATATTATCTTGCAATATTTTATTCAACTTTTTCTAGTGAACTCCTTTAGTCCTTTATCACATTTATTGAACAATCATTTCGGTTGTTCCTGCATATTATTAAGAAAAGAGTAAATTACACCGTTCGTCCTTGTGGTTTGCGTTGACCGCAGGGTTTCGTCCTTTGACCAAAAAAGTTGCACCGTCCGTCCTTAAGTGTGAAACGTTATGCGCCATTAGTCCTTTGACCAAAAAACGTTAAGTTTGACCGTTAAAAACCCATCATGTGACTTGCACATGAGGGTAAATTCGTCATTTCAAGACCATAAGGACGAACGGTGCAAGGACGAACGGTGTAGTTTATGTGGATAAGACCACACACAAACACTCATACAAACACAACCATTCATCATCCTCACCACTTTTCTCTCTCTCCCTCTCTTGAAAACCCTAGCCGACCGGAAAAACACACCACCGTCGCTCCACCGCCGCTCCCAAAAATTTTCACATCTCTATCATCTAGTAGTAACAAAATTTATAAACTTTTTTTTATAAAAGATTAAAAGGATTAAAACCCAAAAAAGTTTTTTGTTTTTGAAATTTCAACCCAACAATAAACGTCAACAATAATCCTCATCTCAAAACCAACACCGAGACCCTACTGGTCTCTGTTTAACCCTCGGCTACAAACCAACAAACCAAACGGACCCTTGTTTGGTCTCGCTTACCCTCGGCCATAACCAACGAACCAAACAGACCCTAATGGTCTTGGTTTCTCTCGGCTACAACAACAACAATATCAACCGGAACATCTTGGTCCCGGTTACCATCAACGAAAACAATAATAAACCAATCGGACCTCTAGGGGTCTCGGCTACCATCACAACGACAACAACAACCCCTGAATCATTCCAATATCTGAATCAAACTCAAATAACTATAATAATAATAACTATAACAATTCAAACCTGACACACACGACACGATACCAAACTTTCTATTCACGTTTTTTTTAATAAAACTTAGTTTCCCACTCTTTTTTTACCCTAACCCGAACCAAAATAATGTATATGTGACTCTGTGGCGCGTGAGTGGTGGTTTAGGTGGCGGTGATGATGGTGGTGGCGTGTGTTGAAGGTAGAATTGATGAGGAGAGCGAGGTTAGTGTTTTGGTGGTGGTGGTGATGCGTGACGCGCGGTGGTGATGGTGGTTTGGTGGTTGCCAGTCGGCGGCGCAAGAGAGGAGGAAGGAGAAAGTGTGTTTTTAGGGTTTGGTAAAAATGGTAAAGTGTTTGAGAAAGTGTGTTTTTAGGGGGGGCGCCGGTCAAAGAAAGAAAATGACTAATTTACCCTCATGTGACTCGCACATGATGGGTTTTTAACGGTCAAACTTAACGTCGTTTGGTCAAAGGACGAACAATGCATAACGTTTCACACTTAAGGATGAACGGTGCAACTTTTTTGGTCAAAGGACGAAACCCTGCGGTCAACGCAATACACAAGGACGAACGGTGTAATTTACTCTTAAGAAAATTTTGATGTGTAACATTAGTACTTCGTACACACATTTTGTACATGAATACTTTTTATTAATTCTGATTTAATTTGATGTGTATAATAGATTAATCAATTGAGTAAATTGCAAAAATCGTCCTCGTGGTTTAGCCAAATTGCAGATTTCGTCCGTACTGTTCATTAAGTGCAAAAACAGTCCGTTGACTGCACTGTTTGGTGCGCTTTTGGTCCTTTGACTTAACTGCCGTTAAATGGACTCCGTTAGTAGTTACACTTTAGCCCTTTTGACTAACCACCGTTGCAGCACACATCCTTCAAACCACAAGGACGATTTTTGCAATTTTTTTTTCGAAAAAAAAAATAAAAAAAATCCTACATTTTAATTTTTAGTTGTTTTTTAATATTTTTTTTTCAAATTTTTTTTTTATAATAATGTTTTATATAAAAACGTTTTATAAAAAAGTTTTTATATAAAACGTTTTTATATAAAGTTTTTTTATATAAAAATGTTTTTATATAAAAATATTAAAAAAGTTTTTTATTTAAAAATGTTTCATATAAAACAACATTTTTATATAAAAACTTTTTTATATAAAAAACATTTTCGAAAAAAAGTTATTTGACGATAAAAATTATTCAAAAAAAAATCGAACAAAAACGGATAAAAACGGACAAAAACGGACAAAAACGTAATTTTTTTCCCGTTTTTATCCATTTTGTTCATTTTTGTCCGTTTTTATCCAATTTTGTTTTTCTTACGATTTTGTTTGTTTTTATCCGTTTTGGTTTGTTTTGTCCGCTTTTCTTACGGCTGTTTATTTATATAAAAGTGTTTTATATAAAAACGTTTGTAAAACTTTTTTATATAAAACACTTTTATATAAAGCTTTTCTATATAATAATGTTATTATATAAAAAATTAAAAAAGTTTTTATAAAACATTTTTACATAAAACATTTTTGTCCATTTTTATTACGTTTTTGTCCGTTTTAATTCGTTTTGGTTCGATTTTTTTTGAATAATTTTTATCGTCAAGTAACTTTTTTTTTGAAAATGTTTTTTATATAAAAAAGTTTTTATATAAAAATGTTGTTTTATATGAAACATTTTTATATAAAAAGTTTTTTTAATTTTTAATATTTTTATATAAAAACATTTTTATATAAAAAAAGTTTATATAAAAACGTGTTATATAAAAACTTTTTTATAAAACGTTTTTATATAAAACATTCTTATATAAAAAACATTTTTGAAAAAAAAATATTAAAAAACAATTAAAAATCAAAACGTAGGATTTTTTTTTTTTTTTTTTTTTTTTTTTTTTTTTTTTTTTTTAATTCGAAAAAAAAATTGCCAAAATCGTCCTTGTGGTTTGAAGGATGTGTGCTGCAACGGTGGTTAGTCAAAAGGGCTAAAGTGTAACTACTAACGGAATCCATTTAACGGCGGTTAAGTCAAAGGATCAAAAGCGTACCAAACAGTGCAGTCAACGGACTGTTTTTGCACTTAATGAACAGTACGGACGAAATCTGCAATTTGGTTAAACCACGAGGACGATTTTTGCAATTTACTCTTAATCAATTTCAAATATTCCGTATATATCAACTTTTCACCGGATCCAAACCCCTCAAAATTATAGTATAACACTTTGACACGAAAGATCGATGCAAGGTATACAAGGTGTTTTTCATCAACATTAGCATCATTCATGCATTATATATTTTATAAAATTTGTAAAATGATGATCAAATTAAATCACCATGAAAAATCAAATTAACTACTTGATCTTCTTTTGGTCACCTGCAAAGTGAAGCGAGTATGCGACGAGGTGCCTTTACTAGCGCCTTCCGGCCATGTAGCACCATCAAGTTATTAACAAGCATAACATCACCTTTCTTCCAAGGTATTGCAACACATTCTTCTTCCATAATCTTCAAGCAGTCTTGAATAACATAATCAGGCACAAAATTGCCATTACCAAGCTCAACATATACATCATTTTCATTAAGTTTACCATTAGTTGGGCCAGGATTACTAACTGCAAGGCTATTGAACCAAATTTTTCGGTGAATTACCTTGTTGAATCTGATAGCTTGCATCGGACCTTTTATAACTTTTACACCATTCTCCATCCATTCTAGTCTCGTTCCCAGTTTTGCCGCCCTGTCAATCAAACATTAGTCTAGTGAGCAATGTCTAGATATTGTTGTTATAAGGTTTAGTGTAGTAACAAAAACCTTTCCTCAGCAATATTTTTGTCGTCGGTCATGTATGAAGACTTCCAACCTCTTCCAGCCATGGCCGATTCATGGTCCTCATCACCAATTACTATTATATACTTCAATCCATGCTCCTCCATTTTCGCAACAAACTCTGGGTACTTTTCTTTCATCTTCTCATATACGACATGACTCATAACTATAGGAGTTTCTCCCCCGCTTTCTGGTTCTTCTTCGCAAAAGAAAAATAGCTTGGACGGGAAGTCCGGAAGCTATCAGATACATATACAGTTACAAATCTTTTATTTATTTATTTATTTTATATATATATCAGGTCTCGAGTACTCTCCGGATGAATTAAACTTAGCATAAAATTGATTTTCACCTATGAAGGTTTGCAATCAATTTTTTAATTTGAGTTCTTTTGCAAACCTTATTAAACACCTTCTAAACAAGGTTGACACAATTGATAACACCACATGTGTGGCTTAACATACGAATAATAATAATCCAAAAATTAACAAACTAGTACTAATTAAATACACAACATCGAAAAAAGATATATCATGGCATAGATGTGTATAGAATCAAAGATTTACGTACATAACACATCTCGTGATGGCAAGGAATTGGCTGCTCAGGAGGACTTTCATTTGCAGTGTAAATCCTACCAACAACTTTGGATCGAGGAGCTCGACCTCCAAAATACACCATTTCAGGAAAGCCGAAAGCTTCAACTACGTCATTAAATTCACAAGGAGACGTAACAGGAAAGCCTCTGAAGAGAATAACACCTCTTTCGTTTAAAAGAGACTCTAGCCATGGCTTCTGAGCTTTGATAGCCTCAATAAAATTAATGTTAGTGGTTGGTGACAATACCACGGGGAAGACAACGTCGTCGTCATAAGATTTTTGCTCAGGTAATTCTACTTCTTGGAAGAAGATTCCGGTGGCCATATGCTTTGTTTACTTAGTGCACTGGATTATTTGGCTTATATTAGATACAAGGGTGAAGGCTGAATACACGTAACGAACTTTTCTCAAATTACCCAATGTATGTAACATACTTATTTTAATCTCCGCATACGTAATATACTTTCAAATCTTTACCAATGTACGTAATATTGACTGGTTACCACTTTAAAAAGTTACAATAATGGTCCCTGCCGTTTGCGTTGGCTTTCACCGTTAGTCCTTTGACATTTTTTCACTTAAAAAAGTTACAGTAATGGTCCATGTGGTTTGCTTTGACTTTCACCGTTAGTCCTTAAACTTTCAACTTTTTCATACACGTTTTTATACACGTTTTTAAACATGTTTTTACACATGTTTTTATATACATTTTTTACGCATTTTTATACACTTTTTTTACACGTTTTTATACACGGTTTTATGTAAGTTTTTTTACACGTTTTTATACACGCTTTTTAAAAACGTTTTTATATACGTTTTTTACACAATTCTAAGCATGTTTTTATATACGGGTGTATATACGTTTTTCACACGTTTTTTATACACGTTTTTTACATGGTTTTATACACGTTTTTTACACATTTCTATGCACGTTTTTATATACGGGTGTATATACGTTTTTCACACATTTTTATACATCTTTTTTGCATGTTTTTATACACGTTTTTACACGTTTTTATACACATTTTTTACACGTTTTTAAACATGTTTTTACACACGTTTTTATATACATTTTTTACGCATTTTTATACACTTTTTTTACACGATTTTATGCACGTTTTTATACACTGTTTGATTTGACTTTTACCGTTAATCCTTTGACTTTCATCTGTTTCATACACATTTTTTACACATTTATATACATGATTTTTACATATTTTATACACGTATTTTACACACGTCTTTATATACATTTTTTTACATGAATATAGGCACGTTTTTATACACAGTTTTATATACGTTTTTATACATGTTTTTTACATGTGCATAAAAACATGTATAAAAATGTGTGTGAAAAACGTGTATAAAAATGTGTAAATAACGTGTATAAAAACGTGTGAAAAACGTATATACAACCGTATATAAAAACGTGCATAGAATTGTGTAAAAAACGTATATAAAAACGTTTTTAAATAACGTGTAAAAAAACTTACATAAAACCGTGTAAAAAAAGTGTATAAAAATGCGTAAAAAATATATATAAAAACGTGTGTAAAAACATGTTTAAAAACGTGTATAAAAACGTGTGAAAAAACGTGTGAAAAAGGTATATACACCCGTATATAAAAATGTGCATAGAATTGTGTAAAAACGTATATAAAAACGTTTTTAAAAAGCGTGTATAAAAACGAATGTTAGAACTACCGGGGAGAACTACCAAATGTGTGTGAAAAACGTGTATAAAAATGTGTAAATAACGTGTATAAAAACGTGTGAAAAAGGTATATACAACCGTATATAAAAACGTGCATAGAATTGTGTAAAAACGTATATAAAAACGTTTTTAAATAACGTGTATAAAAACGTGTAAAAAAACTTACATAAAACCGTGTAAAAAAAGTGTATAAAAATGCGTAAAAAATATATATAAAAACGTGTGTAAAAACGTGTTTAAAAACGTGTAAAAAAACGTGTATAAAAACGTGTGAAAAAACGTGTATAAAAACGTGTGAAAAACGTATATACACCCGTATATAAAAGCGTGCATAGAATTGTGTAAAAACGTATATAAAAACGTTTTTAAAAAGTGTGTATAAATACGAATGTTAGAACTACTGGGGAGAACTACCAAACTTAGGAATGATCTCACCACTCAAGTTGGGATGATCTCACCACTCGTTTCCTCGCCCAATTTTTCCCACCGGGGAGAACTACCAAACTTAGGAATGACATCTTAATGTTCCAACAACGTCAAGGAGAAACTCTATACGAGGCGTGGACTTGATTTATGGACTTGCTCTACAAAGTCCCTTATCACGGCATCGATCTTTGGCTTCAAGTCCAAATCTTTTACGATCGTGTCAACTTCTCAACTAAGCAATCCATCGACCAAGAGGCCGGTGGCAAACTTAGTAAACTCACCATGGAAGAATCGTGGGTACAATAGAGGACCTTGACCTCTATGAAAACGAATGTTAGAATGACCCCCGTGAGTTGCCCAAAATCGTTAAGGCAGTCTCTTTGCCTCCCATTGACTCAGAACCTTCCAATCGTAGGATGCTCGAACTTGAAGATCAAGTCAAATTCCTAATGAGCTCCTACGAGACTCCTAAGCTCGAGCCAAATAACTTAGGAAAATCCTACAACAACCCTCCAAACACCGGAACTTCCACTAGTCTTGAGGGAATGGTGTCCAAATTCATGTCATCTCAAGAAGCTCGATTGACGCAACTTGAAGCCGATTTCAAGCAACGACAAAGCGAGATGACAACCAAGCTCGACACCCTCTTAAAAGCCTTCAATGGACAAAGGGATGAAATACAGGCAAAAATGGCGGAGATGATGGACTTGGTAAAAGAGTATACTAAGACGAAGGTTCCCTAGAAGGTGCTAGTAAGAGGCGATGATCACTCCCCCCCACTTCGCTTGTTAATGCCATCTCCATTGTACCTGAGGAAGATGGAATAGTTGAGAAGAAGGAGGAGGCTGAAACCAACGATGAACCTGAGACCATTGAATACTACCTTAAGCACGAGATTAATAAAAAAACAATTGTTAACCAAGTGAACAACTTTAGGTACAACGAGGTTCTTAGGAAGCCCTAGAAGGAGAAATAACAGAAAAAAAGTATGACACTATGCCTATGGGACCTATGTATGAGCTGGTTCTAAAAAACCAGTAACTAAAAAATGAGAAACCACGGGGAACTTTGAGATACCATGTAGCATAGGTGACATTGACAATATTAATGCCTTAGCTGATCAAGGATCTGATGTAAACATAATGCCGCTATAAGTTTATAATAAGTTGACTAAGGAAAAGCCAGCGAAGACCAATCTTAGACTTTTCTTAGCAAATCACACATATGTCTACCCCATAGGAATAGCGGAGTATGTCTTAATAGAGGTGGCCAATATTGTCTACCCAGTGGACTTCGTGATTATAGACATTGAGGAAGATAGAAATATGCCACTCATTCTTGGAACACCTTTTCTGGCCACTGCTAAAGCAACCATCAAATGCGGTGAGGGCATCATGATACTCAAGAGTGGCAAGGGATACGCTAGGATACCGATTGTTCCAAGATATCCTTTAAAGATTATGGAAAAGATTACTGATGAGGATCCACAAGTCCCTAACAATATGGTTAGGAAGAAAATTAACGAATGGGAAAAAGGGCTTAGAGATTTCATGGTTCAAGGACTACATACAACATTGTGGAAACGCGATAAAAAGTTAGGAAATAATCCTACCTCAATACCACAAACTCAAAAGAACCCTAAGGAATTCTTGAATGGAGAAAAGGTACTTTTGTATAAATCGAGAATAAGAGCATTAAGAGGAAGAAATAAGCCAATATGGTTTGGGCCTTATACGGTGAAAGAAACTAATCTAAAGAATAAAACCGTTATCATAATAGACGACGTTGGGAAAGAGTCCACATTAAGCATGCAACGTCTACAACCTTTT
Organism: Chrysanthemum seticuspe; assembly: GCA_019973895.1. Lineage (NCBI taxonomy): Eukaryota > Viridiplantae > Streptophyta > Magnoliopsida > Asterales > Asteraceae > Chrysanthemum > Chrysanthemum seticuspe. The sequence goes on along the minus strand of BPTQ01000004.1, from coordinate 282,840,504 downwards.
GAAGAAGGCTTAGTAAATGAAAAAAAGTGACGGTAATGAACTCACGTAGGGGTACGACTTCGAGTCTAGCTACAAGACTCATAAATAAAGAAAAGCGCTTCGTGGGAGGCAACCCATGCTTAATTGTTTGCTTGTTTGTGTGTCGTATATATTTTATTGATTGTTTATTCTCATGTTTGAATTTGTAAAAATGTTTTATTTTGTCTTTAACATCGTCTTAATTACATATAAAGGTATTTTACAAAAGGGATAAGTGTAGGGAGGATTACACACGTTTTCAAAAAGAACGTGAACATGAGAATTACAATTATTAATAAGATATACATGTGTGTTTGTTTGAGTCAAATGCTTGTATCGAGTCATAATGGATGTTTTGCAGAAAATTTTTCTAGATTCTAAAGATATAAATTTTCCAGAATTTTTCCAGAAAATCGCAGACCAGTTTCTGTCAGGATAACCTGATGGCGTCAGGATCGCAACCTGTCAGCGTCAGGAGGAGTAGAAACAGCTTCTAACTTTTTCTAGTTTTCTGTGCTACTTATACATTTTTGGAATTTCTCAGGTCTTAATTTTCCAGAAAATCTATAAACATCCATTCCACAAGCATTATATCCTATTTTAGTAGAGTCATATATAGTGTTACCGCCGATTTTACGCGAAGGTTTCGTTTGTTTTCTTCAAGTGTGCAGGTTTTATTTATCAAGAAGAAGATACATAAGATTGGATGGAGCTTTTCACGCATACGTTCTTTTTGGAGAAGAATTTAACCACTACTTCACACGGATCCTACCGAGCTAATCAGGGGAGTATTAGTTTCTTTTGTTTTTAATTTCCTTCCATTATCACAACTTTGATACTTTCGGGGAACATTGGGGACAATGTTCAGTTTATGTGTAGGGAGGGAAAATAAAACAGGAACTTTGAAACTATGCTTATCCTTGACTATTTGCCTTGTCTAATTTTATTTGTAGAATAAACAATGAGAAATATCGGTTAGGGTAATTTTGGCACTAAATTTAAAATTTTTCATGACATGTAGGAGTGGGTCATTAGTCTTAATAAAGCGTCTCACGGATAGGAAGTTATATGACTAGCACAAAACCCTTTACCACTTAAATTCCACCCAAAATGTGAGGATCGCCCTTAGATTTGTAGGAATTAAAGAATTCCACTTTAATGCTTCGAGAGTGTACCGGTAGTATAATAGTTTCTAGAACTTGTTTTGTGATGCATTCCGAGATAGCTAGTGAGACTACACTTGTGTAGTTAGGAATAACTAAATGATAAGAGGCATCATGATAACCCTTGTTTGATACCCGTATTATAATTACTTCTTCCACATCAGTTGAGTAATTCCCCTACACCCTTGCATTGTACTCATCTTTAGTACATGATACCTCTAGTTAATCCCTCAGATCCTATCATTTTCGCGGTTCTCGTGATGTTTCGGTTTTCCAGAATATCAATGAAGAGCATTGTTTACAATCCACCCCCAAATGTACACTCAAATCTCCTTAGCCTACCTTGTAAGCACTCACTTTTAGTGCATTATTGTTATCATACTAAACCCTTAGTTCAATTATCTAGTTGCTTGCATAAGTTGCTAAGTCGAGTCATATCATTTTTACACAGTTTTGGGACGATTGGGACTCATGGGAAAAGTTAAATTTTATGAAGTGACGCGAAGGAACGTTAAATTCAAATTCCCTTTATTTACGTAATAATGTACTCCAAGTGTTATGATCTTTTCAATTCGGGTCAAATTAGTGTTAGAGTAATAAAAAATCAAGTGTAGGGATGTGCCTATAAATCCCTATTATTTTAATGTTATCATAGAGGATGGTAGAGTAAAAGTGTATGAAAAAAAAAATCGAAAAAAAGAGTGTTGAAAAAAAAATGAAAAAAATGAAAAAACATACGGGCTACCATCCTACATCTATCTTTAAATTTATGTTTGTTTGTTTCAAGTTATCTAGAGTTTAGAGTGTCGAGTCTTGGCTTAGCAACGCCATTCTTCTCATGCTTGTAACATAAAGATTTTTGACTTGCCACCACTAAATCGCCTATCCCACTAAACCCTTTGTTTCCCTACCGTAAGCCTAACGTTACAACCCTTTAAAAGACCTCTTGGATAGTTTTTCCTAGGTGCTTACGCCAAAACGATGGAGGTTTGATCTAGTTTCAAGCCTATGGTAATCTATGTACTAGGACCGGTTAATGAGTGTTTATCTTCCATTTCCAACTTGATATATTTCATATACACCCGAGATATGAGAGTATCTAAAAACCACTTGTGAGGTGCTAGTATGTAATTTCCGTGCTCGTTATGACTTTTGCGGGGCTTATACGTGTTGTGAATTGTTCTAAACTAATGCTTCATGACCCCTAACTTATAAATTAATTGGCTAAAAGCACATTTGCTTGAGGACAAGCAAATACCAAGTGTAGGGATATTTGATAAGGATTTAAAAGGTACACTTTTGAGGGGTCATTTAAGCCCTTAATCGACCACTTTTATATCCGTTACTGCTTAATTTCGTTCCTTTTCACTTTTTAGGTCTCTTGAAGGCAAATTGCTGGAATGACACTTATTCGGACGAAAAGGCGCGAATATATGAAGAAAATGACCAGAGTCAAGAATCAAGACACTCAAGCTGCTGGAACAGAAGGTGACGGCATCACAGCCAAATGGCGACACCGTCGCAACACCCATTGTGACTACTCAGTAGCCAAATTGCTATTTTGCACTTGACGGCATCAGGTTTTAAAGAGTAGGGCGTCACAACTCAGACGACCTAGATTCGGATCCCGACGGCGTCACAACCATAAGGTGACGCCGTCACAAAGTTGACGTGGCCAAGACGAAAACCTAATGGCGGCGATCTGACGGCGTCACAAATAAAGAGTGACGCCGTTGCATGTTGTAACTCTATATATAGAATTCGAATTTTCAGACTTTTAGAGAGGTAGTTTTGTGGAGTAAAACCTAAACCGTACTTTGGCTGTCTTGGGCAGTATCTTAAGGTTCCATACCCTATTTTACAATAAGATAAGTGATTTACTTCATTAATTCATTTATGTCTTCAATTGTTTGTGTGTATGCTTGCATGTTCTCCATGTCCGGCTAATTTACTTGTGTGTTTGCTTAGATCTATAAAACCTAGGTATTGAATATTGATTGGTTGTCTCTTATCTTAATTGTGATTGACCTAGTATTGCGATAGGTCGTTCATTGTGTTTTTAATGCTTGAGTAATCTTTGTGAACATTAGTTTATAATCACCTAGAGTTATTGTAGGCTAAACATCCAAATATAACCTTAGAGTTAGTTTATGAATCTTAGAGATTTCATAGGCAATAACCTTAAGGTAGTCTCAAAGAGTTAGGGAAAAACGCATACCCTACGACCTTAGAAGACATAACGCGTTAAGAATAAGGAAGTGACAATTCAACCATCAATAGGAGATAACTAGGGAGTAATAGCATCTAGGTAAACACATCTTTAAATCATCATAAAAGCACACAACAATAGATATAGACTACACTCACCTTAGCTTAGTTAATTAGATAAGTAGAGTAATCGGTAGAAATACCAACCCCCCAAATCCAATACCTCGAGATTCGTACCTTTCTATTTTCTAAAAAAATATAAAAAAGATAAAAAATCTTCCTCAACCCCAACCTTAGCATAGTAATTTCTCACTAGCATTCCTATTCCCCTAGAGAACGATATCAATTCCCGAGGCTTACCCTAATACTACACTACAACGATTAGGTTCACTGCCTAGGGTGTTGAAAAGCTTGCTCGATGAAAAGGAAGTTCCTTTGACCCCGAACTCGCGTTGTACGCGTATCAAGATCTTTGATATGTAATCATTAAAGGTGACTATAATTCTACAACAAAAAATATTTCTAACGATGAACAAAAGAAACTAATTGGTAAAAATAATGAAGCAAAAATGATGCTTTATAATTCTTTATCTAAAAAGAAATATGAAAGAATTTTTATGTGTGAAACCGCTAAAGATATTTGGGAATATTTAATAATTACACATAAAAGGAATTCACAAGTTAAGGATAACAAAATTGATCTTCTTGTTCAACAATATGAACAATTTGTTATTCCTGAAGATGAAACTATTGATTGTGGATTTGCTCGATTTAACACTATTATTACTTCTTTTAAAGCACTTGATGAATCTTTGCATAGTAAGAATTTTTTCATTAAATTTCTTAGAGCACTCCATCCAAAATGGAGAGCAAAAGTGACGGCCATTGAAGAATCAAAAGATCTCTCAATAATGTCACTTGACGAGCTAATTGGAAATCTCAAAGTTCATGAAATGGTGATGGAGAAAGATTCGGAAATCATGAAAGGCAAAAGAGAAAAAGTCAAATCCGTTGCTTTAAAAGCAAGGGCGGAATCAAGTGATGATGAAGAATCTTGCTCAGATATTGAAGATGAGGAATATGCCATGGCCGTAAGAGATTTCAAAAAATTCTTTAGAAGAAGAGGAAAGTTTGTAAGGCAACCCCGAGATGACAAGAAGTCATTCCGAAAAGACCGCGATGACAAGAAAAGAAAGTGCTTTAGATGTGGAGATACAAGCCATCTGATAGGAGATTGTCCCAAGCAACCAAAAAGCAAAAATTAACGAGCTTTTGTAAGTGGTGCTTGGAGTAGAAGTGAAGACGATGACGAGAAGCCGAGAAAGGAGAAAATCGCTCTCATGGCTCAAGAATCAAACGAGGTACATTCTGACTCATCTTACTCTTCCATTGATGATGATATATTGCAAAAATAATATAACCATTTATGCGAACTAAGTTTAAAAAGTATAACCAAAAACAAGTTTTTAAAAACTAAATAGGAGTTTTTAGAAAATGAAGTTTATGAGTTAAAAAAAAGGCAAAACGCTTAGAAAAGAGCAAAGCTAATGACAATGTTTGTAAATCATGTCAAAAGCTTGGACTCGAAATAGAAAAGTTAAAACTCACACAACAAACGCTTATCAATCATAACTCTAAGTTCAAAAAGTTTGATAGAAGCATTTCATGTGCGGATGAAATAATGAGAATTCAAAAAGTATCAGGGAATAAAAATGAATTAGGATTTAATGACATATTAATTCCAAGTAGTCAAACTAAAAAGGCCAAAAAGACAAACAAACTGTTCCAACCAACTCAGACAACCACGGATCAGACGGAACCAAAAATTTGGTTCCGTCCGTTGAACCCATTGGTTTCGTGGGGTCTGCAGAAAAACAAAACTTTTGCAAAACGGCTCGTAATGAATTTGTTAAAGTTACAAAGAAATCCATAGATACTATTAGATAAAAACCTGTTGTTATAACATGAATAGGACTTGCTAAAAACGAGTTTAGATCCAAAATCTCTCAACAAAGGCCTATAACACCTATTTCCAAACGCCCCTTTCCTAAAAGCAACTACAACACAAAACCTAACTATTAACATACTGACTGGAATCAAAACTTCCCCAAACCATATCAAACTCCAAATTACATGCCATGGAACCCATATCCATCATTTCCACACATAAACCAAGCAAACGGTATGTTTAACCCAAACGGACCCATGAGATATTGGGGACCAAACTGTATGTTTACCCATTCCATCATCATGGAGAAACTCAGGATACATGTCCTCGCCCAAAGAATAGTGGCAAAAACCAACCCAGCAAAGAAATATTTCAGGAAATACCCAAAAATGAGAAGGATGGGCAACAAGAGTGGCATAATGTTCAACATTATACTTGTCAGCACGAGGAACATGATCCTTCAAACATTTCTTATTAGAACTCCAGGAAAATAAGGCAGGGCAGGCAAAGTCGTCAGCCCGGAAAAAACGGTCATTCCAATTCTTCACAGAATCAAGGGCTTTAGTATAAACCACTGGAACACCATCACACTTACTGAAAGAGAACCACCCTTTGGCTTTTGTGTTTATATAAAAACGGCGAAAAAAACCCACACTAGGCGTAATGCCATGAGCACGACACAAGATTTCAAAGTAAGAAATCTTTCACGCACCAAAGATTGAAAGCTGGGAAATATTAATACGATAGTAGCTAATCAAGTCAACGAGAAAAATTGACAGCGGCAGGCGAAAATTCGCAAGGTCAAAAAAACCGGCTGTATAAGCCAATCTTTTTGGGAGGATGCTCGTGCATAGTATGATTGGGAGAAGGAAGCTCCGGATGAACCTCGGAAGGAATGTTGAACTTATCAAGGAAGGGGACAAACATCTCTGGGGGAGTACCATACTTTATATCAACAATCGCACTCATAGCGAGCGGATGAAATCAAAAATCAAAACGGACAAACGAAGGGATTCTCTTCTCTAAAAGATAAAACAAAGGGGCGATGGCGAAAATACAACAGAAGAAGAAAATTGAAAATAGTAAAAATAGGGGTAGTATTTATACTAAGAATATACCCAAATTAAGATAATGACACGTGGCAACGGAAATAAGAATAAACGATCAGGATCAAAAGTAAAAAGATAAGAGCAACAGAAGCGCGTGGGACATTAGGTCAAATCAAGCAGAAAACGAAAAGTCGACAAACATCCACGTTGCACGAAACAATTCCCAAGAAAGGGAAGTGTCAGAAAGACGCTTCAAAAAGTACAGAAAGTAAATATTGCTCAGTCAACTTAAGTCTAGCAACATTCACCGCACGCGACAATATACGCACGCAATGAACACACTAGACTGGGGGGACTTGATGATATATAGCACGTATAGCAGGCTTATTGGGCCTGATTCGTGCTACACGCATACTGGGCCCATGCCCAACAACGAGAATTACTACGAACGGTGGACCAACAGTAAGCCCAATAACGAAATTGGCTATAGTCCAGACTAAACGACGCACGCCGGATACTTAGCAGATCGAACCTCTGCCGCGGAAGGTATCCGGTGTCCGCATCAGCGATTAACACGGAACCTTGTCCGAAAAGGGTCCGGCTCCGGCAGCTAACTACTATATGCGAGTAATCGGGAAACCCTAGCGGTAAACCTCACCTATAAAAGGGGCTCTAATCCCCATACAAGGTACAACTTTCTCTCTCATAATAACACACACATACTCTTATTTCTCTGAAAATAATGTGTACTTACTCTCACGCCGGAGTCTAATCGTGAGGTCCGTCCCCACGCTAAGGCTAACGGTTTACTCTTTCTTGTGCAGAGAATTCGATCAAACTACTTGGATTACTACAAGATCAGCCCACTAACGGCTTGTTAACCCAATCCAACAAGCAATACTAACACCCATTACAACCCGTCACACTTTTTGTACTAACAAATAGAGATATAAAGACAATGTGATTCTACTGATCTAACAAAGAAGGAACACGTGAAAGATATTGTTGTAACTTTATGAGGATTATTAGCAAAAAAGAAGCACTACTACACAAACAGGTTTTTCCCACTGTAAAATCCGTGGGAAATTCCGTGGAAAAAGGCTCTTTTCCACGGATTTCACACGAAATTATTCCGTGTGTAAAAACCCCGTGGGTAAATATTTTCCCACTAATTTTCCCACGGGGCGTTGGCTTATTTCCCACGAATATCATTGTGGATAATCCGTGGGTTTAATTTCCCACAGATTTCTCACGAAATTTCCCACAGTTTTTAGTAGCCATTTTTCACACATATCCGTGGTTTTTTTGCCACAGATTTCCAACGATTTTCACACTACAATTTCTCCCACAGATTTCTCACGAAATTTCCCACGGTTTATAGTAGCCATTTTTCACACATATCCGTGGTTCTTTTGCCACAGTTTTTCAACGGTTTTCACACTATACACTACTAGAAAAATGCCAATAGCAACGGTCAAATTTCGTTGCTAAATGCCCCAAATTCGTTGCAAAACAACGTTAGCAACGACATTTGCAACAGTTTGACGTCGTTGCTATATCGCCCGTTGCTAACTTCAATATCATTTAGGTTGTTGCTAATTTCAGCTCCAAGATAAGTCGTTGCTATTTCGGTTGATAGCAACGAAAATAGGTATGTTGCAATAAATATTAGCAATGACAATATGGTTGCTATCCAGTTTATATAAACTGGTAATTCTAGAATAAACAGCCTAATTACACCAAAAGTAACCATTCCCATATATGAACACATGTAGAGTTTATCTACTGATCGATTACACTAATTAACCCATCAAGGTGGCTAGAGTTACAAGTACAAAATATAGCTACCGAAAAGTTTAGTATAACTACGCAAAACACTAATGGCTTTTACTCATATGCCTTCCAAAGGAAGATCAAAAGCAGTATCGACAACATTAGCAATTAGCCCAGGCGCAACCTTTTATGATCTTGTATCACATCAATCACCTTCCTCTCTATTTTTCTTGCACAGCTTCTCACGCAACTAAAGTTTATCTTTTCCCTATTTGGGTGTCCTACAAAAATAACCACAAGTAAATTTATATAAAAAATAACTAATTATAGTTCTTACAAGGGTTCAAGGGATTCGCTTAGGAGAAGAGTGACTCGATCAACCCACCAGGTTCGAACCACCAAGAAAACAAGCACCAAGACCCTTTCTTTTCTCCTCTTTGTGTGATGAGACTTTTGGTTGGGTTTGTGCTCCTTGTGGTCGACCTTAAATTTTATAGGTGGGATGAAGCCAACTCTCCTTTTCTCCCTTGGTGACTGCGAATCCCTCATCTAGGAAAACTCCCTTTCAATCTTTGATCTTCAGAACATCATGTGACTTCTTCTTTGAAAGATGAGATGGTCAAGAAAAGGATGGGACAACTTTTGGTTTGACCTACAATTGGTGACAGCTTCATATTATTTAGAGAAACGGCGCTGGGGTTTTTGAGATGGGGAAAGATGTTATGAAATTTTTTCCAGAAGAGGGAGATGAAGGTTGGGAGGCGTGGGTTTTGGGAAGCAGAAAAGATGAAAGAGATAGTAGATAGGGAGATGTGTGGGCGGTGAGTATCTGGGAACTAGGGTAGGAGTTTTTATCTTTTAAATGTATATTATTTGTTTTATTATTAGTATTAGGATAATTTAGGTATCAAGTGTATTTCGCGTCCCGCTGTACAAATCGTAAACGCAATGTCCCGAATGAGAAAATGCAAAAACTCATATTTTTGGACACGTCTTCGAAAGACAGACACAACAATACGGTTGTTGGCTTTGTTAGTTCATTTTTAACATTTTTACTGTAACTGATACGTTATCGGTACGCGTGCGGACTCGTAAATCGAGAAAATCTCTCGTTGACATGTTTCCTTTATCAGTAAATATCAGGAATGATTTATTATCATCATTCGCTTATCAATGCTATTCAGGATTGCATAATTCATATAAAAGTAAAAATTCGTACGCGAAAATGCTAAAGATGATTTAATTAACTCTTAATGAATGATTAATTCGTTGTTACAGTAACTAATGACATTGGAAATTTACGGGTGGCTACACTTTCCTTCCAACACAAATATTTTAGATGTTTGAAAATAAATAGTAACAAAATTGTATAGTGTGATTCATGAAAAATATTGGTGACAAAAAAGTTAGGTTTATAATTTATCCATTTCAAATGGTAAAATGATTATGTATGGTACGAGGTTTATAAGGGCTTGAACTTTAAAATAAGTTACTTATAAAATAAGCTTTGTTTGTCACACAAACTTATGAAAGCTTTTATAATTGTCAAATTCTAGGGTTATGTGTATGTAAGCTAGTATTCAATTTTGAGAACGATCCAATGATTAGCAAAACCTTAATCACGATTTTCCCACAACCCGTATAGGACGAATTAATGATAACACATCATATATTGACATAGTTACATCATTTTGGTCACAATTCTTTCATATGAACTCCGATTTTGATGATTGAAAAAGCCATGAAACCGGAAGAGAGATATCCACGACTTTGCTTTTGGAGTCGAAATCCGAATTTTCACCTCATCCCCATCACAATTCAATTGATAACATCAAATAGTCTTGACTTTTTAGTGTCAATTTTCCCCGGTTATGCTCATATTTTATATCATTTATATGGATTTATGCTTGTATTCCTTTACACGACCAAACAGCCATAATGACTCGACCGATCCATGACCACGCTCAACCGATCCATGGTGACCGACAAGTGTGGTTAGCCTAACGAGCGTCATGAAGTTCTACAACTAATCTTGGAGACATCTAAATGATTTAACGCATTACACATAATATAAGATTTTACATTTAGTAGAGATCATCAGTAGAAGAATCATTATATAATGTAACGATGAGCAAATTAAGGTAGTAAAGTTCATGATTTGTTCTTTCCTATTCTTTACGGCTTATAATTTTTTTTAATGAAAAAAAAATAAAAAAAATGAGTTATATTATCAAATTGGAAAGTAACACTATATAATAGTCAATATTTTTAAATAAGATATATCTACACATAAAACATCTAAAGATATAATGAAGGTCATGACGGACAAACAACGTAGATATTCATTCATATGCATTGATTTGATACACAAAAAGTTATACCTAACCTACACATACACTTATGATACTCACATAAATAGTTACTATATTAAACAAAATCATATAATATAAAACTAAAAACACATATAAAAACATAATAAGTAATGTGGGAATGTGTAAGTATGCATAAACATAAAAACTGTAATTTTGTGGGAAATCCGTAGGTATTTACACATGTATTTCCCACGGATTTATCAAATTGGTAGGTAATCTGTGGGAAAGTACCCACATATTTCCCACGAATATAATTGTTTTCTTTAACTTTTTTGATATAGTTGCACGTTCACACATATACACGTCCATATACCTAGATATAAAACATCTATAGATACAATGAAGACCATAAACAAAGATATGTAACATATATGTGTAGATATCCACGCATATACAACGATGTTCTACTTAAACATACACATACACTTGTGATACTGGCATAAATAGTTCCATTAATAGAAAAACATATATAATATGAAACTACAAACACTATTATATAGTGTTACTTTCTGTGAGAAATCCGTGGGTATTTACACACGTATTTCCCACAGATTAATTAAATTGGTAGGTAATATGTGGGAAAGTACCCACTGATTTCCCACAGTCCGGTTAAATAGTTACTTTATAAAAAAAGACCGTGTGAAATTCGTGAGTAATGGAGCAAAAATTTGCCACATACTTTTGACCGTGGCTAATATGTGTGAAATGTGCCACAAGTTTCCCACGGACGTCTAATAAACACAAATAGTGTGAATATGGTCACAAATCTGTGGGAAATTTGCGACGGATTTCCCACAAAAACTTGGTCAACAATTTAGTGTGTAAAGAGAGGGAAATCCATGGGAAATTTACGACATATTTCACACCGAAATTTAGTCAACAATTTGGTGTGTAATTTGTTGGTATTCCGTGTGAAATTTCACACAGTTTCGTTTCTGTAGGAAAATGTTTGTGGGAAAAACCAGTTTGTGTAGTAGTGAAGGGCCTATAAATAGGCTGTACATCCTGCAAACTTGAAAAATAACTGGTACTTAAATTAAATAATAACTCTTAAGAAAGATTAGCTAAGGACCAGGCCTGAGCTCAGCTAATGTGATTTAGACCACGATAATTTATTCTAGTAACTGATATAGATTAAAAGCATTGTACTTTATGCATAAAAAACTAGTACAAAGGACATATAAGTAATTATTCATTTAGGGAAGGATATACATGTAAATCTCCCCTGATAAAAGTTTGAATGACAGTAACTTCAACAACAAACAAATTTTACTTGCAAAACGAAGCTAGCACACGTCTAGGTAGCGTAATCAATGGTCGTCGTGAATGCACGGCCACTAAGTTATCGAGCAGCAAGACATCACCCTTACACCATTGTAACGCAACACACTCTTCATTGAAGATCTTAGAACATTCACCAGATATATCAGCAGGCAGTGGTGTGCCATCACCAAAAATAACTAATTTTGAAGGATCGTCGTTAAGTTTATCTTCTTTTCCTCCTACAACACCGTTGAACCATACTTTACGTTTTCTTGCCTCATCGTATTTGAAACCTGGTTTAGGCCCAATAATAACCCTCACAGAACTTTCCATCCACTCTAGTTTCATTCCTAGCTTTGCAGCCCTGCAACATTGTCACATTCATAAGTTTGAGTACTAATTTAACATCAACTTTTTTCTGTGTGATTATTGTCATTTTATAAACCGAACCTTTCTTCAGCGACAGGCTTGTCATCGGTGTTGAAAGTTTCCTTCCAGCTATGGCCAAGTGGCGATGATGGATCAGACTCTTCTCCAAGAACTCGTGTGTAAATTAGTCCTTTTTCTTCCATTTCTTCAACAAATTTGGGGTGTTTCTGCTGCATCCTTTCATATATAACATGGCTTAAAGCTATACAAGTTTCTCCTCCACTTCCTGGCTCTACTTCACAGAAGAAAAACAACTTGGAGGGAAATATAGGAGCCTGTTATAGAGATGACAGACATTCGGATTAAACGGCTGCAGTAACTGATCATAAAGTTAACATATGAAAATGAATTCAATAAAGCGAATTGCTCATATTTTAACCAATTAGAAAATATGAATCTCTTCTCTTGTTATCTTGCTAGTAATCACTAAGGGGTATTTCGGTAAGCTTATCTAAATAGCTAACTAACTTAATGCATTTTCTAATAAGCACTTTTAAGTGTTGGTATAAGCTTATCTGAAAAAAGATTAGCTAATGAGCAAATCCGAACACCATGTTCGTATATTGATATAGCTATTTAATAAACTTATTCAAACACCCAAAACCTATGTCAAGTTATGAAACTGAACTCAATAAACAAAACTGATAAAAGATGTATCGTCATACATGAGACATTTCATGATGAAAAGGTATTTCTTGATCAGGTGGAGCTTCATTCGCGGTATAAACACGACCAATAACTTTAGTCCTTGAGCCTGCACCACCCACGCCATAGCTAACATCTTCATAACCAGAAGACTCAACAACATCATTAAAATCACTAGCAGATGACACACTGAATCCTCTGAACAGAACAGCACCAGACCGATGAAGCAAACTATCTAGCCATGATCTGTTAGCTTTGATTGCTTCTGTTAGTTCAACAGTTTTCGTAAGTTTAGTGTTCGGTGTGAGAACCACAGGGAACATGACTCCATCCTTAGTGTCACGTTGTGGTATTAAACCTACAACTTCATGGAATAAGCTTTGTTCTGTCATGGTTAAATGGACGGTTACTGTTGTATCGATAAATTGTGAGATGAACTGTAAACAATGTTCCTTAGAGTTACAATATAATGTGATCTGTTTAAAAGAAGAAACCTGATTAAGATGATGGCATTAGTATCTTTCTAAGAAATTTCATGGAATAAGAGTCAATTTAACTGAAGTCATGGAAATTAGTTCAGATGTCAGTATCTCTTGTTTCTTTATTGCTTTATGTGGAAGAATACAATTGCAAATTGGTCACTGGGTGTTTGGGACAGTTTGACTGCTTATTTTAAACTGCTTATGTGGTTTAGGCATATTAATTCTTATGTTCTTTCGATGTAAGTACGCCTACATAACAAACTGATTTTACCAGTACAAAATTGTTGATGTAGATGCATGATGTAAACAAAGATGATGTAGCCATCATATACTCTTGTTAATGTGAAATAATGTGTTTTACATCAAATAAAGGAAAAACCATTTTTTTACAAAAGTCTAACAAACTATTCAAGCATGAAAAAGAATAGTTTTAGACATGCATGTTTTTTGTTACTAAAGAAAAATCAAACTTGTCCATCTACATAGTAAGTCAACAAGACATATGGTAAATGCATGTTGTAGTGTCGGATAAGAAATTATCTCATGGAATCTTTGAATTATAAGAGCACCCCCATCCATAACACCATAACACTATTCGCTGACGTGGACGGTATTTAATCTTCCTGTCTCCATTAATTCGTGAATCAAACTGAATATCCTTGTGTTTAATCTTCCTGGTTATCATTGGGGTGTTTAATTTGTTACTTGTTTTTTTCGGATTATAGGTTTATTTGGGTAAATCGCTGGTTAGGGTTTATTCGCCTTGGTTTTGATCGTACCTTACCATTCAATCAAAGTCGGTTTATCCTTCTTTTATTAGGTCGATCATCATCCTATTGCTGCATAGTGGTTCGTTGGTATCCTGGTAACGAAACTCATATTAGGGTTTCGTTTTTATTATTGTGCGCATTAGGGTTTTCTGGTCATAAAGCTTATCTTTTGATTATTCTAATTTGCTATGGCTTCCTTGAACTAAACGAAACTCTTAATTCTTGGATCTTCTTTCATGGGGGCTGGTTAGTGTTTGGGGCGTGCGGGATAAAACCCTAACGAAAGTTAGGGTTTTCTTTTGTTTTGTTTTTTTGGTTTATGCTTGGTGTTGCCTGTTCGTGGGATTGTTTGGGGGTTGTGGAGAGATGGACAAAGGTTTTTTGAACAAGGGTAGCTCTTCGGTGAAAGCTACAAACCCGGCCATCAACTTGGGCGATCAAGTTGATATTACTGCATTGAAAGATAGGTTGCAAAGGCTTAATGGTGAGAATGGATCTAATGCTTATGCTACTGAACCGTGTAAAGCTGCTAGGGTTCTTCATAACCCTAGCATTAAAGATGGGAACCAGCTTTATGATGTCGTATTGGAATCTGACTTTCATTCGGATTCTATTTGGGGTAATACAAATCTGGATAATACAAGTTATAGTTCTACGTTTGTGGGTGGATTTGATTCGAGCAACAAAGTCTATTCGACCAATTCTGGTCCTAACGTGTCTACACCCAAGAACGTGGTGAATGCTTCTACCTCTGGTCCGAATGAGATTGGTAGTGAAAATAACGACATAAGGTCATTTGCTAATGTGTTAAACCCGGAACGTGTCTCAAGGAAAGTTAATTTCCGTCCCTTGGTGAATGAGACGCGCATTGATAATCATGATACGGTGCTTCCGAAGGCTGCTATGGAGGGTGTTTTCAACCGGTATGAAAATACACTTGTTGGTTTCTTTGTTGGCAAGAATGTGGCTTTCCATTTGGTTAAGAACTACGTCTCCAACACGTGGGGTAAGTTTGGTTTTCAGAAAATAATGAAGAATGATGATGGTGTTTTCCTCTTTAAATTCGATTCTAAAGAGGGTGTTGAGAATGTTCTTCAACGGGGCCCTTGGATTATTCGCAATTCTCCTCTCATTCTCACTAGATGGACTCCTGATGTGCTATTGTCTAAAAGTGAGGTTACTAGAGTTCCCGTTTGGATTAAATTGCATAATGTGCCATTACTTGCATATTCGGAAGATGGGTTGAGCTTAATTGCTACTCAAGTGGGTAAGCCGATTATGTTAGATGCTTTTACTAGTTCCATGCGTGTTGATTCATGGGGTCGTATTAGTTTTGCACGTGCTCTTGTGGAATTATCATCTGATTTTGAGCTTAAACATGTGGTGACTATGGCGATCCCTAATAAGGATGATAGTGGTTTTACTACGGCAAGTATAAAGGTGGAATATGAATGGAAGCCGCCACACTGTGCGGAATGTAAAGTGTTTGGGCATGATACTGCTTGTTGTCCTAAGAGTATTAAGGAGAATAATGATGTTCCCCCACCTCAAATGCGGATGAACCTGATGATGGTTTTAAGTTGGTGCAGAATCGGAAAGCCAAACCTAAAGTTACGAAGATGACTGGTGGTATTAATATGGGTAAGGGTCCTAGATTTGCACCTAGGAAGCAGGTATATGTTGCAAAGACGAAGACACCGGTAGCTGCTACTGGTAATGCTAAAGATACACCGATTACTACGTCTAACTCTTTTGGGACTCTTGAGGTGGAAGATGATTTGGGCATCCCAAGTACTGTGGTTGATTCTTCTACTAGCAAGGTCAAGACTGGGAAGTCTTCTGGTACTATTAAGGAAGCAGGTATTGATGGATCTCGGGGGACAGACTCTCGTATTGATATTGGTGAAGCGTATAAGCCTCCGGAGACTGGGACTTCTTCTGCTGCCAAGCTTGTGAGTGATTCAATGGGAACAATGGATGTTGGTTCTACTCCCATAGCTGAGAAAATTGGTAAGCTTGAAAAGCTAATTATTGATGGGAAAGCTACTCTTGTGGATGATGATGGTCAACCAATTCCGTCTACCTCTTCTACTAAGAGAGTTAACCTTTTTTCTAAAGTGGGAGAGATTGAGGTGTCTGATTCTGAAGATGAGGTTGTTGCTAACCCATTTGATGAGTCTGCTAATATTTTTGGTGGTGGCCAAGAGTTTGAAGATGAGTATGATGACTATGACTTCGATGACTATGCGAAACAGGTTCGTGATCTTCCAGGGAATTTGGATTCCTTTAATGCCATGTATGGCACAAAGTTTCAAGGTCCTAGGAAGTAATTTTCTTTTGTTGTGTCATATGTTATCATTTGAGTAGTGGTTTGTTTTCTTGTTTAGAGAATTGGAAGTATCTTGTTATGTAAGCTTTATGCCTATGTAACGGGCTGAGATATGGGATTTCACTCATATCCATTGTACTTAAACGTTTATTTGGTTAATATATTTACCAGGGTGCAGGATTACTCCCCTTTACCCAAAAATACCGTCCACGTCAGCGCCACATCAGCTTTAACATTTAACATTAACATCACCAAAAAACACTCACAACCATAACATCCCAATAACACCATAACACCAATAATATTTCATATTTTCAATTTCAACCCCTGAACTAAAACAAACACTTCATTTATTAAACTAAAACAAACATTTCATTAAGACTAAAAACATATTAAAATACGAGATTAAAAAAAAAAAATAAATAAAAAAAAATAAAATAAAAAAAAACAAAAAAAAAACACTGCAATTAAAAAAAAAACATAGCAAATACTTATTCATCGTCGTCGCTCTCTTGTTGTTGTCCATGTCGTTTAAGATTCTTTTGCCAAACATGCTCCATTTGTCGGTCGTGAATTTCTTTTGCCTTACGACTGTGAGTATCACATCTTTCAACCCATCTTCGTTGCCTCAAATTTGCTGACGGATCCACCCACAGTTCGTTATAGTCACGTAATTCAAATTTTTGATCTTTTATAATCATGTTATGCATAATAATGCAACAATACATGATTCTACGTATCGTGGCAATTTCATATTGACGTGCCGGTTGTTGTAGTATACCCCAACGACCTTGAAGAACACGAAAAGCACGTTCAAAATCTTTTCGGGCACTTTCTTGTCTCCTTTTAAAGTACGTATGTTTTTCATCAGTTTTTGCCGCGAAGGATTTGACGAAAGTTGCCCACTGTGGATAAATTCCATCAGCCAAGTAATACCCCTGTTCATACCTAGTTCTGTTGACCATATAAGGTGCTCTTGGGGCATTATCAGCAAGAAGGTCGTCGAATAACGGAGAGTTATCTAAAACATTAATATCGTTATTTGCCCCCGCCATCCCAAAAAATGCATGCCAGATCCATAAATCTTGAGAAGCAACAGCTTCAAGCATAATTGTTGGGTATTTTTTTATCACCTCTAGCAAAATGCCCTTGCCAAGCCACTGGACAATTTTTCCATTCCCGGTGCATGCAGTCAATGCTACCAAGCATTCCCGGAAAACCATGTTTTTCTTCATGTTGTTGATAAATTTTTTGAATGTCGGCCCATGTTGGTTTTCTTAAATACTCCGGCATAAACAAATCAATAATACATTTGTTAAAATTATCAAGACATAATTGTGAAGTACTCGCACCCATTTCAAGTATTCATCAAATGCATCGGGTGAGGTGTCGTACGCCAATTGGCGTATGGCAGACGTACACTTCATTAGAGCACTTATACTCATTCGACCACAAACATCGGGTGTTTGCCTAAAGTAATTAAAATGATCTGGAATATTATCGGAAGTATAATATTCAATACCTTCAACTATTTGCAGGAATAGTTTCCGGCTCATACGAAATCTTCTACGAAAATTCCGGTTTGAATACTTACAACCTTGTACGAAATAATCGTTGAGCAGACGTTCCTCTGCAAGCTCACGTTCACGATATATATGGGTACGAGAACGAGTAGGATGTTGAGATTCAATACCTTCTTCTTGTTCCAACTGAAGGTGATACTCGTACGCGGACGCCATAAATTGGAAGTCTGCTAGGTCTTCTGTGTCTGACCAAGACAGAGGAATATCACCAGCTTGATTTGGATCCATTGTGAACGAATTTGATTTTTTGAATTATGAAAGTGTGAGAGGAAGTGTGAAAAAAATAGAGTTTTAGTTGGGTATTTATAGTGGTAAAATAATGTTTTTGAATTAAAAAAAAAAAAAAAAAAACTAGCCGTTAGGGGGTTTTATGTAAATTTTTTTAAAAACTTAACGTTACAGGGACTACTTTTGTAATATTTTCGATTTTTTTTTTTTTTTTTTTTTTTTTTTTTTTCTAGCCCTTAACGGGCGTTAAAGAGGCAACGCTCCCCCTCTAACGCCGTTATTGAGCATGCCTTCCAACGGATAACGCCTATAACGGCGTTAACGTCGCCCTTAACGGGCGTTATCATGTTAACGATGGGAGTGCTCTAAGCTTTCTAGTTTTCACATTGTAATATGGCCATGCAAGTTGGTCTATAAAAGCAACACAAAATGATGTAGCAAGATGTACCAGTAGCTTACAAAGAGTTACAAAAGAAAGATTTTAAGTTTTATGTTTTCGAATATTATTCTTAATACTACTATTTTGTCTCCTAGATAAAGTTGTAATGTTTTGTCAGTCTCCAAGTTTATAAAAGTTCATATTTGAGTGATATATCCGTTTCCACAAGCGTTTAATATTTCCACCATTTGAGCAAGTTTAGTGAGAGTAACATCTCGTATATTTTACAGTTAGTATTATTGTTAAAATGATTTTATCAACAAAAAATCGACCATTACGGAAAAAGTGTATAAAGCAACTAAGCAAGCCAATACCACATCTGTTGTATTTTATAAAATGCTTGAAAGATTTATAGCATACAAGATGGACAAGTACAGTGTAAATGTAAATACATCAACATTTCAATCACAATGACAAAAGACCAAATATGATGGTTTGATAAGTCCTGTTTCACTTCACTTGCAAAGGGATGCAAGTATACTGCGAGGTGGTTTTAGTAGTGGCTTTCGGGCATGAAGGACCATCATATTATTAACAAGCATAACATCGCCTTTCTTCCAAGGTATAACAACACATTCTTCTTCCATGATTCCCAAAATGTATTCCTTGGCATCATCAGGCACTAGGTCTCCATTTCCAAGCTCAACATATGTATCATGATCATCAACTTTACCATTCATTGGGCATGTCTTACAAATCGCAAGATTATTGAACCAAGTTTTACGTTGATTTCTTTCGTCGAATCTGATGGCTGCCAGTGGACCTGTTATAACTTTTACACCATTCTCCATCCATTCCAACTTAGTTTCCAGACTTGCAGCCCTGTTGTCAGTCAATCAAGCATTACATTTTTATGAGTTACTTTTAGATAATGTAATGTATTAACTAATAAGGTTTAATGTGGTGACTCAAAAACCTTTTCTCCGCAATGTTCTTGTCATCAGTCATGTATGTAGACTTCCAACCTTTGCCAGTGAAGGACGATGAATGGTCCTCATCATTAATTATTCTTTTGTTAGTCAGCCCATGTTCCTCGAGCCTTGCAACAAACTCTGGATGCCTCTTGTTCATCTTTTCATATATGATATGACTCAGAACTATTGGAGTTTCTCCCCCACTTCCGGGTTCTTCTTCACAAAAGAAAAATAACTTCGTGGGGAAGTTTGGAACCTGTTTGACAAATATAGTTCAAGTGAAAGAAAAATCAAGCAAGAGTTTCACTTAAGTTTATACAAAAACAAGGCAATACACTCTCTTTTTTCTTTTTTTGTCCCTTGCCTTTAGCCACATTGACCCGTTAATCCTATAGTTATGTGATCATAGTTATATCCAAAGATAGAAATTGAGAATAAAAGTATTTACATAAGCCATCTCGTGATGAAAAGGAATGTGTATATCCGGAGGACTTTCATTAGCAGTGTAAATCCGGCCAATGACTTTGGTTCGAGGGGCTTGACCGCCGACATAGGGTGCTTCTGGGAAACCAAAAGCTTCAACCACGTTGTTGAAGTCTGAAGGAGATGTTACAGGAAAGCCTCGGAAGAGAATAACACCTCTTTCTTTTAGAAGTGACTCTAGCCATGGCTTCTGAACTCTGATAGCCTCTTTAAATCCCGTAAATTTAGTGTTAGTGGTTGGTGACAACACCGCTGGGAATAGAACACCATGGGTGCCCTGAGGTTTCTGCTCAGGTACTTCTACCTCTTTAAAAAAATTTCCTGTGGCCATATGGGTTGTGTCTGTAAAATCATCTTCTATCTCTTACTTTATATCGAAACTTACAAACACATTTGTATACACATGGACATTGTATATATCAATACAAGTATGGGTTGTCAATGGAGTGTTGTGGATCAAAGGAATCTTTTAAGTAATCAAGTCTATACGAAAAGAATTAACAAAGATTTGCACTTACTTTCATGTTTTTTAATGCTAAAACTTCTGATTATAAATGTTAGAATAATACTTATATGCTGATAATTTTTTTAGCTAAATTATTTTAATCACAAACTTTTTAACACGTTTTAGATAGCTAATACTATGTAATTTTTGAACAGACATATCATATCACACCTCACAAATGGAGGAAATTTGAACACAACAAGTTACATCGAACATAATGGGCAAAATCGAAACCGACTTGCCAAACAAAATACACAAGGTAACAAGTTAAGCCAAAACAAGACATACACCATAATAGCTGTGACAGACTACAGCAACACCATACAAGGGTGGGGGGAATCACCAAGGTGAGTTTTTGGTAGACACAACCATATAAAGATGTAACTTGACAAAAGAACATAAAGTACATAAAATATACATAGAAGATAAAAATAAGCATCCTTAAAGGAGCCAGACCTAAACCAAACAGATCTAAAGTCGAAACCCAAGGCAGCAGCAAGCCATCGATGACGGACCACAACAGATCTGAGCAGAAGAGACCGGATGGTAACGGATCTGAGCAGAAGACAGCGGTGGCGGCAGCGGCAGAGATGGGAGATGACAGATCTGTGAGTAGGCTTTATTTTGGGAAAAGAAAAGTACAAAAAATAAAAAAGAAGGAGGTCCGGACGGCCGGTTAAAACCGACAGCCGGAGAAAAGAGATTTTTTTGAAAGGTTGGGTGGATGTTTTAGAGAGAGGTTTTAGAGAGAGGTTGGAGGTTTTAGAGAAAGGTTGGGTGGATTTTTTTGAAACGTTTAATACTATGTAAGTATCGTATAACAATTCCAAATGATGGGCCAAAAGATGCATGGTACAAAAATGTTAATTAAGAGAAGAGAGAGAAAAAAGCAAGTTGGGTTTATGAGTAATTGATCAAAGATTGAAATAGGAAATCAAGTTCAAAGACCTCTCTAAACTATTAATCCTCCTCAAGTAAGTAATTATGTTATTTTGAAATTAGGGTTCAGGAGATTGAATTGGGCAAAATGATTAAAGATTGGTAATTTATTGAATTAATGTTGAATTAGTTATTAATTAGGGTTAATTCCCTTATAGGAACTAATTGAAGAGCAATCATTGATTTTCCAAAGCAGACAACTAGTGGGTTATTGAGGTAAGTATATTGACTAAACTTGTTAATGTTTCATAATTTCAATTTATATTGAATTATGATGTTCTATGATATAATGACCAAGGAAATTGTTAATGTTAAGTAGCTTGGATCCAATGCTAGAAAGTTTGTAATGTTAGCATAGTAATTATGCTTGATTAAGGTATGTTTAATGTTTGTGAATGTATTCCTTGATATGTTGTAGCTAGCAAAATTGTTAGTTATGACTTGTTAATGTTAAGTTTATGTCATATACTTACTAAGCGTTTTGCTTACGGATAAATTTAATGATGTTTTGTAGATTCGAGTGTTGAAGGCAAAGGTAAGGATAAGGCTTAGGCGTTATCCATGGTAGGAGCTTAGCTTTTTTTTGGGCTGGTAAGTAGAAGACCTCATCTTTTGGACCAAACAAAGTGAAAGTTGGAACCCCCAAGAGTTGTCTTTTTTTTTTTGGGTAAAGGGGAGTAATCCTGCACCCTGGTAAATATATTAACCAAATAAATATTTAAGTACAATGAATATGAGTGAAATCCCATATATCAGCCCGTTACATAGGCATAGAGCTTACATAACAAGATACTTCCAATTTTCTAAACAAGAAACAAACCACTACACAAATGATAACATATGACACAACGAAATAAGATTATTTCCTAGGACCTTGAAACTTTGTGCCATACATGGCATTAAAGGCATCCAAATTCCCAGGAAGATCAGGAACCTGTTTCACATAGTCATCGAAGTCATATTCATCATACTCATCTTCATACTCTTGGCCACCACCAAATATATTAGCAGACTCATCAAATGGGTTAGCAACAACCTCATCTTCAGAATCAGACACCTCAATCTCTCCCACTTTAGAAAAAGGGTTAGCTCTCTTAGTAGAATAGGTAGACGGAATAGGTTGACCATCATCATCCACAAGAGTAGCTTTCCCAGCAATAAGTAGTTTTTCAAGCTTACCAATTTTCTCAACTATGGGAGTAGAACCAACATCCATTGTTCCCATTGAATCACTCACAAGCGTCACATGTGATGTAGAACCAGTCTTATTCAACTCATCCTCATTAACCTCCATTGTACGACCAGTATCCACATCTGTATCAATATGAGATTCCTGCCCCCGAGAGCCATCCATACCTGCTTCCTTAGAACAACCAGTAGAATCCCCAATCTTCGCCTCCTCAGTAGTAGAATCAACCACATGACTTTGAATGCCCGGGTCCTCATGCACCTCAAGAGTCCCAAAAGAGTTAGAAGTAGTAACAGGATTACCTGTAGCATTAACACTAGCAACGTCCGGTGTCTTCTTCTTTGGGATATAAACCTGCTTTCTAGGAGCAAATTTAGGACCCTTACCTATATTAATACCGCTAGACAACTTAGGACCTTGGGGTTTGGCTTTCCGATTCTGCACCACCTTAAAACCATCATCATTCACATCCAAGGTCGAGGTGTGAGCATCAGCATGATGCTCCTTAGGAGACTTAGGACAACAAGCATTATCATGCCCAAACACTTTACATTCCAAGCAATGTGGAGGTTTCCATTCATATTCAACCTTGATACTAGCCGTAATAAACCACTATCATCCTTCTTAGGGATCGCCATAGTTACCACATGTTTAAGATCAGCTTCCGATGATAACTCAACAATAGCACCAGCAAAACTAATACGACCCCATGAGTCAACGCACATGGAGCTAGTGAATGCATCTAACATGATCGGCTTACCCACCTCAGTAGCAATAAGGCTCAACCCGTCTTCCGAATATGCAAGTAACGGCACATTATGCAATTTAATCCACACAGGCACTTTGGTAACCTCACTTTTGGACAATAGCACGTCAGGAGTCCATTTAGTGAGAATGATAGGAGAATTACGAATTATCCAAGGTCCTCGTTGAAGAACATTCTCAACACCCTCTTTAGAATCAAATTTAAAGAGAAATACACCATCATCATTCTTCATAAGTTTCTTTAAACCAAACTTACCCCATGTATTGGTGACATAATTCTTGACCAACTGAAATGCAATATTCTTGCCAACAAAGAAGCCAACAAGAGTATTATCATATCGGTTAAACACACCCTCCATAGCATCCTTAGGAAGAACTGTATCATGATTATCAATTCGATTCTCATTCACCAATGAACGGAAGTTAACTTTCCTAGATACACGTTCCGAGTTTAACACATTAGCAAACGACCTCACTTCATTGTGTATACTATCACTCACATTAAGACCAGAAGTAGAAGCATTCTTACCATCCTTCGAAGCAACATCCGGACCACCAGCATTAGTTTCAAAATTAACGTTACCCGAATCAGAAGTCAAAGGACCATCACGAGTAAAAGGGTGACTCGAAGTAGCAACATTCACCACCTTGGAAGGTGCATTAGTGTTCGACTACAAACCCCTAACATTTATATCAATTTGACTTGTATTGTCCAGATTTGCATCATGATGAGTGTCTAAATACTCATCATTTTTGTACTATCTAGACTGCAAAAACATCTGAAAACACTCAGAAATGCGTCAAAATGATGAAAATATCACAAACAAGTGTTTTATGTGTTTTAAATGCAAAAACATCAAAATCTGATGAAAAACGTATCAAGTTTGCATAATTGGCAGTTTTAGTCCCCCAAGTTACAAAAGTTGTCAAAATTAGTTCCTGGTAATTCAAAAACTGGTAAAATGTCATTTAAGGTCCATGAGATTCAAAAGTTGTCAAAACAAACCCTTCAAAGTTTAAAAATCACAAATTGACAACTTTAGTCCTTTAACTTTGAAAATTGTCAAATATAGTCCTTGGTTAATTTAAAAAGTCAAAATTATCAAATTTTAACCTTGTACTATTTATAAATGACAAGAATGGTCCTTATGATAAACTTTTGAGAATTTACATGTTTGGTCCCTCAAGTTTCAAACTTGACAGTTTTGGTCCTTGGACATTTTTAAATGGAAAATAAATTACATGTATGGTCCTTGGAATATCATATATTGCAAGTTTAGCCCTTGTGTAAACCTTGGAAACTTGTCATTTTCAGTCCCTCACTTTGCTCAAATTACAAAAATGGTCCTTGTGTGTTGCTAGCAAAAACCAAACGGACCTATATATTATCAAACCCAAATCCAATCCTTTAACCCAGCTGTGGCCCAAATACCCCAAGCCCAAAACCCGACCCAGTATTTAAACATAATACCGCGCTCACTGTACACCTTCTCCTCCTCCCCTGTAAACCTGAAACCAGGTGGTTTCTCCACCTCTCCCAACCTTTCCACCTCACCAAACTTATCTCCCCACATGTCTAACCACTCCTTTACACCTCCATATCCATCCAAAAGCTTTAATTGAAGAAAAACTGCCCAAGACTTTTTTGGCGCCAAAAGTAAATTTGATGGCTAGGATTTGTTTCAGAGATCCAATGGTGGTGGGATAAGCTCAGAAGCATGTGGGAAGCCTAAAGAGGCTATAAAGAAGCAAAGAGAAGGAGGGGAGGAAAAAAAAGTAGAGTAATTTAGTTTAGGATATGTCGACTTAGTTAATTTTAGCTTTCCAGTGTTTGTTTTAGTTCTTAAGTACTTTATTAAAGTGTTTTCAGTGTAAATGAATGTATTCTAGTTATCAATTTCTAGTTTTAATCTAATTTTCAGTTTATGCCATTTTTCAATTTCAAAATTCTCAAAATTAGCTTATGTTGTTTGTAGCTGATGTTTTGGACTCAGCAAGATCATAGAAGCTCATAGTAACTTGTTCAAGCTTTTAGAAACATTTTAAACCCAGTTTTTTAGTTAAAACAGAAAAATTACCAAAAATTCACTTAAAATTAGTTAAAAATAAAAAGGCAAAGGAAATGAAGATCAAGAATGAAGCAAGGTGATCTTTGGATTGTAGTTGGTTTAGAGGCTTAGTGGTAAGCTGTTAGGAGTGGTATTAACTACTGATTCATGGTCTTTGGCTGGAAAACAGTTGTAAGCTTTTATAAGAGTTTTTTGCATTTTACTGTGTAAGTAACTTATAAGCTTTAATTTGTGTTTGTTCATGTTTCTTAGGTGTAGTTAAGCAAAAGTAAGCATTAAAACAGTTAGCTTGTTCTTTTTAATTTGTAGTTGCTTTAAATTTTATTTTAACAGTTATTATAGCTTAAGTGTCAATTCTTAGTTATATGTTGCTATTGTTCTTGTTTAAAGTTTTATTAGTCTCATTAATGAATAATAGAAAGTCTTGAAGCTATGGTATGGTTTTAATCTGAGAATCCTTTTGAAAAGCTTCAAATCAGTCCTAAAAAGAGGTGTTTGGATTGGTTTGATAATCTGTGTTAAAAGCTTGCTTTGTTGTTCATTATTGTTGTTCTAAGTCATATATGTGTTTATTAGCTCAGACAAGTCATAAAACATAGTCCTTACTTGAGTAAAAGTCAAAATAGTTCTTAAATCCTTATTGCAGTTAACTGTTAGGATTTTTGTTTGTAATTCTCACCATAATAGCTTAAAACTTGGTTTCTTAGCTTAAAATCATCTTAATACAGTTTAATATAACTTATTCAGTCCACAAGATTGATTATAAGTTCATAAAAGTCAAACCTTTAGTATAAATTGAAAAGTCAAATTTTACTTAAGCCTGTTTTTGAATAAAAGTTAGAATTTTATTGTGTATTCAATATTTAGATTTAGCTTAAACCCTTTTAGGATATTAAAGATTAGCTGCTTAACAAAATTATAAAAATACCAGATCAGTTTTAATTAGCTTGTAGAGTGCTTATTTTTTAGCTTGTTTTGAGCACCCAATTCTGGATGATGCCCTGTGCAGCCCTGCACCACCACAACAGTGGGCATCACCACCACTTTGGTGGGTCCCACAGGCCACACCAGTGGACACCACTGGTGGTTCTTGGTTCCATATCACTCACAACCCAGCTGACTATCATTTTCAGTAAAGGTTTTGAGCTTAAGCTCTGTGGACCCCACCCTTAGTTCAGCTACAATTCTGTCCCATTTTCTGAAATAAGCTAGTTTTTGATTTGCTTAATCTCTGGCTTAAACTGCTTTTCAGAAGCTTAGGATGGTTGGAATAGGTTAGTATTTAGTTATTATAGCATACCCTAGCTTATGTGTTAATTTGGTGGTCATTTATGGCTTTTAGCTTATTTCGAATTGCTTATTTATAAGCCAATCCACTGCAGCTTATTATTCCTCCACATAAGCATATGTTTTTATATTTTTTATAAACTTAGAATAATATTTTAGCATTTTCCTGAATTTTTCAGATTTTTCCTACACTGTTTGCTATTTTTCTTTATTTAAACTAGTTTTTAATCCTTTTTAAATAATTTTTAATACAAATAAATCAGAAAAAGCTTAAAAAATATTTTTTCAATTTTCCTAGATTAAGATAAATATAAAAAGCCTAAAAAGTATTTTTCCATAATTTTCTTAGTTTAAATATTATTTTTTTAGCATTTTAATTAGTTTTAAATAATTTTAAATTAATAATAAATACATAAAAAGTCTAAAAAATATATTTTCAGTTTTAAAATAAGTTTTATCATATTTTAGATTTTTCCAAGTTATAATTTCATTTTTCTAAGTTAATTTTGTATTTTCTTGTATTTTAGTGCATTTTAAATACTTAATAAATAGTTTTTAATTAATAATAATTAAATAAATAGTTGTAAAAATAATTTTCTTTTTCTAATAATTTTCTTTTATTATTAGGATTTTAAAAATATCATTTTCATATTTGTAGGCCTTTTATTTCTTTAAAACTCACGTTTTATTTTGTACGTTTACGTAATTTTATTTAAACGTACGTTTTAGGATTTAAACGTTCATCATTTTAAAAATAGTGATAGCGTTTATTTAATATATTTTAACTTTTTAATTTCTTTTAATTTGCATTTAAGTCGCTTTAATTTGTAGATCTTCTCTTTAGGTAATTATCAATCAATAACCTTACTGATCACTATCCTTAGTGATCATTCTATCATCTGATCAAGTGTTTATACACCAATTCATCCTCCGTGGGACTTAACGACCCAGGAATCCCCTATATTCCTTTGATCTTCATTGTATTTGTGTTTTAAGCAGTTTTAAGTCTATTACGGTTAGCCATTCACAAGTGGCTAGCTTGTGTGATTTGACTTGACTGTTTAGCACCAATCACATCACCCCACACAGAATCAAACGTACCATCATACTCACTAGGGCTGCGAACAACCCTAGCAGCATTGCGCAAGTCAGGACCAGTAGCAGAAACAATTCCATGCTCCCCTCTAAGATGTTTAAGCCTAGCCTCCAGCGATTCATACGGATTAGGTTCCTTAAGTGACCCAACTTGATCGGCCAAGTTGGTGGCTGGACTAGCAGCTTTCTTCAACGAACATTCCTTGTTGAAAAACCCTTTCTCCATAGCACGAAACCCCACACACAATCACACAGACCTACGTAAATATGACAAAGCCCAGCAGCAACATAAAACAAACAAAATAAAAAGAGTAAACCCTAACAGAATGTTAGGGTTTAAGCGATAATCCCACTAAAACTAACCAGTCTCCATGTTATGATGATACATACAAGCAATTAATCTTGTATATAACCACGTGAAAGAATGAATACCAGAAAAAAACACGAAACCCTAACCAAACCGATTGTATAGAACCCTAACTCCTAATCGATCACAAAAATCTGAAACAATTAAGCAAACCACATAAGTAATTGCATAAGAATAACAGATTAGATCAAAAGATTAAGAGAATAGAGCTTCCTGGATCGATGTTAGCACTTTAGTAAGGGAATCGGTTTTTCTTTTTAGTCGCCAGAGAAAGAGTCGACTTAGGGTAGGGTAAAGAATTTTAGAGTCTTTAGAGACCAAAATATAGGTGTTTATCTAGTGATAGCCTCAACTTTAGATGGATCCATGGTGATACCATCAGCAGATACAATATGACCAAGGAAAGCGACTTGTCTTAACCAAAACTCGCTCCTATTTTGACTCTTCCATCTGGTTCTGGAGGATTTCAAATATACAGTGATGCATCTAAGAAAGGATTAGGCTGTGTTTTGATGCAACATGGAAAGGTGATAGCTTACGCTTCAAGACAACTGAAACCTTATGAGGAGAATTACCCAACTCATGACCTTGAGTTAGCTGCAGTGGTGTTCGCGTTGAAGATCTGGAGGCATTACTTGTATGGAGAGACGTGTGATATTTTCACTGACCATAAGAGTCTTAAGTATATTCCAGGAAAACTCATGTGTGATTGTTTGTGATTGTTCCAGCTTTACTTGTTTTGTTCTTGTTTCAGTGCGTGTGGATCAGACTTGTGGTTTATATTTGGTATCGAGAGCTAGGTTGGAAGGGATTACAACCAGAAGTCGACTAGCAGAAACCAGAAGTCGACTAGCAGAAGGCTTAACTAGGGCTGGAAGTCGAACAATCTACACCTGTAACTTACAAAAGGCGTTCAAGAAGGATGGTGCAAGGCGAATCAAGTCAACCACCTCCTGTCGAACATTCTAAAACGGCTCTTCAATGTCCAATGTTAACAAGCACAAACTATAACATATGGGCAATAAGAGTCAAAGCGGTATTCCGAGTCCATGGAATACTCGATGCACTGGAACCAAAGGAAGGAACACAAGTTGTTGATAAGCAAGATCACATGGCAGTGGCGTTACTCTTCCAGGCGATTCCAGAAGAACTTGTTTTTCAAGTTTCACAATTCAACACAGCCAAAGAAATCTGGGAAGCTTTAAAGACCAGGTATGTGGGTGTTGATCGGGTTCGTGAAGCTAGGTTGCAAACCTTGGAGACGGAATTCGAATCCTTAAAGATGAAAGTCAACGAATCAGTTGATGACTTCGCGGCTAGGATGGGCAAAATTGTAACTGAAGTTAACAGCTTGGGAACGTTTTATGAAGACAAGAAACTTGTTAAGAAGCTGCTTGCATCCGTTCCGGATAAGTTTGTTGCAATTGTTGCCTCAATAGAACAATTTGCTAACTTGAATACTATGTCTTTTCAAGAAGCTATTGGAAGGTTGAAAGCTTTTGAAGGAAGAATGAAGAGTGTTGACACCAATTCTGAAGATCAAGGCAAGTTGATGTTCGGAAGGGCTGAAAGATATGATAAAAACAAGGTTGAGAAAGGTCGAGGAAGGAACTCCTCTGGTGGCAACGGAAAAGGTCAAAACTCTTCCTCTCAAAACAAATCTCGTGGTAGTGGTCAAGCTAATAACCACAACCGAGGAAACCAAAACAACACCGGGAGCAATACAGATCAAAAGAAGAACAAAAGCCGAGACCTTTCAAAGATTCAATGCTTCAGATGTGATGAATATGGTCACTTTGCTTCTAACTGCCCTGAACGACGTGAACAGAAGCAAAAGTATGAAGCAAACCTTCTGAAAAAGGAGGATGATGATGACCCGACACTTTTTATGATGAAGAGCGTTCAAGAAGTCGTGTTCTTGAATGAAGAAAAGATTATCCCAAACCAATTAAATACTAAACCAAATGAGAAGGACACTTGGTATTTAGATAATGGGGCAAGCAATCATATGAAGGGGATCCGAAAATACTTTTCGGAGTTGAATGAGAATATCTCCGGCAGAGTGAAGTTTGGTGATAACTCCTACATCGAGATAAAAGGGAAGGGTTCGATAATCATTGAAGGGAAAACAGGCGAGCAACGATTGCTCACTGGAGTATATTACCTACCCGAGCTAAAAAGCAATATCATTAGTCTTGGGCAAGCTACCGAAGGCGGATGTGACATTCGTATGAAAGGTAATCTTCTTACAATGCGTGACTCAGATGGCAAGCTTCTGATGAAGGTTCCTAGAACAAGTAATAGACTTTACAAAATAAAGCTCCAAGTTGGAAGTCCGGTGTGTCTCAAAGCAAAGATGGAAGATGATGCTTGGTTATGGCATGCTAGGATGGGTCACATTAATTTCGAGACGATGGAATTAATGGCAAGGAAGGGCATGGTTGAAAAGTTGCCAATAATTCATCAAGAAAACAAGTTGTGTGAATCTTGTTTGGTAGGAAAACAAACCAAGAAGTCGTTTCCAAAAGCAGCGAAATTAAGGCAACACATCCTCTTCAACTCATACATGCCGACCTATGTGGACCAATTTCTCCACCATCCATAGCAGGAAACAGGTACATATTTGTTCTTATTGATGACTTCTCATGGTTTATGTGGACTTTTACCTTGAAGGAAAAAGGAGAGGCATTTGAATACTTCAAAAAGTTCAAAGCTTTAGTTGAGAAGAAGTCGGGAAGGAAGATTATAACCCTAAGGACCGATAGAGGAGGTGAGTTCACTTCAAAAGAATTTACCAACTTTTGTGAAAACGAGGGTATAACAAGACATCTAACCGCTCCCTACACACCGCAACAAAATGGAGTCGTGGAAAGGCGAAACCGTACTCTTATGGGAATGACTAGAAGCATCTTGAAAGCACGAGACGTACCAAACTACATGTGGGCTGAAGGAGTTAGACACGCCACATTCTTGATTAATAGAGTTTCAACTCGAGCTCTAGTTAATCAAACTCCATACGAGGCTTTCAAAGGAAAAAAGCCTAACTTGGAGGGTTTGCCGGTATTTGGATGTGTGGCTTATGCAACGGGAACAAGGCCATATTTACATAAGTTAGACGACAGGTCAACACGACTCATTTACATCGGAAACGAGCCAAGTACATAAGGTTTTCGACTGTTCAATCCAAGACTAAAGAAGATAGTGGTATGTCGTGATGCGGAGTTTAATGAGGAACTTGGCTGGAAGTATGTTGCTGGAAGCGAATCACACGAGCTAAACCCAGGTATGTTTGTCATAGAATGGCACGGTTCTATTGATACGGGTTGTGGTTTTGTAAACCCAGGTGTGACCAATGAGGTAGAGGCTGAAGAACAAGAAGCTGAAAATCAGCATGATGCTGATGAAATTCAACCAGTCAATACCGAACAAGAAGACCAAATCGAGGCGGGTAATGACCCTAATCCTGTGACAGAAACTCAACCAATTATGAGGCGTTCTTCGAGGGTTTCAACTAGGCCAACAAGATTTAATGACTTTATCATGGGGTCTAGTTCTAGAACCTCAGTTGTTAATGAAGATCAAAACCTGCTTTTGATTGAAGATGATGAACCAAGAACGTACCAAGAAGCAAAAGTTTCAAGCAAGTGGAAGTTTGCTATGAAGCAAGAGGTTGAGTCTATCGAGAAGAATGATTCATGGGAATTAGTTGAAGCTCCGGTTAAAGTTAATCCCATTGGGCTAAAGTGGGTGTACAAAATTAAGAGAAATCCGGATGGTTCAATTAATAAGTTTAAAGCTCGTTTAGTAGTAAAGGGTTATGCTCAAAAGGAAGGAATTGACTATGACGAGGTATTTGCGCCCGTAGCACGGATTGAAACGATATGTTTATTGATCTCATTGGCTGCAAAAGAAGCATGGGAGCTACATCATCTGGATGTAAAGTCAGCTTTTTTACATGGAGAACTAAAAGAGCAAGTGTTTGTTACACAACCGGAGGGGTTCGTGAAGAAAGGAGAAGAAAGGAAAGTCTACAAGTTGAAAAAGGCGTTGTATGGACTTAAGCAAGCCCCAAGGGCGTTGAATACAAAACTTGATAGAGAACTCAAGCAAATATCGTTCAAACGATGTCAACATGAACAAGCGGTGTATGTGAAGAAGACAAACAAGTCAATCTTGATTATTGCGGTCTATGTAGATGATCTCTTAGTAACCGGTTCAAAGCTTAGCGAAATTGGTGAATTTAAGAGACAAATGCAAGAAAGGTTCGATATGAGTGATTTGGGAAAATTGAGCTATTATCTTGGCATTGAAGTAAAGCAAGAGGATTCGAGTATCTCAATAAGTCAAGCGGGCTATGCAAAGAAGATCTTAAAAGATGCTGGAATGCATGAAGCAAATCCTACTCAATGTCCATTAGAACCTGGAATGAACTTAAGCTTGGATAAGGAAGGAAAACCAGTTGATGCAACTCTGTATAGACGACGAGTTGGTTGTCTAAGGTATTTACTACACACACGACCTGATTTATCTTATTCGGTTGGTTTGGTTAGTCGTTACATGCAAGAACCAAAAGAATCACATATGGCAGCTGTGAAACAAATACTGCGGTATATCCAAGGTAGTTTGAATTTTGGAATACGATACAACCAAGAGAAAACCAAGGAGCTAGTGGGGTTTAGTGATAGTAGTTTTGCTATGGACCAAGATGATGGTCGAAGCACAACTGGGCACGTATTTTATCTAGGTAAATCACCTATCACTTGGTGCTCACAAAAGCAAAACACGGTGGCTCTATCGTCTTGTGAAGCCGAGTTCATGGCTGCAACCTCAGCCGCGTGTCAAGGGATATGGTTACGTGGGTTGTTGAGTGAAATAACCGGAATGGAAGAAAGAGTGGTGGTCTTATTTGTTGACAACAAATCGGCTATTGCACTTATGAAAAATCCAGTCTTTCACGGGAGAAGCAAGCATATAAACACACGTTA
Source organism: Chrysanthemum seticuspe (assembly GCA_019973895.1). NCBI lineage: Eukaryota > Viridiplantae > Streptophyta > Magnoliopsida > Asterales > Asteraceae > Chrysanthemum > Chrysanthemum seticuspe. The sequence goes on along the minus strand of BPTQ01000004.1, from coordinate 282,807,207 downwards.
TCATTTTATCCGAGAGTGTGTTGAAAGAGGCCAAGTACAAGTTGAGTTTGTAAGAGGTGAGTTGCAGCGTGCTGATATTCTGACGAAAGCTCTCGCAAGGATTAAGTTCAAGGAGATGCAAGAGTTACTCGGAGTTGAAGACCTCCCTATCTCGAGTCAGAAATTAGGGGGGTGAATGTTGGCATAATGTCTGACCGAGCAGATGGGAAGACAAACAGATTCCATGCATATGGACGATTACAATTCTAGTTTAATTATGATTCCTTATTTGTTAAGGACTATCTTGCTTTATTAGAATTGTAGTAGGATTAGAAAGCTTATTCTAAACACCTATATATACAATAGCCGAGCTTGTGGTTTGTTTATGAGTATTTGAGATTTTAGTTATGTGGCAAACATAAAAATGAGATGTTTATGGATTTGCAAAAAGTTTCTTCCCTGAGCATAGATCTTAAGATCTATGCACACAAAGTTCTTCCCTTAGCATAAGATCTATGCTCAACCCAGAAATTTGACTTCAAAGAGTTTCTTCCCTGATATATGCTCAGACAAGAATTTCAAGGTTTAATAGAATTTTGTCATTTTCTAAATTTTATATAAAATCAATCGTGGCTCGTTGGAAGTCGTGTCACCCATCGTTTCAAAGATAATTGAGTCCAGTTTTACTTAAAATAGTCTCAAGGTTTAGTAGATTGCAGATTTTTGTCAGTTTGTAAAAGAGTGACAATGGGTCAGTTTTCAGGCATACATTTTGCGAAAAATTTTCATGATTTTAGTTGAGTCATTCAAGGGGTGTTACAACTTGGTCTTAACATTTCAATGATCTCTCAAACACGTTTGGTTCTTTCAAACTATAGTATTTTTCTCTCAACATTTTTGCAAGAAAGCGGTTATTATTTCGCAACCAGAAATTGAAACATGGTGGTTAAAATGATAGAAACTCTTCTATTTCCTGTCACTTGCAAATGGCAGCAAGTACACGACGAGGCGGTTTTAGTAATGGCTGTCGGGCATGAAGGACCGCCAAATTATCAACAAGCATAACATCACCTGCCTTCCAGGGTATTATAACACATTCTTCGTTTAAGATTCTCATACAGTCTTCCATTGCATCATCAGGCACAGCTTCACCATTTCCAATCTCAGCAAAGGCACCCTTATCATGAATCTTACGAGCACCATAATGTACGGGTCCAGTCAGATTGTTAAACCACATTTTACGTTGACTTTCCTGGTCAAATACTCTGATGGCTGGCATTGGACCTGCTATAACTTTTGCTGCATTTCCCATCCATTCTAGCCTTGTTCCTAGTGCTGCTGCCCTGTAGTCAATCGTTATCCGATTTAAGGAACCATGTTCAAAAAATGTCATAAAAACGATATAAATTTGGTGATTTTATTGATTAGGTTATAACCTTTCCTCAGCAACTTTCTTGTCATCAGTGTTGTATGCGGATTTCCATCCTCTGCCAGTGGAGGACAATGGTTGGTCCTCATCACCCGTCAATATTATGTATGTCACTCCATGTTCCTCTAGTTTTGCAACAAATTCAGGGTGTAACTTCTTCATCTTATCATTAGATGATATGACTCAAAACTATTGGAGTTTGTCCACCGCTTCCGGGTGCTACCTCACAAAAGAAAACAATCTTTGAAGGGAAATCTGGAACCTGTTAAAGTGAGAAAATACAACATAAAAGCTTAAACATATAAAATCAAACTAAATACTGATGGACTAATAGTAGTACAATCCAATGGATATAAATTTATATGATTAATGAACTTACATAAGCCATCTCATGATGGTAAGGAATTAGTTTCTCTGGTGGCGTTTCATTAGCAGTGTAAACTCGACCAACAACTTGTGTTCGAGAGGCTCTACCACCAATATAAGGTGCTTCAGGGTAGCCGAAAGCTTCAACCATGTCATTGAAGTCAGAAGGTGATACAACAGGACAGTCTCTGAAAAGAATAGCGCCTCTTTCCTTTAGAAGAGACTTCAACCATGGCATCTCAGCTCTAACCGCCTCTTCAAAGACACTAAAACTAGTTTCAGTGGTCGGTGACAACACTGCCGGAAAGCGAACACCATCATAGGATTTTTGCTCAGGTAATTCTATCTCTTGGAACAACTGTCCGGCCCCCATTTTGATTGTGTGTCTAGTGACAGTTGGATGTTTTTGCCTCTAGTCGATCTTGCGTGTATATATATGCTTAAAGATGCACATATTTGGAATAGGATGACATGGTGTTGCTATCAGTTTATTAAAATTTAATGAAATTACCGATTATTTTACGTTAATAGCTAGGTACTTCTTGATGTGCATAGAAGAACCCAACAAGGTGCTTGAAAATTTGATATAAGCTAGAACTGTTAGATTGCGTTTCTTGTGTGTATGTATATGTTGTTTTCGTAAACGTTTATGACTCTTTTTTAATGAATATATATTCTAAATTTTGTCTTGATATTGTTGTCATAAGTCACAATATATATGTTCCAACATTAATCAACAAATTCAGAGTTTATCTAAATCACTGAGTTGGCACACAATGAAAGATGTAACAATATTGAACCAAAGACTTCAAGGTACATAAAGGTAATATATATTCGATAATTTCACTATTCTTGCAAACAACCGAATATTACATGCAAAGGGATGCAAGTACAAGACGAGGTGGCTTTAATAGCTAGCGGCAATTGAGCGTGAAGAACCATCAGATTATTAACAAGCATAACATCACCTTTTCTTCCAAGGTATGACAAAACATTCCTCTTCTATAATCCTCATATATGCAGTCTTCCTTGACACCATCACACCATCAGACACAGCTTCACCATTCGAAAGCTCAACCAATGTATCCACATTATGAAGTTTACCATTTTTCAAGCCATTGTCAATAACCACCAGATGATTGAACCAACTTTTACGTTGACTTTCCTTGTGGAATACTCTGATGGCAGGAAGTTGACCTGTTATACTTTTCACAAGAGTTTTGCTCAGGCAACTCTACTTTCTGGAAGAATGTACTGGTTAAAATATGTGTGTGTAATGCTGTTTGATACAAATCATGATTATGTTATGTGTTTTGCATCCAGTGTCAAAAGTACCAAAATATATACATTGGGTCAAATTTAAGGTTAAATACGGATGGTGAAGTGACAAAATTGTTATGAGGCATGCACATAATGACAATTATTAAATATATATGTCATTTGGGAATAGAGTTAATTAGACATGTAATATTACTATATGATAATTCTAAATGTGTTTCTTTGTAACCATATTCTAATGATAACAACAATCAATTCGATTAATTTCATATTATAGCTAAGCAAGTTTTGATCTGTAATATTACTTTGTACACAGATTTTGTACATGAGTACTTTATATTGAATCTGAGTTTGATGTGTATAGATTAATCAATTTCAAAAATTCCTTATATATCAACTTTCCACCGGATCCAAACCCCTCCAAACTATACTGTAACATTTATTTATACAAAAGATGCAAGTTACACAATGTGTTTTTCATCAACATTAGCATCATTCGTGCAATATATTTTTTTATATAATTTGCAAAATGATGTTCAAATTAACTACTTGATCTTCTTTCAGTCACCTGCAAAGTGAAGCGAGTATGCGACGAGGTGGCTTTACTAACGCCTTCCGGCCATGTAGCACCATCAAGTTATTAACAAGCATAACATCACCTTTCTTCCAAGGTATTGCAACACATTCTTCTTCCATAATCTTCAAGCAGTCTTGAATAACATAATCAGGCACAAAATTGCCATTACCAAGCTCAACATATATATCATTTTCATTAAGTTTACCATTAGTTGGGCCAGGATTACTAACTGCAAGGCTATTGAACCAAATTTTTCGGTGAATTTCCTTGTTGAATCTGATAGCTTGCATCGGACCTAAAATAAGTTTTACACCATTCTCCATCCATTCTAGTTTCGTTCCCAGTTTTGCCGCCCTGTCAATCAAACATTAGTTTAGTGAGCAATGTCTAGATATTGTTGTTATAAGGTTTAGTGTACGTAGTAACAAAAACCTTTCCGCAGCAATATTTTTGTCATCGGTCATGTATGAAGACTTCCAACCTCTTCCAGCCATGGCCGATTCATGGTCCTCATCACCAATTATTAGTATATACTTCAATCCATGCTCCTCCAGTTTCGCAACAAACTCTGGGTACTTTTCTTTCATCTTCTCGTATACGACATGACTCATAACTATAGGAGTTTCTCCCCCGCTTTCTGGTTCTTCTTCGCAAAAGAAAAATAGCTTGGACGGGAAGTCCGGAAGCTGTCAGATACATATACAGTTACATTTTTTTTATTTATTTTTATTTTTTATTTTTTTCAATTTTTTTATTATATATATATATATATATATAGTAGGGATCCAGTGAGAAGTAAATTATAAGAAGTGGTGAGAAGTGACCAAAACCACGCATTTGAGATGCAACGACTTGCATTAGATGCATTTCTATTCATATAGATGCAACATCTTGAGTTTCGAAAGTTAATTTGATGTATAGATGGTGCAAATTGATTTTCATGATTTCGGCACGTGCAGAGGAACAAAAAACAAGTGAAATCATGAAATGCATCTAATATACGTATATGCATCTGATTAAAAGCTAGAAAACACACTATGGTGCGTTATAATGCATCTAAGATTATTGGGATGCATCTAATTTTTGTCGGTGCATCTCAGATTTGCGGTTATAGTTCTTCTTATTCCTTCTTATTTTAAGTAATCTTCTTATTTGATCCTAACTCTATATATATATATATATATATATATATATATATATATATATATATATATATATATATATATGGGAATATATTAGCTACAATTAATTGTAGCCAATTGGCTACAATTATGTACTAAAAATGTGGGTCCCTGATTATTTTTGTGGGTCCTAATTCTTTTCTGTGGGTCCCTGAATCATTGCTAGTGTAATTTTTATGAAGGATTGTAGCCAATTGGCTACAAAAATTGTAGCCAAGATATCCCCTATATATATATATATATATATATATATATATATATATATATATATATATATATATATATATATATATATATATATATATATATATATATATCACGTCTAGAGTACTCTCCGGATGAATTAAACTTAGCATAAACTTGATTTTCACCTATGAAGGTTTGCAATCAATTTTTTAATTTGAGTTCTTTTGCAAACCTTATTAAACACCTTCTAAACAAGGTTGACACAATTGATAACACCACATGTGTGGCTTAACATACGAATAATAATAATCCAAAAATTAACAAACTAGTACTAATTAAATACACAACATCGAAAAACGATAGATCATGGCATAGATGTGTATAGAATCAAAGATTTACGTACATAACACATCTCGTGATGGCAAGGAATTGGCTGCTCAGGAGGACTTTCATTTGCAGTGTAAATCCTACCAACAACTTTGGATCGAGGAGCTCGACCTCCAAAATACACCATTTCAGGAAAGCCGAAAGCTTCAACTACGTCATTAAATTCACAAGGAGATGTAACAGGAAAGCCTCTGAAGAGAATAACACCTCTTTCGTTTAAAAGAGACTCTAGCCATGGCTTTTGAGCTTTGATAGCCTCAATAAAATTAGTGTTAGTGGTTGGTGACAATACCACTGGGAAGACAACAACGTCGTTATAAGATTTTTGCTCAGGTAATTCTACTTCTTGGAAGAAGATTCCGGTGGCCATATGCTTTGTTTACTTAGCGCACTGGAGTATTTGGCTTATATGTAGTATTAGATACAAACATATATGTTGTTGTTATTGATCACTGATATACATTTTTAAATGTACCAAAGTGTTGGTTTAAATGATTGTCTACGATTCCAATAATCAAAGATTCCGGTGGCCATATGCTTTGTTTACATAGGTGTTTTGTATTGTATAGACCCCCCACATGGAGAACCCAACAAGGTGTATAGGAGAACCCAACAAGGTGCTTGTAAATTTGGTATAAGCTAGAACTTCGAGATTGCGTTTCTTGTGTGTATATATGTTGTTTTCGTAAACGTTTATAACCTTTTTTTCATGAATATTCTAATTTTGTTTTGATATTGTTGTCATAAGTCACAAGGTCAAACATTAATCAACAAATTAAATTCAGAATTTATCTAAATCACTGAGTTGGCACATAATGAAAGATGTAACAATATGAACTAAAGACTTCAAGGTACATAAAGGCAATATATATTCGATAATATCACTATTCAAGCAAACTAATTGCTTAAACACTTTTGCAAGAATGATTATTTAAGTTAATGTCACAATGACAAACAACCGAATATAGGTGGTTCATAAAATCCTGTTTGTGGCCACTTGCAAAGGGATGCAAGTACACGACGAGGTGGCTTTAGTAGCTTGTGGCAATCGAGTGTGAAGAACCATCAGATTATTAGCAAGCACAACATCACCTTTTCTTCCAAGGTATGACAACTCATTCTTCTTCCATAATCCTCATATATGCAGTCTTGCTTGACACCATCAGACACAGCTTCACCATTCCAATGCTCAACAAATGTATCCAGTACATCATGAAGTTTACCATTCTTTTAGCCATTGTCAATAACTACCAGATGATTGAACCAACTTTTACGTTGACTTCCCTTGTCAAATACTCTGATGGCAGGAAGCTGACCTGTTATACTTTTTACAAGAGTTTTGCTCAGGCAACTCTACTTTCTGTTAGATACAAATCATAATCATGTTGAGTGTTTTGCATCCAGAGCCAAAAGTATTAAAAAAAATGGTCCTTTTTGTGGGTTTCTGAGTATTTCTTGTAGGGGATTGTAGCCAATTCCCAACAAAAATTGTAGCCAAAATAACCCAAAAAAATATATACATTGGGTCAAATTTATGTTTAAATATGGATGGTGAAGTGACAAAATTGCTCATCATGTGACATGTGTTGCTCCCAAATGTTGAGTAAAACAATATATGAAATTGCAATAATACTAGATAACTTTTCAATTGTTAAAACTTAATTTCTGTAACATGTTCACAAGTATATATAGGTTTCGAATAGGTATAACTAACTAATCATAACCGCTAATCGGTTATTAAGATTATAATAAGCAACTTTGGTCCTTCATGTTTCTGTCTTTCGAAATGGAGCAATGACGAGATTATATGCTCACATTCTCCTCCTTAATCTTGATCGTTGCTTCGTCCTAAGTCTTGAACTCCGAGCATTTGTCGCATAGTCACGAACTTGAGTCTTGGTAAGGCTTTAGTTAAAATATATGCTCTTTGAAGTTCTCCACTTACGTGTTCCACATTGATATGACCATTCTCTACGCATTCCCGAATGAAATGATAGTGAATGTCTATGTGCTTACTTCTTCCATGAAATATTGGGTTCTTTACGAGTTGTATACCTGATATGTTGTCAACTCTGAGTGTTATCTTCTTTTCTTCTAATCCAGTTAATTCACTGAGTAATCGTTTTAGCCATAAGGATTGACATGCTGCTGCAGTAGCCGCCATGAATTCTGATTCACATGATGAGAGCGCTACTGTCGGTTGCTTCTAAGTACACCAAGTGATAGGTGACTCTCCAAAGTAAAATACTATTCCAGTAGTTCCTTTTCCTTGATCTGTATTGACTCCATAACTACTGTCGCTGTATCATGTAATCTTGCAGCTTCCGTCTTTCTTGTATATTACTCCATGGTCTTTCGTTCCTTTGATGTATCGGATTACTTGTTTCACTGCCTTCAGGTGATGATCCTTTGGGTCTTGCATAAATCTGCTGAGTAGTCCGACTGAATAACTAAGATCTGGTCTTGTATGCAGTAAATATCTGAGACTTCCAATTAAGCTTCAGTAATAAGTTGCGTCAACTGGGTTTCCATCTTCCGCCTTGACCAACTTAGTGCCGGGATCCATCGGTGTCTTTGTATCATTACTGTCCGTCATGCTTGTCTCTTTCAAGATCTTGTTAATGTATCCAGTTTGCTTGATCGTAATTTCTCCTCCTGTCTGTGTAACTTCTATCCCAAGGTAATATGCTAGCAACCCTAAGTCGCTCATTTCAAATTTATCTTGCATCTGGGATTTGAACAAGTCTACTTCCTTCTTTGGAGTGCCTGTGATTATCAAATCATCCACATATACTCCAACGATGAGTGTAGAAGTCTTGCTTCTCTTTGTGTAGACTGCTTGTTCGAGATTACATTTCTTAAAGTCTAATGACTTTAGTGTTTGGTCAAGCTTCACGTTCCAAGCTCTAGGTGCTTGTCTTAAGCCATACAAAGCTTTAGTTAGCTTGTAGACTTTTCCTAGGTTTCCTTGTTGAATGAAACCTTCAGGTTGTGTAACATAGACTTCTTCCTTCAATTCTTCATGTAAAAACGCTTATTTTACATCTAAGTGGTGTACTTGTCATCCATGATATGCTGCTAGTGCTAATATCAATCAAACTGTCTCTATCCTAGCAACTGGTGCAAACACCTCATCGAAGTCTATTCCCTGTTCTTGTACGTAACCTTTTGCTACTAATCTTGCTTTATACTTTATGATCCTTCCTTGTGCATCTCTCTTGGTTTTATAAACCTATTTGAGTCCTATTTCCTTCTGATTTTCGGGCAATGTGGTAAGGGTCCATGTGTTATTTTTGTTGATTGAATCTAATTCAATTTCCATGGCCTCAATCCACTTTTCATCTTTTGATGCTTCCTTGTAATTACGGGGTTCTTCTTCTGTGAAAAATAAGCTTGGCGCTTCTACTTCACGTGCAGTTTGGTAGATTTCTGTAATATTCTTTAAACCTTGTATATGTCTATGATCAAATCTAGGATCTAAGCTTTCTAATGAACTTATAGTAGCTCCTTCTTCATCTTCTGAGTTAGGGTTGTAAGTGTATGATGGTGGTGTAATTGGTGAGGGTGGATCTGGTATAGGTTCTTGTTCTTGATACGTGTTGTCGGTGTTTTCTATGTTGACTGGTGTAGGATTATCATAGTCAACTCCATCTATTACAAAGCTAGTCCAAAACGTATCCTCAGTACTCGTATCCTCTTCATTATTATTCCAATCCCACGGTTTCATTTCCATAAACTTTACATCCCTACTAACATGTTTCTTCTTCCCTACTGGATCATATAACCTACATGCTTTTGATCCTTCTTCAACTCCTAAGTAAATCATTGGAATGCTTCTATCATCTAGCTTTTTCAAGTGAGGTATTGTAACCTTAGCATAATCTGTGCATCCGAATATTCTTAGGTATTCTAGGTTTGGTTTTCTGTTGTAGAGGGTTTCATATGGTGTTTTGTCTTCCAGGGCTTTCGTTGGTACCCTGTTGAGTATGTAAATGGCGTGCCTTACTGCTTCCGCCCAAAAAGTTAAGGGTAACTTCATTGCTTTCATCATACTCCTAGTCGTTGATAACACTGTTCTATTTCTCCTTTCTACTACACCATTCTGCTGCGGTGAGTATGGTGCTGTCAATTGTCTCTCTATTCCATTTTCCTTACAGTATTTGGTGAATTCATGTGATGTAAATTCACCTCCTCTATCAGTTCTTAGCATCTTTATTTTCAACTTCAACTTTGATTCGATCTGCTGTCTAAATTCCTTGAATGTGCTAAATGCTTGATCTTTCGAGTTTAGAAAGTAAGCCCACATGAAACGTGTGCAGTCATCTACTAACAAGAATATGAGCTTCTTTCCGGAGTGTGTTGCTAGACTTATGGGACCACAAAGATCTCCATATACTAAGTCCAACGGGTTCTTTGATCTGAATTTAGCTTGGTTTGGAAATGGTGTTCTGATGTGTTCTCCTAATAAACATGCATCACAGATTTGTCCTGCATGTTTTATTCTTGGTATTCCATCTACTAAACCTTTCCTTGTCATTTTGTCTATAGCGTCAAAGTTCAGGTGACCTAATCTAGCATGCCATAACCATGCTTGGTCATCTACGTTTGCTAAAAGACATATAGGTGCTACTATATGTAATCTAATACTGTAAAGTCGATTCTTAGATCATTCTACCTTCATCAACAACTTCTTGTTCTTATCATACAAAGTTAGTAAATTTCCATCCATGATGATCTTGCAACCTATTTCAGTAAGTTGTCCTAGACTAAGTATGTTGCTCTTGAGGTTTGGAATGTAGTAAACATCCGAGATCATCTTCTGTTGTAGGTTTCTACATCCTAATAATATTGAACCTCTACCCTTTATCTCTACATATGATCCATCTCCAAAACGAACGCATCCAGTGATGTTTTCGTTTATATCCTTAAAATGGCCTTTGGTGCCCGTCATATGGTTACTTGCACCACTATCTAAATACCATATGCTAGCATCTGTTGTAGCATATTTTCGGGGGTGTACTTGTTCTTCGTTTAACAAGACTTCTTCAGTTTCGTGTGTAGCCGTTAGTAATGATGGTTCATCGTCTTCTAAGATAAGGTTTGATTATTCCTGAGTTGTTGGTGGACTTCTACAATTCTTCTTGTAATGTCCGAGTTTTCCACAATTATAGCATGTAATTTTACTCTTATCCCATCCTTGTTTTCCGTTATTTGATTTATCTGTGTGGGATGAGTTTCCTCCATTCGAGTTGTTTCTATTTCCCTTATTCTGCCAGTTTCCTCGTGAATAGTTTGATCTACCTCTATATTTGGTAAATCGTTTCTTATTTCTAGAGTGTTCGCCTTGTGCGAATAATAATATGTCCTGGCTTTCCACTTGTCCTCCCTTTCGGAGTTTTATCCTTTCCTCGAATGCCTTAAGTTTTCCTGCGATCTCATCTAACGTAATGTCATTGAGATCATTCGTCTGTTCTATGGATGCTACTATTTGAATGAACCTATCTGGTGTGGAATCTAATAGTTTTCGTACTAAATGTGATTCATCCAACGCTTTTCCTAATTCTTTAGCCTTCGTGGTGTAGCCGTTCAATTTGGCTGTAAATGCATCCACCGTTTCATCCTCCTTCATCTGAAGAGTCTGAAATCCAATCATCAGTGATTGTAACCGTGCTTGTTGCACTTTTTCTTCTCCAACGTGTCTCTTTTTCAATGAGTCCCATAATTCTTTTGCTGTTTTACAACTTGCTACTTGTAAGATCACATCTTCGGTTAACGCTTGATATAAGAAGGCGGTTGTTGTCTTATCCTTCTTAACATCTACTTGTGTATCAACCTTAGGTTCTATTGCTTCCCATAAGCCTTGTGCTTCTAGTATCACCTTAATTTGTATAGTCCAAACTGTGTAGTTTGTGGCTTTGAGTTTTGGGCATTGATACTGTGTCATAGGGGTTACGGGTTTTGGTGCAGTGTTACTGCCACTTGCATCGTCACCGGGCATTTTGATAGTGCTTATGATCTTCACCTTCTAATTCTGATAACGCTACACGCATCGTTCGGGGTCAAAGAAACTTCCTTTTCGTCGAGCAAGTTTTTCAACACCCTAGGCAGTGAACCTAATCGTTGTAGTGTAGTATTAGGGTAAGCCACGGGAATTGATATCGTTCTCTAGGGGAATAGGAATGCTAGTGAGGAGTTACTACGCTAAGGTTGGGGTTGAGGAAGATTATTTTTGTGCTTTTTATATTTTTTAGGAAATGGAAAGGTACGAATCTCGGGGTTTGGATTGGGAGGGTTGGTATTTCTACCGATTACCCTATTATCTAATTAACTAAGGTGAGGGTAGTCTATGTCTAATTAATGTGTGCTCGTATGATAGTTTAAGAATGTGTTTACTTAGGCTGTATTACTCCTTAATTATCTCCTATTGATGGTTGAATTGTCACGTCCTTATTCCTAATCGCGTTGTGTGTCTAAGGTCATAGGGTATGCATTTATCCCTAACTCTTTGAAACTACCAAAGGGTCTCGTCTACAAAATCTCTAGGATTTATAAACTCTAACTCTAAGGTACTCTTTGGATGGTTTAGCCTACAACTACTCTTGGTGTTATAGTCTAAGGTTCGCAAAGATTAATCAAGCATTAACTACACAACGAATGACCTATTGCATTACTAGATCATTAACAATTAAGATAAGAGACAACCAATCAATATTCAATAGTTAAGTTTCATATTCCCTAAGCAAACACACAAGTAAATTAGCCGGACATGGAGAACATGCAAGCATACACACAAATAATTGAAGATATAATTGAATTAATGAAGTAAAATACTTATCTTGATGTAAGATAGGGTTTGGAACCCTAAAATACTGTACAAGACAGCCTTGGTTTGGTTTAGGTTTTTACTCCAAAAGACTACACACTGAATAATGAAAAATTCGGATTCTATATATAAGATTACATTCGCGGCGGCGTCACCTTATGATTTGTGACGCCGTCGGGTCGCCGTCATTAGGGTTTCGTCTTGGCCCCGTTAGTCTTGCGACGGCGTCACCTTATGCTTGTGACGCCGTCCTCTTGAGCCTATGACGCCGTCCGGATCAAATCTAGGTCGTCTGAGTTGCGACGGCCTACTCTTTTAAAGCCTGACACCGTCACATGTAAATAAGCAATTTGGCTACTGACCCATCACAAAAGTGATGCGACGGCGTCGCAGTTAACACCTGTCGCCGTCCCCTTGTATTTCAGCAGCTTGAGTGTCTCGATTCTTGACTTTGGCCATTTTCTTCGTATATCCACGCCTTTTCGTCCAAATAAGTGTCATTCCAGTAATTTGCCTTCAAGAGACCTAAAAAGTGAAAAGGAACGATATTAAGTAATAACGGATACAAAAGTGATCAAATAAGGGCTTAAACGACCCCTCAAAATGGTACGTTTTAAAACCTTATCAAATATCCCTACACTTGGTATTTCCTTGTCCTCAAGCAAATGCGTTTTTAGCCAATTAATTTATAAGTTATGGGTCATGAAGCATTGGTTTAGAACAATCCACAACACATATAAGCCCCGCAAAAGTCATAACAAGCACGGAAATTACATACTAGCACCTCACATGGGGTGTTTGGGTACTCACATCTCTCGGGTGTATATGAAATATAACAAGTTGGAAATGGAAGATAAACACTCATTAACCGGTCCTAGTACATAGATTACCATAAGCTTGAGACTAGATCAAACCTCCATCGCTTTGGCGTAAGCACCTAGGAAAGACTATCAAAGAGGTCTTTTAAAGGGTTGTAATGTTAGGCTTACGGTAGGGAAACAAAGGGTTTGGTGGGATAGCTATTTAGTGGTGGCAATTCAAAAATCTTTATGTTACAAGCATACGAAGAATGGCGTTGCTAAGCCAAGACTCGACACTCTAAACTCTAGATAACTGAAACAAACAAACATAAAATTAGAGGATAAATGTAGAATGGTAGCCCGTATGTTTTTTTTTTCAACACTCTTTTTTTTCTTTCTCTCTTTTTTTTTTTCGATTTTTTATTTATTTATATATTTATTTTTTTTGTGCATACACTTTTACTCTACCATCCTCTACGGTAACATCAAAATGATAGGGATTTATAGGCACATCCCTACACTTGAGTTTTTATTACTCTAACACTAATTTGACCCGAATTGAAAAGATCAAAACACTTGGAATACATTATTACGCAAATAAAGGGAATTTGAATTTAACGTTCCCTTCCCGTCATTTCATAAACTTTAACTTTTCCCATGAGTCCCAATCGTCCCAAAACTGTATACAAAGGATATGACTCGACTTAGCAACTTATGCAAGCAACCAGATAATTGAACTAAGGGTTAAGGGTGATAACAATAATGCACTAAAAGTGAGTGCATACAAGGTATGCTAAGGCGATTTGGGTGTACATTTGGGGGTGGGGTGTAAACAATGCTCTTCATTGATATTCCGGAAAAACCGAAAAATCAAGAGAACCGCGAAAAGGATAGGCTTAGAGGGGTTAACTAGGGGTATCGTGTAATAAAAGTGAGTACAACGCAAGGGTGTGGGGGAATTACTCAACCGAGGTGGAAGAAGTAATTATATTACAGGTATCAAACAAGGGTTATCCTAATGCCTCTTATCATTTAGTTATTCCTAACTACACAAGTGTAGTCTTACTAGCGATCTCGGGATGCATCACAAAACAAGTTCTAGAATCTATTATACTACCGGTTCACACACTAAGCATTAAAGATGAATGCTTTAATTCCTACTAATCTAAGGGTGATCCTCACATTTTGGGTGGAATTTAAGTGGTAAAGGGTTTTTGTGCTAGTCATGCAACTTCTTATCCATGAGACGCTTTTGTTAAGACTAATGGCCCACTCCTATATGTCATTAAAAAAATTAAATTTGGTGCCAAAATTAACCTAACCGACATTTTCTCATGTTTATTACACAAATGCAATTTAACAAAGCAAATAATCAAGTTTAAGCATAGTTTCAGAGTTCCCGTTTTATTTTCCTCCTTACACTTAAACTGAACATTGTCCTCAATGTTCCCCGAAAGTATCAAAGTTATGATAATAGAAGGTAATAAAAGATGAAAGAAACTAATACTCCCCTGATTAACTCGGTAGGATCCGTGTGTGAAGTAGTGGTTAAATCCTTTCCAAGAAGAATGTATGCGTGAAAAGCTCCTTCCAACCTTATGTATCTTCTTCTTGATAAATAAAACCTGCACACTTGAAGAAAACAAACGAAACCTTCGCGTAAAATAGGCGGTAATCTATACATATATATGAGGCTACACATGCCACATGTATAATGCTTACGAGGCATTTTAATGTTGACATGGCACACCATTTGATGAGGTGGAAATGGTGACTAGGCACCATTCCCGGTTAAATAAGTAAAAAATTTGTACCTTGCAAGGTTCGAACATGGGTCTTGTCCTCCACACAAGAGCGCTTCCACCAGTGGATCAATTAACACAGTGTGATACAAAATTGCATTCCCTCTCTAATCAATATACAACCATTACTCTGTTTGCATTCAAAGTTTGAAATGCATCAACCAACCAATTTTAAATGGATTGAAAAGGTCAAACACATAACTCCTCTTTAATATTATCTCCAAAAGATCCGCCTGTCATATTTAGTTTCAAAGAAAAATGTTTCATTTAATATTCAATTTCAAAACCAAAATTAGGGTTCTAACAACAAGATCAGTTCGGCTATTCACCATGCATATTTAAACGCGGACACCAAAACTATGTTCAGTTTTGCTGCCTCCTACAAACACAGATCCATTGGTATATTTTTTTACTACTACTTCACTTTAACCGTATGTTCTAATGTATACTAGGATAGTGATATAGGTTTTGGTTTTGTTTTAAGTGAATTATTGTGTTTAATAAAGTTTCAGTATTGGTTTTTTTGTTGTGAATTTGTTATGTCGACAACAACAGCATCCTACAACTATAACGTATCAATACGTATGAATTTTGATTACTTATTTGTTTAAAAATTTCAAGATTTTGGCAAACCTTTTAATAGTGTGCGATGATGAATTGGTGACGTGTGCGATCAAAGAAGGGTTGGACACATGTCTATGTTCGGTTCACGTTCGATTACACTTTACTGTGAGAATCAAAAAGGTATGTACATGATTTTTGTGTTCAAAATGCAACAACAGGTTCTTCAGGTTTTAAGTAAGCAAGAATTTTGTGGGTTTGACTAAAGAATAGATTGGCGAGCCCGTTTAAAAAGGGGGTGATATTTTTGGATTTTATTGCAGACTTTGATTTTCGGACTCGGCCAATGGGAATCGAAGCAGGAAAACAGGTTTGTCAAATCGTATATACTCCCGCGGAAAGGTTAGTTTTAATTATCAGTTGTTTCGTTTGTATAGTTATAAATCATTAGATTCTGAATTATAACTGATAGATCTCACTTTCTGAACTTCAGATACAGAGACGAAAGTAAGTTGGGGATGTAGGATTCAAAAAATGTTATAACAGGTTGTTTGCTAACCAGGTTGTACCTAAAAAGATGGGTCTCGGTTATACTTTTAATGTGATTATTGTCTTTCATTTTTCAGCTGTCATTGATATGACGAGGATTAACTGGATTTTAATTGCAATTTTTCTTCTTCTTGCACGTTACTGGAAAGACTCAAATGTGACGGAAAGATGAAGGTGCATTTTTTTACCTGTTTCTAGCTGAATAAGAGCATGATGTACCGACACATATGACACTAACTGATCATATATGCTGCTTAGAGGGTCTATATGTGTTCTAGGTTTAGTAAATCAAAGTCATTGTATGCTACTTAGAGGAAAGTACTATGTTGGTCTATGGACAATGGACACATATGATTTAAAAGTTATTTCGCTGTAAAAAGTAAGCCAGATCCGTGCATATCTATGCTACTCATACATATCATTATTTTGTTCGTGTTTAAATAGTGTCTTTCAAAATGGGTATGTGTGCAATTATCCATGCATATGACTCCTTTATCATGTATTCACAGGTTTAAAGGTTTGTGTAATTTGGTGTAGTGGTATGACTAACTTATTTTATCCGTTTGCAGAAATTTGTTGCAGGAGTAGATACTAATACAGTGATGTTGATGCCTGCAAGGGCCTCTAGAGTGGTAAACCAAGTCGCAATACACGCTGCTACAGTAGGATTGTATACTGACCCAAGAGAGGTATGAAATTTTTGCTGCAAATGTTGTTATTTTTGTACATTAACTTAGGCCTAAAATAATATTGCATTCCTGGATTGTGGCTAATGGAGATAACGGTATAATTTTTTTCTTTTTCTTTTTGTAAAGGTTGTGGTATATATGTGTAGCATGTTAGGATGCGTTGTTGATAATGGATGCATGGTGGTACTGCGCCGTTCCCTGCTCTTGAGTTGGTGGCGAACCCACCATCTGTCTCAATAGCGTAAGTACTCCAAAAAAAAAATTATAATTTACGCTGCTCATTCTTAATAGACAATCAACACATTTGTGAATCAAAATATTAAATTGCAGCGTCGATTGATCTGGGGTTCATGTGCTGCTAACTAGGACGCCAAATAAAAAGGTGACAGCTTATTTCACTCATTCGTTAGTTCTAAAATAAGGGGGTGTTTGGGACTTATTATTATTAGACTATGAAAATGTAGTGAGTAGTGTTTTGGTTTGGTCGTGTTACAATAAGCATAAGCTGTTTCGAAAAACCAGCTTATATAAGCTTATAAGCATAAGCTTTAAAAGTACTCGAACGTAGGGTAGTTGATAACGTGGTGAAATAATTATGTACATGATATTCCTGCCCAATTTGTCTCAAATGCATATCTCATGAACTCCGAAGGTTGTAAGCGCACTTATCTACGTCTTCTTACGCTTAACTGATACTAAAAATATCCACAGTGACACTGAAAATTTCTTAACTCCAGGGCTGTAAATGAGGTTGAATATCAGTCATTGGTTGATTTGCGCCGGTTCCTTCTAGACTTAATTTCACAGCTTTTAGATGTTGTATCACAAATCATGTAATTAGTACTTTAAACTTAGTCTTGAAACTGCCGGTGGCGCGCAAATCAATCCATCATATTGCTTTTACATGTTGGTGACACCCCTTTCTGCTTTTATGAATCCAGCATACCCGCTTTAAGATTGTTTAATTTAGTTATCGAAATTTTTAGTCAAAGAGACATACGATATCAAGCGAACACTTATCACGTCCCTTATCTTACTGTCTTTTCAGGCATACCAGACTAACCGCGTTTGATTTTTCAGACAGTGTTATCCGGCATGTGGTCGTACCCTATCCTGAAATTGCCGCACGTAATGCATTGACATCAACATCAGTAACAGACGTCAACAGATGTGGGAGACCATAGGAAGGTAAATTGTCAACTGAACTTTGTAATGTATTTATTTGTTAACGGCTGTATATAACTGATATATAACAGATGTTCGAAAGGATACACAGGAGGCCGAATCATGAATAACAACCCAACCACCAACAGAAGTTGTGACAGACATGCCGTACGGGAGCATAATTCCACCTCCTGCTACTGATGAACTTGCAGATAAACAAAGGCCCAAAGCTGAGACAATGTCTGTGACCATTCATAAGGAGTTTTTTTCAGGTTCAGACGAAGCAGAAATTGGGCCTGAGGCTGAAAAATCCAAACATGATCAGCGGCACAAACGGACCAACACCATCAGCTACATCAGAAAGTGTGCAGTACGTATAATGCACAAACCTGTAATATGTACGAAAAAAGGTAGGAGCATCTGTATTGCAATATGTGGAATGCGCTCTAGCGATTAACTGTTAGATCGTAAACTCACATGCTTCACACTACTAGCCACTGGCCATGCCATTCTTTGGTAATGAAAAGTGGCCATAATTTTAGTAACTACTAGGATTACAGCCATGGCTTATTAGCCCAAAGTAAGGTCAGTCGGGCCTTCTTTCATAGTTACATATACGTCGATATTTCCTTTAGGTTTGTGCTGATAGTTTGCCATTGTAATTTTTGCCCCGTGTTTTGGTTTCAGAAGGAGCACTGTCGAATGAAAAGAGCCAGGAATCGGCAAGCACCCAATTGAGGTACTGTTAAATGCGACAAGTGTTGTGTAACCGTTAATCCCAATTTTGTTTTGCGTGGTTAATTATAGACTGTATTTCCAGTAACGAGCTACGAACTATTCATGTTAGATGAACTTACTCAATATAGGCCAAAATAAGGTAACCTTCGATGAGTTTATCTCCTCCGCTTCTGCTTACTCACAGCCTGTTATACTTTTGGATTTGTTTAGATATGTGCCTGCTGGGGAAACTCGCCTGAATGGACTTTCTGGTAAACTGTCAAAGGCTAGGAAAGCTGCAGAAACAAAAACTAGACAAAAGCTGAAGTTGACGGTCTCAAATGTAACACCAAAGGTGTCAACGATATATTTTCCTTCACTATAAGCTTGAATTTCATAAAAGGTGTATAATCTCATAACTTTGAATTTGTCTAGCAGGTCATAGATCCGGCTCCATAACAGATTCAATCATCACCGCCACCTTCCAGTTATCACGAATAATCGAGGGAGAACACGAGGTTTGGACTAGAATGATATAAAAGAGTAGAGCATCCTGTGTCACTCTGTTCATGACCTTCAGCGAAAGCTTGGACAGGAATAAAATTAACTAGCTTTCGGGCCTTAAGAAATATAACTAATTTTCCATCCGATATTTTTCTGCAAAATAAGTTAACATGACTAAATCTATAAATGTGATCAGCGTTTATTACTGCTATTAGGTTGTTTGGAGAAACTTAGATTCGGTAATTTATTGCCTGCATACGTTGTCGAGTTTTTTCATAGTCTAGACTATAGTGCTTCATTATTTTTTATTCAAAAGCGATCCACCTATTTTTTTATTCAATAAACTAACTGATGTTTTGTTTCTAAACTTGAACTTACAGTATCATCCAGCATTAGACCAAGCAAGAGCTAGAGCAACTACAATGTCGAGCAGACTACTTGATGTGCAAAGGGAAATAGAAGCTGCAAAGTTTCAGAAAACTTACCTCTTGCAGCCATTGGTGCACTTCACAGGAGAGAAACGCCTCTCGAACAGATCTACGTAACATAGGTTAGTCTGTTCAGAGTTTTCATATTTGTCAATAGTAACTTCAATTGGTTATCAAGTAATGTTGTTCTGTTATATATAATCTTACATTATTTAATAGGCATTGTTGAAATCAATTGAGCACGAGCTTGAGGTTACGGCGTGCGTGCATGAAGTACGTTGTGAATATGAGCGTCAAAATAAAGAGTAAGTTTACAAAACTCTATTGAAGTTCTAAATTGTTGTTTGTTGATCTTGCAGTGTTATTTTTATCAAATATTTAATGTATCTGAAACATGCTTTGTCACAACTCACAAGCTATGTGTTCAATTTTTGGATCTTTGTAACTAAATCATATATTTTATCAGGCTACCGATTCAAAGCATTTTGGTAGCCCAATGATGCAGGTAGAGAGTGTGTTAGGGAAGGATTATAAAGCACTTGGTTTATATCTATAATTGGCTGAAACATTACCCAATATATCTGGCTAGCTATAAATGTAAACACAATAGCCGGTGCACATGCAAATCTCGTGAACTCAAACATAAAGCCAATCTAAATACTGAAGCATCAATTACAAGTGCAGTGAAGAAAGCCATGTTTAATAATCAAATGGTTCCTGCTGGAGTATATAAGTTTGCTAATTAATTTCAAACTTTGTGGGGTTGTGGTGGTTCGGCTGTGTCAAGAGTCTAGAGCAAGAAAGGATTGAAGGTTTTTTGTCGCGACAAAGATGACAACTACTCAAACTCGACAACAAACGCCGTTTATAAAGAAGTTTTGTTGCGTACTTGAATAGGCAACATACTTTTTTATTATGATGTACTACTTCATTATCTTTTTGTATTCAAACAACATTATTGCTTTTAAATAGATTTTGTTACATGATATATATACCGGCAATATTGCTCCATTTTTAAGCTTTTCAATGTTAATTCACGATTGCTTTACATACATTTTGAATTCAATATGTATTATATGAAGCTAGCCCGCCCATCCGGGCGGGCTATGAAGCTAGTAATATATATAAGACTCTACTAAACTAGGATATAATGCTTGTGGAATGGATGTTTACAGAATTTTTGGAAAATTAAGACTTGGAAAATTCCAAAATTTATAAGTAGCTCAGAAAACGAGAAAAAAGTAATCTGTTGTTTTTACTCCTTCCTGACGCCGTCAGGTTGTGATCCTGACAAAAACTGGTCTGCGATTTTCTGAAAAAAAATTCTGGAAAATTTATATATTTAGAATCTGGAAAAATTTCCTGCAAAACATCCATTATGACTCGATACAAGCATTTGACTCGAACAAACACACATGTATATCTTTTAATTAATTGAAATTCTCATGTTTACGTTTCTTTTGAAAACGTGTGTAATCCTCCCTACACTTATCCCTTATGTAAAATACCTTTATATGTGATTAAGACGAGGTTAAAAATAAAATAAAGCATTTTTACAAATTTAAACATGAGAATAAATAATCAATAAAAGATATATGACAAAAACAAGCAAACAATTAAGCATGGGTTGCCTCCCACGAAGTGCTTTTCTTTATTTATGAGTCTTGTAGCTAGACTTGTTGTCGTGCTCCTACGTGACTTCATTACCGTCACCTTCTTCCTTATGACGGTCTCCATTGGGGGGTTCCATGTTGTAAAAGTGCCCTATAATGCACCTTTCTAAGAGGTCGTCCTCTCCCCAATTGGTCCTATATTCCGGTCCTAAGTTCAAGCAATCCTTATAGAAACCTAGAATCTTGGCCATAACATAATCTACTCCCTTCTCCTTATCTTCCTCATTCCTATAGTAGACCGATAGTTTAAGTTCCTTTTCATCATTGGAGAGTGATGAAAACTTCTCAATCTTAAACGGCATTTGGTAAGCTACATCATCAGTCTCATCCTTGAATCGCACTGTTCCTAATGAGGGATCATAAGTCATCCCGGTGTTTTCTATGAAAGGTTTTCCTAGAATAACGTGGGACAAGCTAGGATCTATGGCCGTACTAATATCATTTACCACTATGAAATCCATAGGAAACATGAAACTACCTACATGGACAGGCAATCCCTTAACTCTACCAAGAAAATTGCAACTATCCCTAGGATTATCGGGGTCTTGCCTAGTTGGGATAGGCTTCTTCATTACCCAATTGTAGTAGGTGCTAGTCATTATATTGATTGGGGACTTGCGATGAATGTAGGCCTTTGCCACGAAAAGGTGTCATATGCAACATGGTATATTAAGATTCCAAGGGTTCCCAAACTTGATCCTAGGGCTTTTCCTAATGTACATGTGACGGAGGTCGCGTACTAAGTGAGGGTGGCGAGATAGTTCTTCTTCCGTAGGAAACTTATTGAAATAGTCATTGTCTACTTCATTTACTTCCTCGGTTGTTTCATTCGTCGGTGTTTCCTTAACCTCAAGTATCATCTCATGGTTCGCTTCGTCATTTGTTCTATTAGGTTTCACTAAGGCGATGGTATTGACGAATTGAACGTCCTTAGCTAACTTACTTGGGTCCTTAATCTCTACGCCGGAAGGTTCGGGAGTTGAGATAGAATTAACCTTCCTATCACTATTAGTCATGACTTTCAAGAGGTTATCTATCTTCCTTTCCATATCGGCTTGTTGTTGGTTAAAACGATCCGAGATCTTAGCAATTTGAGCTTCTTGGGATGCGACTATGTTTTGTAACATCCTTTCTATGTTTTGTTGGGTAGGGCCATGAGATGGGGGCCAAGAGAAATCATTGGATGTGAATTCTTTGGTTTGTCCCCAATAGAAGTCGGGTTTACCCTTCCATGCTTCTCAGGTGTCATTGAAAGTCCTAGGTCCGGGTGTTGTAGGGAATCTTCCTCCCGTTCCATTAATACGCGAGGATGCATAGTCAACGGAGGCTTGTTTGGGGAATCTTGTGCAAGCATGAGTGTTATGAGGGTTACTAAATTGCTCACATGAGGAAGAAACTTTGTTTACTTGGTGTGAAGACTTAGGATTTTCGTAGGAGCTCATTAGGAATTTAACTTGATCTTCAAGCTCGAGCATCCTACGTTCAGAAGATTGTGAGTCAAGGGAAGGCAAGGAGATTGCCTTAACGGTTTTGGGCAACTCACGGGGGTCATTCCAACTTTCGTTGTCATAGAGAGCAAGGTCCTCTATTATACCCACGATTCTTCCGAGGTAAGATCACTAAGCTTTCCACCGGCCACTTGGTCAATGGATCGCTTGGTGGGGAAATTGACATGATCATAGAAGATTTGAACTTGGAGCCAAAGATCAATGCCATGATGAGGGACTTTATGGAGTAAGTCCTTGAATCGGGTCCATGCTTCGTAGAGAGATTCACCTTGACGTTGTTGGAACATCGAGATGTCATTCCTAAGCTTAGTGGTTCTCCCCGGTGGGAAGAATTGAGCAAGGAAGCGAGAGGTGAGATCATCCCAACTTGAGATGGAGCCGGCGGGAAGTCGCTCAAGCCAATTACTAGATTGGTCCCGTAGAGAGAATTGGAAGAGAAGCATGCACGTGGTCTCCCGAGTAGTAGCATCAAGGTCGATGGAATCGACAATTTTAAGGAAATCCTTAAGATGCTGATTAGGATCTTCGGAACGAAGTCCATGGAATGCACATCTATTTTGCACCAACCGGATGGTGTCGGATCGCAGGGCCGTAGTTTGGGCTTGGTCGGGAAGCTTGATGAGTGTCTAAATACTCATCATTTTTGTACTGTTTAAACTGCAAAAACATCTGAAAACACTCAGAAACGCATCAAAATGATAAAAATATCACAAACAAGTGTTTTATATGTTTTAAATGCAAAAACATCAAAATCTGGTGAAAAACGTATCAAATTTATATAATTGGCAGTTTTAGTCCCCCAAGTTTCAAAAATTGTCAAAAACAGTCCCTGGTAAATCTAAATAAAGAGAAATGTTATTCAAGGTCCCTGAAATATTCTAATTTGTCAAAAATGGTCCTTGAATAAATCTTTTGTAAAATGGCAGAAAAGGTCCCTGAACTTTCAAAATTGTCAAGTTTGGTCCCTGGAAAATGTGAAAATGACAGCTTTGATCCTTGTACTATTGAAGTTTGTCAGTTTTAGTCCTTGTATCAAGTTTGGAAAATTACAGGAATGGCCCCTCAAGTTTGAAGAATTACAAAACTAGTCCTTGTATTTATTTAATTCCAAAGCCTTGTCAAAATATGAATTGACCCTGCCTTTAACCTGTTTTGAACCCCCTGTCACAAACCATTTGGACCTCTGGTCAAAACCAGTCAAACACCACAGTGTTTCCCTCCCACCTCCTGCTTATCACTTCCACTTGGCCTGCACCTCTGCAACCTCTTCCACCACCCTTATCCCTTCACCTTATCTCTTCCAAGCCCCCTCCTCATCATTATACTTAGCCACCCCCCCCCCCCCCTAGTTGCTGTCAGAAGGCCCAAAGGTCAAAATCCAGAGTTTCCCGCCAAAATCATAAAACTGCTAAAACACTCAATACTCAACCATTGGTCAAATGGGGAGGTGGGATCTGCTCTAGAGGACACGTGGAAGCTGTTGAAGCTATAAAAAGGAAGAGAGAAAGCCAGAGAAAGAGTAGCTAGTTTTATTGATTTTTCTTTAATGTCGTTTTTTTTAAATGTTTTAATTTAAGTCAAATGTTGTAATTTTAAGTTAAATTGTATTAAAGCAAGTTATTAAAGTGTATTGAGACCAATTTCAAGTATTAATTCCAGTTTGGTTAAAAGTTTCATGTTTTAAGATTACTGTTGGAATTTTCATTTTGAAAATCTTTAGTCAAGATCTATAACAGATTAGTTTTGATCTCCAATATGCTTCTGTAAGCTTGTCATAGCTTTTAGTGAGCTTATATTTCATTTTCAAGCATATTTGAATCATGGTCAACAAAAGTCAAAAGAATGGCCAAAATGGAAATGAAGATGGAAAGGGGTGTTGCAGAGGTGAATTTGGGTTGCATTTGGTAGGTTAGAGTAGGATTTGGAGTTTGGTTTTAAGCTGCACATCAGATGAGCACATGTGAGTATTTGCTCATTTCCATTTCAAGCCATTTTTGCATTTTATGTATCTGTGATCATTGGAAGTTTTTACCTGTGTAAGTAGTTATAATTAGGTGATATGAACTTAGTTTGATCCTTATTGTATGCTAGTTCAGTGTCTGTAGTAGTTTTAATTGAATAACAGTTGCAATAGGAGTGTTTGGATTGACTGATCTGTCTGTTTCTCAGGCTTAATCAGTGGTTAGAAATGGTTGAGTTATACTAGTGTAGTCCTAATTGACTCAGATCAGCTTTAGTTTGTTGCTTGTTAGCTCAAAAAGTCAAAAGTCCCTTTAAATCTGTCTCACTTGCTCACTGTTGGAGCTTTAAAAGTGCAACATCTTATTTTGTGTTTAGAAATCATTAATCTAGCTTGCAGTAGTCTTAATACATCTTAATATATCATTTTCAGTTCAAAGATTGGGATCAAAGTTAGAATAAGTCAACTTTCCATGTTTTGCATAAAAGTCAAAAGTTAAAAACTCATATTTTGGCCAACTGGAGTGAATTTTTATTGCACTCATTTCTAATCCAATTTCTATGAAATTTGTTGATTTGAAAACTTCAGCTGGTCTACTGTCTTTTTGTCATTTTTACAGATTTTTAGAAATTTTCTTTAAGCTCTTGATTAGCTTGTTAAAATGAGACCAAGTCCCCTGTGCAGGGCATCAGGTCTGCACAGGGTTTACACAGGTTTTGCAGAGCTCACAGTAAGCTCATGTGAGCTTGTGTTGAGCTTATCCTTGGTTTACAAGATCTCACCCAGGTCCTTTCCAAGTCCCAATTGCTTGTTTTCATTTTTAGCTTAAAGTGTGGCCTGTGCAGTAGCTTAAAGTAGACACCCCAGATCTGTTTTTTTTTAGCTTATTGCTCAATTCATCAAATCATTGCAGAGTGCTAATCAGAGGTTTTAGCTTGTTGTTTTTTGTTCCATTCTAGTTCCTTTAGCATATTAGAGCTTCCCTATCAGTTTGGTAGCCTTTGGATTCAATTTGCTTATTGAAGTGCTTATTTCAATAAGCACTTCCTCATCAGATCCTTAATCCTCCAAACAAGCCCCTGTTTTTCTAATTTTCATAGCTTCCTAATATTATTTTAGAGTTTCCCTGAAATTTTCAGATTTTTCTAAGGTGTTTTGCTATTTTTCTTAATTTAAATTAGTTTTTAAGCATTTTTAAATAGTATTTAATACAAAAAATTAAGAAAAGGTTCTAAAAAATAATTTTTCAATTTTCTTAAGTTTAGATAAATATAAAAAGCCAAAAAAGTATTTTTCCATATTTTTCTTAGTTAAATTTGTATTTTTAAATAATTTAATTAGTTTTTAATAGTTTAAAATTCATAATAAATAGAAAAATAATCATAAAAATACAAAAATAGTTTTGAAAAGTCTATTTTGATATTTTAGACTTTTCCATTTCATAATTTTATTTTTCTAGCTTTCTTTCCTAATTTCTTGTATTTTAGGTAATTATTAAATAGTTAAAAATAGTTTTTAATTAATAATAATTAATTAAATAGTTATAAAAATAATTTTTTTTTTTTTTAAAAAAAATTTTCTTATATCATTAGGATTGTAAAAATGTATTTTTCATATTTTTAGGATTTATCTTGTGTAATTTTCACTTTTTATTTTGCACGTTTACGTAATTTTTTATTTAACCGTAAGTTTTAGGTTTTAAACGTTCATCATTTTAATTATAGTGATAGCATTTATTTAATAGATTTTATCTTTTTAACTTTCTTTAATTTGCATTTAAGCCCCTGTAGTTTATGGGCTTTTCCTTAGTCATAATCATCTTCAAATCTCTTTTCCCGTTCAAATCTCTCGATCACTTTACGTCTGACTATTCTCGCACAGCTCGTTGGGACTTAACGACCTGGGGAAACACTATACTCTCCTGATCTTCATTGAGCTGGTGTGTGAGCTGTTTTAAGTTCCTTACGGCTGGTCATTCACAAGTGATCAGCTCGCGTGAGAAAACTTGACGGTTTCGCACCAATCAAATTTTGGCGCCGCTGCCGGGGAGCAGTGCTAATAGTCTTACGTTTAGCGGATTAGTGATTTGACATCACTCCTTGTTTATACCATCTTTTAAAAAATCAAAAACCCAAAAAGATTTTCATTCTTAGTTTTTACATCATGTTTTTCAAAAATACCAAAAATATTCCTCTTTACCCTCTTACCCTTTTGATTCTTCATTTCTTACCCTCTGAAAACATTTGATTCTTTCTATGTCTTATCCTCACCCTCTTGGTTGTCAATGGTGTGGTGGTCCTTATAATGGTGGCAATTGCCCCAGTTGTAGCATGGTGGAATCAGGAAACGGGTCTGTCTATAACCAGGATCCCTATTCCTACCATAACACAACTGATTCATTCCATCAGCTACCACACTGTGAGACTCAGCAGTTTTACTGTTGTGAGTACTATGGTGGTTCACACTACAGTTCTGATTGTCAATCGGGAAACACGCTTGTCTATGAGCAGATTCCTGATAACAATTATGACTACAACACATATGACTCACAGCCACATCAGTTTTACTGTTGTGAATATTGTGGAGGTCCTCACTCTAGCTCTGATTGTCAAACAAGGAGTCCAT
This sequence comes from Chrysanthemum seticuspe, assembly GCA_019973895.1. Taxonomy (NCBI): domain Eukaryota; kingdom Viridiplantae; phylum Streptophyta; class Magnoliopsida; order Asterales; family Asteraceae; genus Chrysanthemum; species Chrysanthemum seticuspe. The sequence continues at coordinate 282,780,021 of BPTQ01000004.1, read as the reverse complement.
TTCCTTGTAACAATTACGACTCTTCGTATCATGACCAACCTCCACAATACCAAGTGAATCAGGCACCACCTCAGCCTGAGCCACTTCCTCAAAATCTTCTACTTGATCTTTTGGATTTAGTGAAAGATTTGAAGGAATGCAAACATCCCCAAAATAATCCAAATGAAAAATCCATGGAAGTTTTGTTAGCTGAAGAACGGACTGCTAAACTAGATTCCCAGATTGCCTTTGAAAAATCTGTTAGGGAATCAATTGCAAAAGAAAAAGCAGCCAAATCTAGCTCTCGATTCCGTTTCATTCCTGATGACGATGATGATGAAGTTATCCTTGATATTAGTCAACTTTGTACAGATTCATCAAGTTCATCAGTTGAAATTCCTTCCATGAAAAGTCAGGGAGAAAAGACTATGATGGAATTACTAGCAGAAGAACAAATGGAAAGTATAAAACATATGTATGCTAGTCCTTCTAAACTCCCTCAGTCAGTTGATATCCCAGCAGTTGAGATTCCATCTCAAACAACTGCTATCACACCCGAAGCTCCCACTCACTCTCTGAACATGGGGGATGAGCTTCTTGACACTGTTCCTGAAAAGGAATCGGACGAATTCATAAAGTCTAGTGTTGAGAACCTTGTCCCAATCCCGAGAGAGTCTCAGGGAACTTCTGATCATATGTGTGATTCTCCTTTCCCTCTTGAGTGTTCAAAAGATCATTTTGATACTTTCTCCGATCTTAGCAACGATTGTGCTTCTTATGAAGACATTGAGTATGTGGAGGCATCACTCCCACAGTCTGATCCTCTTCTTGAGGAGTTCACCGATGAACTCACTCACATCAGTCCACTTTCATCAGAAAGTGACGATGATCTCTTTGATTTCGAGGCCGATCTTGGAGAAACTAGAAATCTCCTATATAATGATCATCCACTCATTTCTTGTCCCATTTCCGACTCTTCCATTCCTTCTCTCACTCCGGATGAGGAAGATGATAACTTTTGGAAGGAGGTCGATGATTTTCTTAGTGATGAGTCAATTCCAACAGGGATTGACAATACTTGCTATGATTCGGAGGGAGACATCCTCTTTCTTGAAAATCTGTTGATTGAAGAACCGTTTCCAGCTCTCCCTCCCGGAAATTTTGTTGCCAATCACCATACAAGCTTCAAGTCTAAGCTTAAAAATATAACAAATGGTGATTTGCTCCTCACTAATGAAGAATGGGATTGCATTGTGATGCACATCTTTATTCCATTTTTCACAGATGGTGTGGTTTCTCGTTCCCGTTTCTCCTTCGGGAATGAAGACACTATTTTTGATCCCGGCATTTTCATTTATCATTCTTGAGCCGGGAATATATCTCATCGGTGTGGAACTTTCATGTACTTCAATGTTTATCCAAACATCTTGAATGAAAGTCCGATGGAGATTGTTTCTTCCACTTACTTCCCCATGAACAAATTAATTCGGGGTCGAGTCAAGCTAGCGACTCGGTAATCAAAAACAGTAGCTTAACATGGGTTTTCACCCGTGTGTACCACCCTAGTGTGGGGGAGATGCCCCACATGTTGTATATAGATCTAAAAAATGATGAAAATTGTATATATTAAAGAGAATAATTGTTGTGTTTCCACACTTAGCTAGTAATGTTATCTTTTTACGTTCTAAGTTTCGGCATAACAGCCGGTACTTTGAATATTGAGGACAATATTCATTTCTAAGTGTGGGGGGGAAATTCTGGCGAATTTTGATCATAAATATACCCTTTTAGTCCCTTTTTCCCCCAAAATGGCCAAATTTTAAAATTTTTTTTTAGTGGAAGTACTATGTACTAAACACAACAAATGGTAATCAGTCCACCATGTCTAACCCACATAAGGATTGGCTAATCCAGGAGCAAACGGCTCTTGGTAAAGATATCTCAAATCCGTTGACGGCTTACAATTTGCCCAAAATTGTATGGTATTCAGCTCACCATATCCTTAAAAGTGAAGAGTTGGCTAGCCCGCAAGTTTATGGCTTGTGGTAAAGGCAGTGGAAAAACCATAATTGGTAATCAGCTCACCAAATATAATATTGATAATTTATCTAAGAGTTGGCTAGTCCAGAAGGGTACGGCTTCTGGTAAAGACAAATCAAATCCGTTGAAAGCTGGTGGTTTGCTCAAAATCACATGGTTATCAGTGTACCATGGTTCTTACTTGAACTGAAACATTTGGCTACTCCAGAAGTAATGGCTTTTGGTAAAGAGATAAAATCCATTAATTTTTCTCAAAACATTGCTAGGGACTAGCAATATCTTAGTGTGGGGGATTGATGAGTGTCTAAATACTCATCATTTTTGTACTGTTTAAACTGCAAAAACATCTGAAAACACTCAGAAACGCATCAAAATGATAAAAATATCACAAACAAGTGTTTTATATGTTTTAAATGCAAAAACATCAAAATCTGGTGAAAAACGTATCAAATTTGCATAATTGGCAGTTTTAGTCCCCCAAGTTTCAAAAATTGTCAAAAACAGTCCCTGGTAAATCTAAATAAAGAGAAATGTTATTCAAGGTCCCTGAAATATTCTAATTTGTCAAAAATAGTCCTTGAATAAATCTTTTGTAAAATGGCAGAAAAGGTCCCTGAACTTTCAAAATTGTCAAGTTTGGTCCCTGGAAAATGTGAAAATGACAGCTTTGATCCTTGTACTATTGAAGTTTGTCAGTTTTAGTCCTTGTATCAAGTTTGGAAAATTACAGGAATGGCCCCTCAAGTTTGAAGAATTACAAAACTAGTCCTTGTATTTATTTAATTCCAAAGCCTTGTCAAAATATGAATTGACCCTGCCTTTAACCTGTTTTGAACCCCCTGTCACAAACCATTTGGACCTCTGGTCAAAACCAGTCAAACACCACAGTGTTTCCCTCCCACCTCCTGCTTATCACTTCCACTTGGCCTGCACCTCTGCAACCTCTTCCACCACCCTTATCCCTTCACCTTATCTCTTCCAAGCCCCCTCCTCATCATTATACTTAGCCACCCCCCCCTAGTTGCTGTCAGAAGGCCCAAAGGTCAAAATCCAGAGTTTCCCGCCAAAATCATAAAACTGCTAAAACACTCAATACTCAACCATTGGTCAAATGGGGAGGTGGGATCTGCTCTAGAGGACACGTGGAAGCTGTTGAAGCTATAAAAAGGAAGAGAGAAAGCCAGAGAAAGAATAGCTAGTTTTATTGATTTTTCTTTAATGTCGTTTTTTTTAAATGTTTTAATTTAAGTCAAATGTTGTAATTTTAAGTTAAATTGTATTAAAGCAAGTTATTAAAGTGTATTGAGACCAATTTCAAGTATTAATTCCAGTTTGGTTAAAAGTTTCATGTTTTAAGATTACTGTTGGAATTTTCATTTTGAAAATCTTTAGTCAAGATCTATAACAGATTAGTTTTGATCTCCAATATGCTTCTGTAAGCTTGTCATAGCTTTTAGTGAGCTTATATTTCATTTTCAAGCATATTTGAATCATGGTCAACAAAAGTCAAAAGAATGGCCAAAATGGAAATGAAGATGGAAAGGGGTGTTGCAGAGGTGAATTTGGGTTGCATTTGGTAGGTTAGAGTAGGATTTGGAGTTTGGTTTTAAGCTGCACATCAGATGAGCACATGTGAGTATTTGCTCATTTCCATTTCAAGCCATTTTTGCATTTTATGTATCTGTGATCATTGGAAGTTTTTACCTGTGTAAGTAGTTATAATTAGGTGATATGAACTTAGTTTGATCCTTATTGTATGCTAGTTCAGTGTCTGTAGTAGTTTTAATTGAATAACAGTTGCAATAGGAGTGTTTGGATTGACTGATCTGTCTGTTTCTCAGGCTTAATCAGTGGTTAGAAATGGTTGAGTTATACTAGTGTAGTCCTAATTGACTCAGATCAGCTTTAGTTTGTTGCTTGTTAGCTCAAAAAGTCAAAAGTCCCTTTAAATCTGTCTCACTTGCTCACTGTTGGAGCTTTAAAAGTGCAACATCTTATTTTGTGTTTAGAAATCATTAATCTAGCTTGCAGTAGTCTTAATACATCTTAATATATCATTTTCAATTCAAAGATTGGGATCAAAGTTAGAATAAGTCAACTTTCCATGTTTTGCATAAAAGTCAAAAGTTAAAAACTCAGATTTTGGCCAACTGGAGTGAATTTTTATTGCACTCATTTCTAATCCAATTTCTATGAAATTTGTTGATTTGAAAACTTCAGCTGGTCTACTGTCTTTTTGTCATTTTTACAGATTTTTAGAAATTTTCTTTAAGCTCTTGATTAGCTTGTTAAAATGAGACCAAGTCCCCTGTGCAGGGCATCAGGTCTGCACAGGGTTTACACAGGTTTTGCAGAGCTCACAGTAAGCTCATGAGAGCTTGTGTTGAGCTTATCCTTGGTTTACAAGATCTCACCCAGGTCCTTTCCAAGTCCCAATTGCTTGTTTTCATTTTTAGCTTAAAGTGTGGCCTGTGCAGTAGCTTAAAGTAGACACCCCAGATCTGTTTTTTTTAGCTTATTGCTCAATTCATCAAATCATTGCAGAGTGCTAATCAGAGGTTTTAGCTTGTTGTTTTTTGTTCCATTCTAGTTCCTTTAGCATATTAGAGCTTCCCTATCAGTTTGGTAGCCATTGGATTCAATTTGCTTATTGAAGTGCTTATTTCAATAAGCACTTCCTCATCAGATCCTTAATCCTCCAAACAAGCCCCTGTTTTTCTAATTTTCATAGCTTCCTAATATTATTTTAGAGTTTCCCTGAAATTTTCAGATTTTCTAAGGTGTTTTGCTATTTTTCTTAATTTAAATTAGTTTTTAAGCATTTTTAAATAGTATTTAATACAAAAAATTAAGAAAAGGTTCTAAAAAATAATTTTTCAATTTTCTTAAGTTTAGATAAATATAAAAAGCCAAAAAAGTATTTTTCCATATTTTTCTTAGTTAAATTTGTATTTTTAAATAATTTAATTAGTTTTTAATAGTTTAAAATTCATAATAAATAGAAAAATAATCATAAAAATACAAAAATAGTTTTGAAAAGTCTATTTTGATATTTTAGACTTTTCCATTTCATAATTTTATTTTTCTAGCTTTCTTTCCTAATTTCTTGTATTTTAGGTAATTATTAAATAGTTAAAAATAGTTTTTAATTAATAATAATTAATTAAATAGTTATAAAAATAATTTTTTTTTTTTAATTTTCTTATATCATTAGGATTGTAAAAATGTATTTTTCATATTTTTAGGATTTATCTTGTGTAATTTTCACTTTTTATTTTGCACGTTTACGTAATTTTTTATTTAACCGTAAGTTTTAGGTTTTAAACGTTCATCATTTTAATTATAGTGATAGCATTTATTTAATAGATTTTATCTTTTTAACTTTCTTTAATTTGCATTTAAGCCCCTGTAGTTTATGGGCTTTTCCTTAGTCATAATCATCTTCAAATCTCTTTTCCCGTTCAAATCTCTCGATCACTTTACGTCTGACTATTCTCGCACAGCTCGTTGGGACTTAACGACCTGGGAAAACACTATACTCTCCTGATCTTCATTGAGCTGGTGTGTGAGCTGTTTTAAGTTCCTTACGGCTGGTCATTCACAAGTGATCAGCTCGCGTGAGAAAACTTGACGGTTTCGCACCAATCAAAGCTCAATGGTGTTTCTATAGCCTAGGTGGCTTGGTCTCGAGTATTCACCAAGAGTACGGGCTCTTGGCGGGTCATTTGGTGGTAGGTTGATGAATGGTGGTGGGTTATCTTCCATGATAAAAAAATGTGATGAGTTACGAACAAAGGTCACGAAGAAGGGGGATAGACTACGAGGAAGCTAAAATTGGGGAAAAGGTTTACTTGATAGGAATCAAGCAAAGAAACCTAAGTGAAGTAGACTTCTAACTAGCTATTCTATTCCCCGGCAGCGGTGCCAAAAACTTGATAACGCTACACGCGTCGTTCGGGGTCAAAGGAACTTCCTTTTTGTCGAGCAAGTTTTTCAATACCCTAGGCAGTGAACCTAATCGTTGTAGTGTAGTATTAGGGTAAGCCACGGGAATTGATATCGTTCTCTAGGGGAATAGGAATGCTAGTGAGGAGTTACTACGCTAAGTTTGGGGTTGAGGAAGATTATTTTTGTGCTTTTTATATTTTTTAGGAAATGGAAAGGTACGAATCTCGGGGTTTGGATTGTGGGGGTTGGTATTTCTACCGATTACTCTATTATCTAATTAACTAAGGTGAGGGTAGTCTATGTCTAATTAATGTGTGCTCGTATGATAGTTTAAGAATGTGTTTACTTAGGTTGTATTACTCCTTAATTATCTCCTATTGATGGTTGAATTGTCACATCCTTATTCCTAATCGCGTTGTGTGTCTAAGGTCGTAGGGTATGCATTTATCCCTAACTCTTTGAAACTACCAAAGGGTCTCATCTACCAAATCTCTAGGATTTATAAACTCTAACTCTAAGGTACTCTTTGGATGGTTTAGCCTACAACTACTCTAGGTGTTATAGTCTAAGATTCGCAAAGATTAATCAAGCATTAACTACACAACGAATGACCTATCGCATTACTAGATCATTAACAATTATGATAAGAGACAACCAATCAATATTCAATAGTTAAGTTTCATATTCCCTAAGAAAACACACAAGTAAATTAGCTGGACATGGAGAACATGCAAGCATACACACAAATAATAGAAGACATAATTGAATTAATGAAGTAAAACACTTATCTTGATGTAAGATAGGGTTTGAAACCCTAAAATACTGTACAAGACAGCCTTGGTTCGGTTTAGGTTTTTACTCCAAAAGACTACACACTGAATAATGAAAAATTTGGATTCTATATATAAGATAACATTCGCGACGGCGTCACCTTATGATTTGTGACGCCGTCAGGTCGCCGTCATTAGGGTTTTGTCTTGGCCACCTTAGTTTTGCGACGGCGTCACCTTATGCTTGTGACGCCGTCCTCTTCAGCCTCTGACGCCGTCTGGATCAAATATAGGCCGTCTGAGTTGCTGATAACGCTACACGCGTCGTTCGGGGTCAAAGGAACTTCCTTTTCTTCGAGCACATTTTATAACACCCTAGGCAGTGAACCTAATCGTTGTAGTGTAGTATTAGGGTAAGCCACGGGTATTGATATCGTTCTCTAGGGGAATAGGAATGCTAGTGAGAAGTTACTACGCTAAGGTTCGGGTTGAGGAAGATTATTTTTTTTTATCTTTTATGTTTTTTAGAAAATGGAAAGGAACGAATCTCGGGGTTTGGATTTAGGGGTTGGTATTTCTACCGATTACTCTACTTGTCTAATTATCTAATCTAAGGTGTATGTAGTCTATGTCTAATTATTGTGTGCTCGTATGATAGTTTAAAGATGTGTTCACTTAGGTTTTATTACTCCTTAATTATCTCTTATTGATGGTTGAATTGTCACGTCCTTATTCTTAATCGTTGTTGTGTGTCTAAGGTCGTAGGGTATGCGTTTGTCCCTAACTCTTTGAAACTACCAAAAGGGTCTCGTCTACAATATCTCTAGGAATTATAAACTCTAACTCTAAGGTACTCTTTGGATGGTTTAGCCTACAACTGCTCTAAGTATTATAGTCTAAGGTTCACAAAGATTAATCAAGCATTAACTACACAACGAATGACCTATCGCATTACTAGATCATTAACAATTAAGATAAGAGACAACCAATCAATATTCAATAATTAAGTTTCATATTCCCTAAGCAAACACATAAGTAAATTAGCCGGACATGGAGAACATGCAAGCATACACACAAATAATTGAAGACATAATTGAATTAATGAAGTAAAACACTTATCTTGATGTAAGATAGGGTTTGGAACCCTAAAATACTGTACAAGACAGCCTTGGTTCGGTTTAGGTTTTTACTCCAAAAGACTACACACTAAAACTAAAAAATTTGGATTCTATATTTAAGATTACAATCGCGACGGCGTCACCTTATGATTTGTGACACCGTCGGGTCGCCGTCATTAGGGTTTCGTCTTGGCTACGTTAGTCTTGCGAAGGAGTTACCTTATGCTTGTGACGCCGTTCCCTTCAGTCTATGACGCCGTCTGGATCAAATCTAGGTTGTCTGAGTTGCGACGACCTACTCTTTTAAAGCCTGACACCGTCACTTGAAAATAAGCAATTTGGCTACTGATCCGTCACAGAAGTGCTCCGACGGCGCTTGTATTTTAGCAGCTTGAGTGTCAATAAGTGCCATTCCAGCAATTTGCCTTCAAGACACCTAAAAAGTGAAAAGGAACGATATTAAGTTATAACGGATACAAAAGTGATCAAATAAGGCCTTAAACGACCCCTCAAAAAGGTACATTTTAAAACCTTATCAAATATCCCTACACTTGGTATTTGCTTGTCCTCAAACAAATGTGCTTTTAGCCAATTAATTTATAAGTTATGGGTCATGAAGCATTGGTTTAAAACAGTCCAAAACACATATAAGCCCTGCAAAAATCATAAAAAGCACGGAAATTACATACTAGCACCTCACATGGGGTGTTTGGATACTCTCATCTCTCGGGTGTATATGAAATATAACAAGTTGGAAATGAAAGATAAACACTCATTAACCGGTCCTAGTACATAGATTACCATAGGCTTGAGAATAGATCAAACCTCCATCGCTTTGGCGTAAGAACCTAGGAAAGACTATCAAAGAGGTCTTTAAAGGGTTGTAATGTTAGGCTTACGCTAGGGAAACAAAGGGTTTGGTGAGATAGGCTATTTAGTGGTGGAAAGTCAAAAATCTTTATGTTACAAGAATACGAAGAATGGCGTTGCTAAGCCAAGACTCGACAATCTAAACTCTAGATAACTGAAACAAACAAACATAAATTTAAAGATAGATGTAGGATGGTAGCCCGTATGTTTTTTTTTTTATTATTATTATTTTTTAATTTTTTTTGAACACTCTATTTTTTTCTTTTTTCTTTTTCCATTTTTTTTCATACACTTTTACTCTACCATCCTCTACGGTAACATCAAAATGATAGGGATTTATAGGCACATCCCTACACTTGAGTTTTTATTATTCTAACGCTAATTTGACCCGAATTGAAAAGATCAAAACACTTGGGGTACGTTATTACGCAAATAAGGGAATTTATGTTCCCTTCGAGTCATTTCATAAACTTTAACTTTTCTCATGAGTCCCAATCGTCCCAAAACTGTGTACAAAGGATATGACTCGACTTAGCAACTCATGCAATCAACTAGATAGTTGAACTAAAGGTTTGGGGTGATAACAATAATGCACTAAAAGTGAGTGCATACAAGGTAGGCTAAGGCGATTTGGGTGTACATTTGGGGGTGGGGTGTAAACAATGCTCTTCATTGATATTCCGGAAAAACCGAAACATCACGAGAACCGCGAAAAGGATAGGCTCTGAGGGGTTAACTAGGGGTATCGTGTACTAAAAATAAGTACAACGCAAAGGGTGTGGGGGAAATTACTCAACCGATGTGGAAGAAGTAATTATATTACGGGTATCAAACAAGGGTTATCCTATTGCCTCTTATCATTTAGTTATTCCTAACTACACAAGTGTAGTCTTACTAGCGATCTCGGGATGCATCACAAAACAAGTTCTAGAATCTATTATACTACCGGTTCACACTCTAAGCATTAAAGATGAATGCTTTAATTCCTACTAATCTAAGGGCAATCCTCACATTTTGGGTGGAATTTAGGTCGTAAAGGGTTTTTCTGCTAGTCATGCAACTTCCTATCCGTGAGACGCTTTTGTTAAGACTAATGGCCCACTCCTATATGTCATGAAAAATTTTAAATTTGGTGCCAAAATTACCCTAACTGACATTTTCTCATGGTTTATTTCACAAATACAATTGTACAAAGCAAATAATCAAGGATAAGCATAGTTTCAAAGTTCCCGTTTTATTTTCCCTCCCTACACTTTAAACTGAACAATGTTCCCTGAAAGTATCAAAGTTATGACAATAGAAGGTAATGAAAAACGAAAGAAACTAATACTCCCCTGATTAACTCGGTAGAATCCGTGTGTGAAGTAGTGGTTAAATCCTTTCCAAGAAGAATGCATGCGTGAAAAGCTCCTTCCAACCTTATGTATCTTCATCTTGATAAATAAAACCTGCACATTTGAAGAAAACAAATGAAACCTTCACATAAAATCGGCGGTAATAATATATATAAGACTCTACTAAACTAGGATATAATGCTTGTGGAATGGATGTTTACAGAATTTCTGGAAAATTAAGACCTGGAAAAATTCCAAAAATTTATAAGTAGCTCAGAAAATGTGAAAAAAGTAATCTGTTGCTTTTACTCCTTCCTGACGCCGTCAGGTTGCGATCCTGACGCCGTCAGGTTATCCTCACAAAAACTGGTCTGCGATTTTCTGGAAAAAATTCTGGAAAATTTACATCTTTAGAATCTGGAAAAATTTCTGCAAAACATCCATTATGACTCGATACAAGCATTTGACTCGAACAAACACACATATATATCTTTTAATTAATTGCTATTCTCATGTTTACGTTTCTTTTGAAAACGTGTGTAATCCTCCTTACACTTATCCATTATGTAAAATACCTTTATATGCAATTAAGGCGAGGTTAAAAACAAAATAAAGCATTTTTACAAATTTAAACATGAGAATAAGCAATCAATAAAAGATATATGACACTAACAAGCAAACAATTAAGCATGGGTTGCCTCCCACGAAGCGCTTTTCTTTATTTATGAGTCTTGTAGCTAGACTCGTAGTCGTGCTCTTACGTTGTCTCGTGCACGCTCACGTGCTCATACTTAAGCCATTCCAATGTTCTTTCATTCTTTTTGTAATCATTTCCTAATTCTAGGCATTTTTTGTAATACCGCTTAGTTTTCTCATATGGGTACCTAAGTCGACTTTGCTTATCCCTTTCACTAAGCAATGGAATAGGGGTCATTCTATTGCATGCCTTAATATCCCAATGTTTAAACCTAGGATGAACGCGTGGCATTTGGTAGATAAAGTCTTCAACTTCATCAAAGAATGTAATTAGACCATCAATCATCCGTTCATTCAACCTAGTCATTCTTTTGAAAGGTTTTCCAAAAATTACTTGAGTGAGGTCCTTATCAATAAATTCTCCTAAGTCTTCTAAGACCATGAACTCTACCAAATAAGAAAAGCTTCCAACAAACACGTGCAAATGAGTGACTGCTTCAACAACATTTTTCCCTTGATAAGTTAACTCATTGATCTTGATTTTATTATATATGTTCCTTGAGATTAAGTTCAAAGGCAAGAATGAATTCAAGTAAGCATCGAACCCTTCTAATCCTATTTTGCAAGGGAATTGCATGTTAAAGGGGCCATTTTTCTCAATCTTACACCTAGGGTCAAAACATTGGGAGGGGTCTTCCTCAATTTCAAAACTAACTTCATTGATGACCTCCCCGCTATCAAGTGCTTCACCATAATTAAATTCCTCATCGGAATCTGAGTCATAGAAAGGACTTTGTTGTTGCCAATTTATCTCATTATGCCCTAGGTGATTTCCAAAATGGTGAACGGGTGAAGGGTTTTGTGGGATTGCGTTCTCAATTTCGGGATTGGGAACGGGTAGGGTGAAGAATCTTCGGCGGAAGACACGTATCATGGTGAGTGATGTATTTTACGAACAAAGGTCACGAAGAAGGGGGATAGACTACCAGGAAGCTAAAAATGAGAAAAATTTACTTGATAGGAATCAAGCAAAGAAACCTAAACGAGGTGGACTACTAACTAGCTATTCTATTCCCCGGCAGCGGCGCCAAAAACTTGATAACGCTACACGCGTCGTTCGGGGTCAAAGGAACTTCCTTTTCTTCGAGAAAGTTTTACAACACCCTAGGCAGTGAACCTAATCATTGTAGTGTAGTATTAGGGTAAGCCACGGGTATTGATATCGTTCTCTAGGGGAATAGGAATGCTAGTGAGAAGTTACTACGCTAAGGTTGGGGTTGAGGAAGATTATTTTTTTATCTTTTTATGTTTTTTAGAAAATGGAAAGGTACGAATCTCGGGATTTGGATTTGGGGGTTGGTATTTCTACCGATTACTCTACTTGTCTAATTATCTAATCTAAGGTGTATGTAGTCTATGTCTAATTATTTTGTGCTCGTATGGTAGTTTAAAGATGTGTTCACTTAGGTTTTATTACTCCTTAATTATCTTCTATTGATGTTTGAATTGTCACGTCCTTATTCTTAATCGCGTTGTGTGTCTAAGGTTGTAGGGTATGCGTTTGTCCCTAACTCTTTGAAACTACCAAAAGGGTCTCGTCTACAATATCTCTAGGAATTATAAACTCTAACTCTAAGGTACTCTTTGGATGGTTTAGCCTACAACTACTCTAAGTATTATAGTCTAAGGTTCACAAAGATTAATCAAGCATTAACTACACAACGAATGACCTATCGCATTACTAGATCATTAACAATTAAGATAAGAGACAACCAATCAATATTCAATAGTTAAGTTTCATATTCCCTAAGCAAGCACACAAGTAAATTAGCCGGACATGGAGAACATGCAAGCATACACACAAATAATTGAAGACATAATTGAATTAATGAAGTAAAACACTTATCTTGATGTAAGATAGGGTTTGGAACCCTAAAATACTGTACAAGACAGCCTTGGTTCGGTTTAGGTTTTTACTCCAAAAGACTACACACTGAATAATGAAAAATTCGGATTCTATATATAAGATTACATTCGCGACGGCGTCACCTTATGATTTGTGACGCCGTCGGGTCGCCGTCATTAGGGTTTCATCTTGGCCCCGTTAGTCTTGCGACGGCGTCACCTTATGCTTGTGACGCCGTCCCCTTCAGTCTATGACTCCGTCTGGATCAAATCTAGGCCGTCTGAGTTGCGACGGCCTACTCTTTTAAAGCCTGACACCGTCACTTGAAAATAAGCAATTTGGCTACTGAGCCATCACAGAAGTGCTCCGACGGCGTCGCAGTTAAGCAGTGACGCCGTCCCTTTGTATTTTAGCAGCTTGAGTGTCTCGATTCTTGACTTTGGCCATTTTCTTCGTATATCCGCGCCTTTTCGTCCAAATAAGTGCCATTCCAGCAATTTGCCTTCAAGAGACCTAAAAAGTGAAAATGAACGATATTAAGTAATAACGGATACAAAAGTGATCAAATAAAGGCTTAAACGACCCCTCAAAAAGATACATTTTAAAACCTTATCTGTTGCGACGGCCTACTCTTTTAAACCCTGACACCGTCATTTGTAAATAAGCAATTTGGCTACTGAGCCGTCACAAAAGTGATGTGACGGCGTCGCAGTTAACACCTGACGCCGTCCCCTTGTATTTCAGCAGCTTGAGTGTCTCGATTCTTGACTTTGGCCATTTTCTTCGTATATCCGCGACTTTTCGTCTAAATAAGTGCCATTCCAGCAATTTGCCTTCAAGAGACCTAAAAATAAAAAGGAATGATATTAAGTAATAACGGATACAAAAGTGATCAAATAAGGGCTTAAACGACCCCTCAAAATGGTACGTTTTAAAACCTTATCAAATTCGTAGGGGATTTCTAACTAGTGGTATCACTTAATACTACGGGAACAGAAATAGTTATTCGGGAATCCTAATATGGAATTATGGATTTCTAATAGTATAAACTAAGTATCTATCCTATAAATATGAAAGGAAATCCAAAAGTTTTAGATTTTTCATGTGACATGTGTTTGTCACGCGCATATTCCCTTTTTGTCGGTACTAGAATATACCAACTATATTTTTCCTCGTTCTTTATTCCAAAGCAATCGGTACACCTTTTATTGATGTTGTCGACTTGCTTTCTTCAAAATATACCACTCCTCGTACCATGTTGTCCTATCTTTTGTGTCGACTTGCTTCCTTTATCTCCAAGTCTCGGATAAAACACAAAATGATTCAAAAATTACTCTTGGTAATTTCTTTCCAAAAGACCAAGCGAATTGCTTGTCTTTGTTCTACTACTCGACGGTAGTATGTCAACAAGTGATGTCCTTGTTGCCCTCGTTGCTTGTCCGCGTTCCACAATACTACTTCTTCTTTATTCCACACCTTATCTACAACAACCTACAGAAATACCGATGGTATCCTTGCGGGCAAGTGATCAAAATGCTCCTGTTGTTGTCCCTTTTTGTATTGCGAGCGTTATTCCAAAACAATTTCGATTGTTTTCTTGTTCGGTATACCCTTTTCTTCAATCCAAGCAATGTCTTTCTTCTTATTCTTTCACGTACGTCTTCTTTCTTCTCCATCTTTGTCTCGACAAAGAGGCTGTTTCGTTGTATGATTGAAAGCCAACAAGTGTAACAAAGTTTCCTTCGTCTTGTTCTTGTTGCGTTCAGGATCAAACCAACGCAAACTATCAAGTCACCACTTCGTTTGGTGCCTTGTCGTATGAAATTTCTACACAAGTACGGTCGTGCACTACTTTCCTTGCGTCTCAAGTTATCCAGGCAGCGTATGTATTGGTATATACGTTGCGTCTTCTTTTTCTTTTCTGAAACAAAGTTTCAGTGTATGCTTCTTTTTCTGGTTCCTTCTTTTTCGTTCAAGATTGGTTTCTGCTTTTGTGATGGTACTCGTTAACAAGGATTCTGGTTCTGGTTTTTGGTTACAAGATTCTTGTGTTTGAATTGATGGTTGTAACGAGTATGTACAGGCAAGGCTCTTGATGCCAATTGTTGGTCCCAAATGTTGAGTAAAACAATATATGAAATTGCAATAATACTAGATAACCTTTCAATTGTTAAAACTTAATTTCTGTAACATGTTCACAAGTATATATAGGTTTCGAATAGGTATTACCAACCGACATAATGGTTTGGTAATAACTGCCATAACTAACTAATCATAAATCGGTTATTAAGATTATAATAAGCAACTTTGGTCCTTCATGTTTCTGTCTTTCGAAATGGAGCAATGACGAGATTATATGCTCACAACATGCACATAATGACAATTAAACTACCATATGGATAAGATGCGTAATTTACTCTACATATCATCTTGCAATATTTTATTCAACTTTTTCTAGTGAACTCCTTTAGTCCTTTATGCATATTATTAAGAAAATTTTGATGTGTAACATTAGTACTTTGTACACAGATTTTGTACATGAATACATGAATACTTTATATAAAATCTGATTTAATTTGATGTGTATAGATTAATCAATTTCAAATATTCCATATATATCAGCTTTCCACAGGATCCAAACCCCTCAAAGTTATAGTGTAACACTTTGATACGAAAGATCGATGCAAGGTACACAAGGTGTTTTCATCGACATTAGTATCATTTGTGCGACACATTCTTTATAAATTTTGCAAGAATGATGATCAAATTAAATCACAATGAAAAATATAATTAACTACTTCATCTTCTTTCGGTCACCTGCAAAGTGAAGCGAGTATGCGACGAGGTGGCTTCACTAGGGCCTTCCGGCCATGTAGCACCATCAAGTTATTAACAAGCATAACATCACCTTTCTTCCAAGGTATTGCAACACATTCTTCTTCCATAATTTTCGAGCAGTCTTTAATAACATAATCAGGCACAAATTCGCCATTTCCAAGCTCAACATATGTATCATTGTCATTGAGTTTACCATTAGTCGGGCCAGGATTACTAACCGCAAGGCTGTTAAACCAAATTTTTCGTTGAATTTCCTTGTTGAATCTGATAGCTTGCACAGGACCTTTTATAACTTTTACACCATTCTCCATCCATTCTAATTTTGTTCCCAGTTTTGCTGCCCTGTCAAGAAAACATTGGTGTAGTGAGCAATGTTTAGATATTTTTCTTATATATGCTTTAGTGTAGAAACAAAAACCTTTGCTCTGCAACTTGTTTGTCGTCGGCCATGTATGAAGACTTCCAACCTCTGCCACCCATGGCCAATTCATGGTCCTCATCACCCGTTACTATTATATACTTCAAACCATGCTCCTCTAATTTTGCAACAAACTCCGGGTGCTTTTCTTTCATCTTTTCATATACAATATGATTCAAAACTATTGGAGTTTCTCCCCCGCTTTCTGGTTCTTGTTCACAAAAGAAAAATAACTTGGACGGGAAGTCCGGAACCTATCAGACACATATCCAATTACAAATTTTTCTTTATTGATATCAGGTCTAGATATTTTTACATAAAAAGAGTTGTAATTTGAATTCTTTTGCAAACCTTATTAAACACCTTCTAAACAAGGTGGACACAAATGATAACATGACATGTATGGCTTAACATATGAATAACAATAATAATCCAAAAATCAGCAAACTAGCACTTATTAAATACACAACATCGAAAAACGATAGATCATGGCAAAGATGTGTATATAATCAAAGATTTACGTACATAACACATCTCGTGATGGAAAGGAATTGGCAGCTCAGGAGGACTTTCATTTGCAGTGTAAATCCTACCAATAACTTTGGATCGAAGAGCTCGACCTCCAAGAGACACCATTTCAGGAAAGCCGAAAGCTTCAACTGTTAATTTTCTCTTAGTTTGCGAATCATGCAACTTGGATGAACATTTATATTGATAAGAGTATGCACAAGAAATGTGTGCAGGGACTCGGTATGAGAAACAGAGGGTGGGAAGTTTTCTGTAAAAGATACTAATATATTCCACACTATAATCTGTACATGTACTTACATATATATACTAAACGAATGGGTACGAGTTAAACATTGTGTCGGTTAGTAAGTAACCGCTTGTACCGCCCCTAACTAACTACCATAACTACTTTTAACCGCTATTCGGTTATAAACTTTCTAATCTACACTATTGGTCCTTCTACAATCAAGGACTTATGATTCTTGATTATTTCAAGTCCAACATTCACTCCCCTAATCAAGAAATCATAATCTTCGTACTTTTTCACTCTGTTCCTTTGTTCATCCTACTTGCAGTCTCGTTCCTTCTTTTATTCTTGTCTTGATCGCTTTGTAACTTCTGGTCTAATCATGTTCAGTTGCCTCCTGTTACGTTCCATGGATGATCCTTTTGATCATTCTTCAAGTGCTCCATCCTTCACTCTCTTTCCCTTCTGGTCTTGCAGGTCCATGGCCAAGCCATCATTGCTTGCGTCTCCTACATCTTTTGACTTTTCACCCCAAGGTACATTAGCGGTTTCATGGCAGACTACACTTTTGCGACATATTTCCGGAATCGTATCAAACTTGCAATGAACATAATCTTCTTCTTTGGTTTCCACAGCAGCCTCTCGGTATTTCTATCAAAGCAAGTCGTTTTGCTTTTCTTCTTTCTTCACTAATACCCCACGGTATTAATCCAACGTCTAAACAAATGAATTTGTTTGTCGTTACCGCTGTTGCTTGTTTCTTTTCCGCGATCACTTCCTTGACTGCAATTGATCTCGCAAACATTCTTTCACAGGTTTCTTAGTTTTTTTCTTCCAAGATCTTTAAACCATGGGATCTGATGCCATGTTAAATTTTCACAGGTCTGAACTTTTGATATGTCCAGGATCGATACAAACACAAGATATACAAGAAGATGATTCATTTCATTTCAATATAACAGTGGGTTACATTGTTACAAAGAGACACCCTAAAAACGTTACATGTAAATGACTATATATAGACTCCCAACGGTTTGGAAGTTACAACCGCCAATAACTAACTAGCGGTTATTTAACTACCTTTAATCGTCCATAACCGTAATTCGGTTATATAACTTCCTATAACTACTTATAACTTCTTTTAACCGCTTGGCGGTTATAAACTATCTAATGTACAATTTCAGCCCGTTGGCTTTCGTTTTTATGCTTAACAAGACTTATGCAATTAGAGGCTAACATTTCCCCCCCTAATTGTTTAAGTCTTGTTCTTCGAATCTTCATGCTCTTCTCCGCGTCTCTTTCTTTCCTTCTTCCTGTCTTACCAACGTGTCATTGTTTTTCGTTGTTTACTTGTTGTCACGTTGTCTCTCCTTTTTCTTTTGTGTCGAGTTATCAATGTCTTGCCTTCGAACTCTTGGTCTTGGCTTTCTTCCGAACACAATTTCTTCCAAAATACCTTTCGGTATTTTCAACAAAAAACAAGTTAATTTACTTGTTCCTTCTTCTTTACCTACAAATGGTAATGTCCTACGTTGCCTTTCACGTTCCTCAACACTTTCTTTTCTTTTGTTCCACACCGTATATGCTTCACCAAAGAAATACCTTTCCGTATTATTTCTAACAACAAAACACAATTGATCAGGTTGCGTTTCTTGTTCAATATCTTGTGTTGCTAACGTCTATCTTCCAAAAACAATCTTTGATTGTTTTCTTCTTAACCGGTCTATTCTTCTCTTCAAGCAACGCCTTTTTCTCTTCTTGTATATGCCGTCTACTATACAAGGTATCTTCTAACGCGTTTCCTTTTTCCTTGTGTATCTCGGTAAAATACACAAGCCCTTTGACGTCATTCTTTTCCTTCCTTGTTGCGTTGTAAAACCAACAAGTTTCCTTCTTTGTTTTCGTGTGATGTAAGTCACCAACAACGTCCCTGTACAGTTTTCTTTCTCATTCCCTTTGTCGTTACTTTCAGTCCCAACAAAGTTTTCTCCCACCAATACGTTTGGTGTCAACGTTTGTTCCTTCAATCTTTGTCAGATTGAAGTCGTTGCTAATTTGCAACTTTTGTTGGTTCCGATCATGCATTATCTTCCCCAACATCCTTGGTGTCTCCCTTCTCGGTCTCTTGATCATCTTGATCAAAAGTTTGAATCACATCTTGTAACCTTGCAAACCTTTGGCTCTGATGCCATGTTGAATTTTCTCTTAGTTTGCGAATCATGCAACTTGGATGAACATTTATATTGATAAGAGTATGCACAAGAAATGTGTGCAGGGACTCGGTATGAGAAACAGAGGGTGGGAAGTTTTCTGTAAAAGATACTAATATATTCCACACTATAATCTGTACATGTACTTACATATATATACTAAACGAATGGGTACGAGTTAAACATTGTGTCGGTTAGTAAGTAACCACTTGTACCGCCCCTAACTAACTACCATAACTACTTTTAACCGCTATTCGGTTATAAACTTTCTAATCTACACTATTGGTCCTTCTACAATCAAGGACTTATGATTCTTGATTATTTCAAGTCCAACATCAACTACGTCATTAAATTCACTAGGAGATCTAACAGGGAATCCTCTGAAGAGAATAACGCCTCTTTCGTTTAGAAGAGACTCTATCCATGGCTTCTGAGCTTTGATAGCCTCAATAAAATTAGTGTCAGTGGTTGGTGACAACACTACGGGAAAGACAACATCTTCATCGTAAGATTTTTGCTCAGGTAAGTTAACTTCTTGGAAGAAGATTCCGGTGGCCATATGGTTTGTTTACCTAGCTAGTATACTAGATTATTCGGTTTATAATAGATACAAACATATATGTTGTTGTTATTGATCAATGATATACATTTTAAATATACCAAAGTTCTGGACGTCTGCTGAAATGAATCAAGTTGTTAGATCTTTTTGAATTTTATATATGAAAATATTACACACTTGAAAATTATTGGTTTATGTGACAAAAATCTTTAAAAAACGGAGTATGTTTTGAGATTAAAGAAGATTGGTTTATAACTTTATATGAGACCAATCCTGTCATATATGAATGGCCAACTCTTGTTTTTTTGCATTGACATTTCTACAAATTGCATGGTATTTTATGTATGTAACATTTTCTTAGCTTGGGTCAATTTGTGCTCAAAACTGAATCATACTACCTTAGACCTTAATGGAAGTGGTTTGGTTATCGGTTTGGGCGTGGCTTGGTTCAGTTATCAGGTAAAAGTCAGTTTAAGCTTCGCCAGATAGGGCCAAGAATTTCAGTTGAAATTCAGAAATGTCAGCACATGTAATTAACATGATTTCCAGACAACTTAATTTAACACAGTTTCCATCCCAAATGTAGCATAATTCAAGATTTTAAGCTCAGAATTAAGATGCGCACACTTGCTTTCAAAGTTAATTTCTAACAGTACAAGACTGACCAGTAAATTAGCAACTAAACAAGCATTCTTGTTGAAAAGATGAAACAATTTTGGACAAAGAATGCAAGGTAAACAATGTCTTTTACTCAACGTTTCATTCATTTAAGCAAATTGTTTGATCACATTGTCAAAAACCAAATGTAGCCGTGGTTCAAGAGGTCGTGTTTCACGTCACTTGCAAAGTGATGCAAGCACGCGACGAGGTGGCTTTAGTAGTGGTTCTCGAGCATGAAGAACCATCAAGTTATTAACAAGCATAACATCACCTTTCTTCCAAGGTATAACAACACATTGTTCATCCATTATTCTCAAGTAGTCTTGGATGGCATCATATTCAAGCACATCGTCACCATTTCCGTACTTAGCGAATGTATCCGGCCTTTCAATTTTACCATTCAACGAGCCATTGTAAATTATCATCAAAACATTAAACAGAGCTTTACGTTGACTATTTTCTTTGTCAAATGTTCTGATGGGTGGAATTGACTAGTATCAACTTTACACCATTCTCTCACCATTCCAGCTTTGTTTTTTGCTTTGCCGTCCTATAAGTATTAGACAAAGTGTATTTTCAAAGAATGAAAAGAAACACAATTTCACAAGTATAAACCCTTTACTAAACCAGAAAACCAAGTTTACAACTGAAACTGATCTCAATCACTATACAACCAAGTAACAAAGAAACCTCATCTCAATCAGATAACAAGAACAACAACACAATAAAACAATCTAACCAAGATGACCAGTTATCACAAATTAGGATTTACAACTTTGAGAGAGATAATAATCATTTGTAGAGAGAGAGAGAGGTGAGCAGAGTTATGAGGAGAGGTCTTGTCCTTTTCCTTTATATAGTGACTTAACCGGCTTAGTTCCAGCTTGTCAACTTTAGCTCTTCATGTTTTACTTCCTTGCTATCTATCTTCCAAACTATCATTACATTTATATATGAAAATAAGATAATAGCACAATTAGTCCTTTTACTATGTACCGGCCTAGATTATCCTTTTAACATCCCCCTTAATCTTGGTTTGGAAAACATCATATAAACCAGTTTATTGTGCTGAATTTTATCAAGCCCTTTGGTGAATATATTAACAGTTTGCTCTACTGATACAACCTTTTTGGTTTCTAAAACTACAGCTAAATTTTTTTCTCTCACAAAGTGTAAATCAATTTTTAAGTATTTAGTTCTTTCATGAAAAACTGGATTAGCTGCTATTTTAATAGCAGCTTGACTGTCACAATAAACTTTCACAGGGATAAAATGTTCCCAGTTCAGGTCCTTTAAGATTTTAAGGACCCAGACAATCTCAGAGGTCACAGAAACTAATGCTCTATATGGAGCTTCTGTTGATGATTTTGAGAGGGTGTTTTGTTTTTTACTTTTCCAGAAAACTAAGGAACCATTTAAACTAAAGAAATATCGAGTTACTGATTTTCTTGTTATAATGCATTTTGCTTAGTCTGCATCCATAAATGCTTAAAGAGAAGCATTTGCAGACCTGACAATGTGAATAAAAAAACCCAAGAGACCCTTTCAGGTATCTTAACACTTTCAAAGCTAATTTAAGATGAGATTTTAAAGGTTTGTGCATAAATTGACTCAAACAGTGCACATAATAAGAAATGTCAGACCTAGTATGGGTTAAGTATATCAATCTACCAATTAATTTTTGATACTTAGTGATTTTGTCAATAACTAGATCAGACTCAGATGGTTCATCAGTTAGAACAAGGTTTTGTTCTAATGGTGTAAAAGATGGTTTACAAGCAAGCAACCCAAAATCAGAAAGAAGATCAAGGCAGTACTTTCTTTGTGTTAAATATAAGCCTTGATCAGTGTCTAAAACATCAATACTTAAAAAGTATTTCAGTTTTCCCAAATCTTTAATTTGAAATTTAGACTTTAAAAGTTCTTTAAAACTTTCTATTTCTTCAAGATTATTACAAGTAACAATGATGTCATCCACATAAACAAGTAAAGCAATAAAGATACCTAACTCATGTTTCGTAAAAAGAGAATAATCACTCTTACTTTGCTTGAAGCCATTTTCTATGAGAACACTAGTCAACTTAACATTTCACTGTCTAGGAGCTTGTTTAAGTCCATACAATGACTTCTTTAGTCTGCAAACTCTTTTATCACTAGGATCATAAAATCCCTCAAGCAAAGTCATATACCTCTTCATCAAGATCTCCATATAGAAAGGCATTGTTTATGTTTAATTGAAATAAAGGCCATTGGTTTTGAACTGCTAGGTTAATCAAGCACCTAACAGTGACAATCTTAACAACAGGAGAAAAGGTCTCATCAAAGTCAACCCCATCTCTCTGGTTATAACCCATAGCCACTAATCTAGCCTTATATCTGTCTAGTTCACCACTGGATTTGTACTTAATCTTAAAAACCCATTTGCCTCCTATGGCCTTTCTTTCCTCAGGAAGATAAGTAATTTCACAACTACCATTACCATACAAAGCATCCATTTCCTTATTCATTGCTTCCACCCAATGCTGAATAGTACAAGCTTGTTCATAGTTTTTTTGGTTCAACATTTTATAACTCAGTTATGAAACAAAAGTTCTCAGAATTTAGTTTTGAATAACTCACAAACCTTTCAATACCATATTTAAATTTTGAATCAACAACAAACTCATTGTATCTGTTAAAAAAGACATATGTTCTTTCAGACCTTCTCAAAGGCTGATTTTGTAAGTTTTGAACATTTTGATATGTTTCTGTGTTTTGAAAAATTGTATCGATACCCTTAGAATTTGCAGTTTCATTTTCATTTAAAGGGTTTAATTCAATTTCACTCTCATGAGTTGCAGCCATCTCATTCTCTAAGGTAGAACTATTGTAACCATGAAAGTGCCCCAAATCGCTTTCTTTGGTCAATTGTTGAACTGCCATTTAGAGAATAGTTGCTGCACTCTACATGAGGTGTTGTATTCTTATTTAGGTCACCATTGGGTATGTCATGACCTTCATACACAATCTCATTAAAGAAATTTGTATGATCTAAACCATAACCATCACTTCTGTTCACGGAAACAGTTTTAATCTTGAAAGGAAAAACATTTTGAAAAAAGTTAACATCTCTTGAATACAAAAATTGTTTCCTTTCAAGACTTTATAGTTTATACCCCTTTTAAAGGAAGCATATCCTACTAAAACATACTTCTCTGATCTGCTACTAAATTTATCAAAGTTATTTAAAACAGTAGCAAAACAGAGGCATCCAAAAGTTTTTAAATGATTTAAAGAACATTTTTTTGTTAAAAACCAAATTATAAGGTAATTTTCCATTCAGCACTGAGGAATACAACCTGTTAATCAAGTTACAAGAAGTAATAATACATTTAGACCACAAATTTAGAGGAATTCCCCCTGAAATAGAAGGGATCTGGCAACATTAAGCAGATGCTTATTGTTAGATCCGTTTCCCGGGTACTGGGACCCCACCCTAGATGAAAATGGACCAAAGGCCTTATGTGATTGGCTAGTCAATGAATGTTTTATTGTAGTCAACCCGATAGTCAAACTAATAGTCAACAAATGTTGTGTTATAGTTATTGAAAGTAGAGGGACCTAAGTTGCTATATTGTAAACTTGTTATAGAAGTATTTAGTGACCCAAATTATAAAGAATGGTACTTGAGGGACCATTTATGTCAAATGGAAAAAGATGCCATCTACAAATGTCTGGACCCTTCTTCACTTATCATCATATTTCCAGAAATATTAAGAGTGTGGTATTAGTCGTGATAGAGGATAGGAGGGAAAAAGGGGAAATGGTCTTAAGGCCAAATTGATGAAGAATTAAGGTGTTGTATCAAGTGTTGAAGCCTTAATAATGATCTTTATGAAAGTAAGTATTCATTTGGTGAATTAATTATGAATTAAAAGTTAGGGTTCTTATACCCAAGATTGGGGGTTTTGGGTAATTGTGTACTTAAACATTAATTATGATGTTATAGTGTAATTGGTTAAAACCCATTTGGTTGAATTGAAAGAAGATGGGTAAATTTGGGATATGATCATTATATGATCATGTAAATAATTAAAGAGTTATAGTAATGATGGGATGACCTTATTATGGGTTTAAGTTGAGTAATTTATGGGTTGGATCATCATATAATCAAAATATGATTATATGATGATTAGAGGTTGTTTATGTAATATTGTTATAGACATTCGATTATGTACTAAGTGCATGTTATAATTATGTGGTTAAGATGTTAGATATGGAAAGTAAGGAAGATGGTGAAGGATGATCATGATAGCTTAGCTTGGAGCTAAGGTAAGTAAACCGGTTATAAGCTAGCATTATGTGGATTTCATGTGTTATGTGTTATGTGTTATGTGCTTATAATTGTTAACCTTATTGTATGATTGATGTGTAAGTGTTATATGTAAGTGTTAGGCCTAGCTAGCGAGAATGATAGACTAGCTCGGGAGTGGGCTAGTAACGAGTAATTGACGTTAAGAGGCCTAAGGTATGCGTTAGTGGTTCGTAATGCGAAGATTGGATAGTTATGTTGTGTATGATACTTGAATGATATATCATGATAGATTATACCCGCTTTACTTATTAAGAGA
Source organism: Chrysanthemum seticuspe (assembly GCA_019973895.1). Classification (NCBI taxonomy): domain Eukaryota; kingdom Viridiplantae; phylum Streptophyta; class Magnoliopsida; order Asterales; family Asteraceae; genus Chrysanthemum; species Chrysanthemum seticuspe. The sequence continues at coordinate 282,755,308 of BPTQ01000004.1, read as the reverse complement.
AAGCTTATGGTTTAGTTGTTTAACCATTTTTTTAGGTTCAATTGCGAATAAGGCAAAGCGATTGGAAAAGGCTTAAGGATTGGAAGAGTGTATGTTTGAAGGTTTGTATGCAAATAGGAGCTTAGGTAGAATACCGAACTCAAAGTCAAAGTTGTTCCCCGGGAGTTTTAAATGTCAAGTCTTTAAAATGGTTTAACACTCATTTTATAGGTCCTAAAGCATGTTAAAGAGTTATGTTTAAATGGTGTATGCAAACGGGTCAAAACGGGTGTTTGGCATAACACCCGTTACTTGTAAAGCACTTTTCTGCGGGTCATTATGACCAAGTTTATGCATGTATTTGATGTTTATAATGTTTTAAGGATTTCTGGAAGTTTTGGTGTTATGTCATTTTATAGAAGTTGTTTTCCGGAAAATGGGTCAAAAGTATATATAAGGGATATGCAGAAAAATGGGTGTTTGGGACAAGGTCTATTTTAACCCATTTTGGGTCAAACGGGTCAAGAATGTTTGGAAAAACAATGTATATGGTTAAGTGTTTGTAAAGTGGTTAAAATAGTTGGAGAACTAGTTTGGAGAACTAGTTTGGAGAACTAGTTGGAGAACTAGTTTGGAGAACTAATCGTAGTCAGTTTTCGAAAAATCATATCTTTTTAACCGTAAGTCTTCACGGGTCGTGCCATCCGTCATTTCGAAGGTAATTGAGTCTAGTTTCATGTAAAAATACTTTAAAGGGTCATTTTGTTACAAAATTATATCAGTTCAACGATTAGCAACAGTAGGTCAGTTTTAAGTCAAGTCGTTTCCGAGTAAAAGTTTATATTTCTATAATTTTAAGTCGTGTCGTTCACGGGGTGTTACAACTTGGTATCAGAGCTTCGGTTTAAGTGAATTAGGTTTCCAATATAGGTTTCCTAGTCTTAAACTACTCGTAGAAGCGTTAAACGTAAGTGTTAGTGATGCGGAAAGTAATCGTAAAGTTTGAGATGGATTATGTCTTTTGTGAGATGAGCTTATTGATGATAAGTGATGAATGTGTGTTATAGTGTTGATGTGTATGAGATGTAAGTCCGCGGAAGACTTAAAGTGTTTGAATGATTACTTAGTCGTGCACCTCGGTTGGTGCCGGTGATTGTGTTGTGTTTATATGCATGTATGATAGTAATGGTAATGGAATGCGAATAAAAATGGTAAGTGGTATTATAGATGGGCTAATAAGTGAATTAAAGTTTTATGATGCCTTAGTTATAAGGTAGACTAGTATTTGTGGCTAATTAGAATGTTGATGCTTAGACATAGATGATTATGCAATATGATATGTGAGCCATAGACTATATGAATTGATTATGATTACGAATGTTTTAACACTTGTTGGATAAGTGTTGAATGTTATTGTTTATGTGATGTTAAGTCTATGGTAATTTATTACTACCTCTGTCCCTAAATAAGTGTCTAGTTTGACTTTTCAGAGTCAAACTGGATCAACTTTGACCTTATCTATTTTTGCGAGTGTTATATAATACTTGATGAAAAATATATGAACGAATTGGGTTTTAAGTATATTTTTCATTGGTATAGTTTTTCATCAGGTATTATATAACACAAAAAAATATTTACGATCAAAGTTGAACCAGTTTGACTTTAAAAAGTCAAACTAGACATTTATTTAGGGACGGAGGGAGTATATGTCTAGAACATAAATGTTCCTGATAGCATGATGCATAGAAGTGTATGAGATAAAGTAAGAAATGACTAGTGAAGCATGTTTCTAGCTTGGTGCTTAGAAAGATATGATTGAGTTCGATTGCGATTATTGTATTAGAATGAATGATTAGATATGATAATAAATAAGATGTTTGAAGCATGATTTCTTACACACTTGATTAAAATGAGAAAAGTTGAAGTGTATAGTTAAGACGTGATGAGATCATGTTACATAAAAACATGATGAGTAAAATGTGTTAGTAATATATGTTTAAGCGTGATGAGTAAAAGTGGTGAATGAGATAGAGTTGCACTAGAATTCATAGTGATATGAAGTATGCTAGAAAGAATTGTAAAACATGAATATAATCATGTTAATATATTGGAATGTGTATGATAAGATTAATGAGAGTGTTATAGAATAAACCTATGTAAGGTTCATATGCGTAAAAGTTGAGAAAATGGTCAACAAGGGGTTGACGGGTAATAGTAATAGTGCGTTGTAAGAACACAAAGAAAATGTGTGAATTGTAAATGGACAAGCACCAAATAGACCTTGTCTAAAATAAAAATGGCTCATAGTGAATGTGTGAGTCAACTTGAGGTTGACGGATGATTAGTAGATTGCATTGTGAGAATGTAAGTATAATAGTTGACAAGTATTATATAGAACTTGTCTTGATAAAAGTAAAAGTGATAGTGGGAGTTGAGATTGCGTGAGCCAATGAGATAGTAGTATGTACTTAATGATAAAAGTAAATGAAAGATAAAATGAGTAAAGATGTTAAAGTAAACATAGCTTGGTTCTGATGCTCTAGTTTTGGTATCCTTCGGGATAGCCTAGCTTGTCTTTTATGGCATGTGTTTTGGCATCCTTCAGGATGGCCTAGCTTGCCTTCATGGCATGGTTGTTTAGCTTGCCTTCGCGGCATGATTGTTAGCTTGCCTTCACGGCATGGATGATAGCTTGCCTTTTGTGGCATGTTGTTTAGCTTGCCTTCATGGCATGGATGAAAGTTAGAGAGATTGGATCCAATGCTACAAAAAAAGATGAAAATTATAGTAAGTATGATTGTTGTGTCAGAAGTGCGTAAGTAGGATGATTTATGATCTCTTTACTTAAATGGATTAGGACGCCTTTTCATCTAAATAATGAAGTTGTAAATCACCGAACCATAAGTCTATAATTCCTTACTTACATAGATTGGGAAGCCTTTTTATGTAAATAAAGAATTGTAAATGACTGGACTTATGTGTAGCCGATATGACATGAGTACGGGTAGAGCAATGAGAAAGTGAAAATTTAAAACAAGTTAGACATCATATGAAATGAGATTAGATGTGAAGGAAAATTTATAGCAGCGTTAAGGTTATATGTGAAACCTTAAAATAGACGCCTAGAATGAGTTTGGCATTAAGTAGCATGCGAAGTTGACCATTTTATGACTTAAGGTCATGTTAGTGCATTAATGAATGACGTGGAAATAGTGTTGAAGCTTGACCTATATAAAGTCAAATAGTAGATGTTTCTGGATGACAAGTCGTCATTGTGGGAAATTTTAAATAAGCTTGTGATGTGAAGTGTTGTTTATAGTGTATTATGAGTAATGATTGTGTTATAGTAAGGTTTGAATTGCAAGATCATCTAGATTGTTGCAATAAAATGACTAAGGATTTGAAGTATGAGAACAGGGGTATGTTGTGAATGAGTTTTGGATAGTAATAGACGAGAGATTTCGGGGACGAAATCTAAATAAGGGTTTAGAATTGTTAGATCCGTTTCCCGAGTACTGGGACCCCACCCTAGATGAAAATGGACCAAAGGCCTTATGTGATTGGCTAGTCAATGAATGTTATATTGTAGTCAACCCGATAGTCAAACTAATTGTCAACAAATGTTATGTTATAGTTATTGAAAGTAGAGGGACCTAAGTTGCTATATTGTAAACTTGTTATAGAAGTATTTAGTGACCCAAATTATAAAGAATGGGACTTGAGGGACCATTTATGTCAAATGGAAAAAGATGCCATCTACAAATGTCTGGACCCTTCTTCACTTATCATCATATTTCCAGAAATATTAAGAGTGTGGTATGTGTCGTGATAGAGGATAAGAGGGAAAAAGGGGAAATGGTCTTAAGGCCAAATTGATGAAGAATTAAGGTGTTGTATCAAGTGTTGAAGCCTTAATAATGATCTTTATGAAAGTAAGTATTCATTTGGTGAATTAATTATGAATTAAAAGTTAGGGTTCTTATACCCAAGATTGGGGGTTTTGGGTAATTGTGTACTTAAACATTAATTATGATGTTATAGTGTAATTGGTTAAAACCCATTTGGTTGAATTGAAAGAAGATGGGTAAATTTGGGATATGATCATTATATGATCATGTAAATAATTAAAGAGTTATAGTAATGATGGGATGACCTTATTATAGGTTTAAGATGAGTAATTTATGGGTTGGATCATCATATAATCAAAATATGATTATATGATGATTAGAGGTTGTTTATGTAATATTGTTATAGACATTCGATTATGTACTAAGTGCATGTTATAATTATGTGGTTAAGATGTTAGCTATGGAAAGTAAGGAAGATGGTGAAGGATGATCATGATAGCTTAGCTTGGAGCTAAGGTAAGTAAACCGGTTATAAGCTAGCATTATGTGGATTTCATGTGTTATGTGTTATGTGCTTATAATTGTTAACCTTATTGTATGATTGATGTGTAAGTGTTATATGTAAGTGTTAGGCCTAGATAGCGAGAATGATAGACTAGCTCGGGAGTGGGCTAGTAACGAGTAATTGACGTTAAGAGGCCTAAGGTATGCGTTAGTTGTTTCGTAATGCGAAGATTGGATAGTTATATTGTGTATGATACTTGAATGATATATCATGATAGATTATACCCGCTTTACTTACTAAAAGAAAGCTTATGGTTTAGTTGTTTAACCGTTTTGTAGGTTCAATTGTGAATAAGCAAAGCGATTGGAAAAGGCTTAAGGATTGGAAGAGTGTATGTTAGAAGGTTTGTATGCGAATAGGAGCTTAGGTAGAATACCGAACTCAAAGTCAAAGTTGTTCCCCGGGAGTTTTAAATGGGTTAAATGTTTGTAATGTCAAGTCTTTAAAATGGTTTAACACTCATTTTATAGGTCCTAAAGCATGTTAAAGAGTTATGTTTAAATGGTGAATGCAAATGGGTCAAAACGGGTGTTTGGCATAACACCCGTTACTTTGTAAAGCACTTTTCCGCTGGTCATTATTACCAAGTTTATGCATATATTTGATGTTTATAATGTTTTAATGATTTCTGGAATTTTGGTGTTATGTCATGTTATAGAAGTTGTTTTCCGGAAAATGGGTCAAAAGTATATATAAGGGATATGCAGAAAAAGGGGTGTTTGGGACATGGTCTATTTTAACCCATTTTGGGTCAAACGGGTCAAGAATTTTTGGGAAAACAATGTTTATGGTTAAGTTTTTGTAAAGTGGTTAAAATAGTTGGAGAACTAGTGGAGAACTAGTTTGGAGAACTAGTAGAGAACTAGTTTGGAGAACTAGTTGGAGAACTAGTTTGGAGAACTAGTCGAAGTCAGTTTTTGAAATATCATATCTTTTTAACTATAAATTGTCACGGGTCGTGCCACCCGTCATTTTGAATGTAATTGAGTCTAGTTTCATGTATAAATACTTTCAAGGGTCGGTTTGTTACGGAATTATATCAGTTCAACGATTAGCAACAGCAGGTCAGTTTTAAGTCAAGTCGTTTCCGCGTAAAAGTTATTTTTCAATAATTTTAAGTCGTCTCGTTCACGGGGTGTTACACTTATGTTTCCTTTCCACAATCCCATTCTGCTGTAGGGTATAAGCACAAGATATTTGATGTACAATACCATTTTTAGCACAAAACTTAGAAAATATATGATTAACAAACTCAGTTCTATTATCACTTCTAAAAGTCTTAACAGTCTTATTAAACTAGTTTTATTAGATTGTAAAAGATAGTAATACAATCAAACATCTCATCTTTGGTTTTAATCAAATAAATCCACGTAGCTCTGGTAAAGTCATCTAAAATGGTCAAAAAGTATCAATAACCTTCCTTACTAACAATCTTGTAAGGCCCCAAAAGGTCAAGATGGACAGTTTCTGCAAGCATAATAGATTTGTGCTCACCTAAAGGGAAGGGTTCCCTGGTTTGTTTAGCTTTTTGACAAATTTTACATGGTTCATTACCATTTTTATTTTCAAAACTGATTTCATTTTTAAGCACAACAATAACCTGATCAGAAGGATGACCAAGCCTGCAGTGCCATAAACTTTTTGACAAATTGCAATCAGACTTAAAATTCTTAATTCCCAAATCAATACCTTGATTCTTATCAAAGTAATATAAATCATCCTTTTTGTTACAAATCCCCAGAACATTCATTCTTTTCATATCCTAAGGTAAAACATAACACTTTGATTCATCAAAAGCAATAACAAACTTGCTGCATCTAGCCACTTTATAAACAGACATTAAGCTAACATAGTATGTTGGTACAACCAGAACATCATATAGAGTTAATGTTTAGTTAGAACCATATTTTCTACCTTAGTAATTAAAGCTTCAGTTCCATTAGGATGTGAAACTTTAATTCCTAATTTGGAAATATCAATCACATTAACCAAATACTTATCAGTATATGTTAAATACTGGTTGGCACTATAATTAACAATAATACCAGCTGCAACAAGTGCAAATATGATTTTATTATTATTCAAAAAAAATATGTTAAAGTTTTGATTAAAATATATGTTGTTATTCAAAACTATACTTTCCATATTGGCATGTACACCTTTTCCTTTTCCATTATTATTTACAGAAGTATCTTTAATTAAGGATAAAAGTTTAGAAATATGTTCATCAGAAAAAGTAGAAGTAGAGCTAGTATTAACAGAGTTGTTATTAACAAATATTTTATTAAAATTTTGAACACCCTGATTGTTACTATTATTACTAGTAGAAAATTTTATTTTTCAAAATCAGCAGGTATCCAATAAATTTGAAACATCTATCAATAGTATGCCCATTAAAACCACAATGCTCCTAAACCATAGTAGGACCACAAGCAGTACTTCTATTCCCATTATTATTAGGTCTAGGCACATTAGAGGGTCTAAAGAAACTACTAGAGGTTTGGGGCCTCTGAGTATTTCCTCTATTAGGCACACTGGAATTAAACAAAAAAGACCGAGACCTGTGGGAGGTCCGAGTATCTGAACCAGAAACAACAGCTCTATGAGACTCCTTACTAGAAATAATGGCATAAGCCCCCTTAACTTCAGGTAATGAGTCTCTAGAAAGAGTATTACTTCTAATTCGCATATAAGAGTCATCCAAACCCATTAAGAACCGCATTGATTTCATAAGTTGATTATGTTTTTTAAAATCATCAACAGCATGATAAGTACATCTAGATAATTGAATCATAGCATCAAACTGTTTCCAAAGTATAGTCAACTTGTTAAAATATTCGGCTATAGTAGTTCCATTTTGAGTTAATGAATGTATTTTATGGTGAAGATTAAAGGTAATAGACCTATCAACCCTGTCAAAGGTATCTTTTAACTCATTCCAAACATCAAAAGCTATTTAGAAAAAAAATTGACCTAAAACAACTCTTCAGAGATAGAGTTTAAAATCCATCCCAAAACAATAGCATTAACCGTGTCCCATTGTCTACCTAAAAATTTATCACTAGACCTTCTGCATGTGCCATAATAAACCAGTTTTATTTTTACCCTCTAGGACCAAAAGCATAGCACATTACCAGACATTATAATGCTCAGTCCCTTTTAATTTTATAGAAACAACAGTTCAAGAGGCTGAATCATTAGGATGTTAATGCAATAGGGACCCAAATTCAATTTACTTATTAAAGTGACAGGGTCATTGGGTTCAAACTCATCATTAGTATAACCATGAACATACATTATGATAGAAATAGTCAAACAAAAAATCAAACACAAAAGAGAGTAGAGATGGTAGTTCCTAAGCTTTTCTTGCCATTAAAGCTTTTCTTGCACACAAGCAGTCTCAACAAGAATAAACAACAAATAAACAGCTAATACACAAAAAAAAACACCACACAATCAATCCTCGACTTCGAATGTGTCATAATCCTATCCTCCAGCAATCTATTGCAAGAAAATAAAAGACATACATTAAATAGAGCGCGAGAGATGTTACAAAGCACACAAAAATAATAGCAGTTGAATAACAGACCTACTACACCCCTGATTCACTTAGTCAAGGGATATAGCAGATATAAAACCTAGATCTAGTAATCAGCAAACCCCAATTTCTCTAATTTAGGCAAATCACCTAGAATCACTTCCAATCAACCAAATAACACCAGATCTATTGATTAAACCAACTTAATCAACCACATAAACCTTTAAAGAATAGAAGCCCCAAATTATCCCAAACCCTATTTTTCAAAAATAGGCATTTTACAAAACCTTTTAAATATGAACAAATAAAAACTAGATCTATCAACACAAGTTAATTGAAAGATATTAAAGTACTTTAGAAAATCCTGATTTTTTTCCAAAACCCTATATTTTAGAGCAAGATTAGGCAACATGTCTCTGTCACCATGTAAAGAAACACAGTTTAACAAGTATAAAACCTTTATTAAACTAGAAAACTAAAGTTTACAACTAAAACTTATCTCAATCAGTATACAACCAAGTAATAAAGAAACCGGATCTCAATCAGATAACAAGAACAACAACACAATGAAACAATCTAACCAAGATGATCCGTTATCACAAATTAGGGTTTACAACTTTAAAAGAGATGATAATTGTTTGTAGAGAGAGGGGGTGAGCAGAGTTATGAGGAGAGGTCTTGTCCTTTTCCTTTATTTATTGCCTTCACTGACTTAGTTCTAGCTTGTCAACTTTAGCCCTCCATCTTTCACTTCCTTGCTATCTATCTTCCAAATTATCATAGCAGTTACATCTGAAAACAAGATAATAGCACAATTAGTACCTTTACTATTTCTAGGCCTAGATTACCTATTTAACAAAGAAATTAATATCTTGCGCCAAACTTATTGTAAGGTTTAATGTATGTAACTATACAAGAACAAAGTGTGTTCAATTCTCAATTAAGATGCACTGTGTCAAAAAATTGTATGGTTGTGCTAGTTTTTGTTGTTTAGAGGAAAAAGATAAGCACCTTTCCTCGCCAACATTCTTGTCATCGGTCATATATGCAGAATTCCAACCCATGCCTCCGTAGTACGATGAAAGGGCTTTGTCAATCATTATTTTTGTATATGTCAATCCATGCTCCTCGAGTAGTGAAACAAACTATGGGTGCCTCTATTTCATTTTTTCATAAACTACATGATTCAAAACTATCAGAGTTTCTCCCCTGTTTCCCGGTTCTTCTTCACAAAAGAAAAATAGCTTGTTGGGGGAACTTCGGAACCTGCAGTTTGACCATTCGAATAACTTCATAAAATGGAAAAAAATTCTCATAACGAGAATTGAAATTTTGTAATTTTCAAGATACACAGAGGGTTATCTTGTACTCTTCATTTATATGTAGCAGACAAGTGATAACACACATACAAATTACCATAAGGGTTAGTAACTGACAAAGCTATACGCGTCGTTCAAGGTCAAAGGAACTTCCTTTTCTTCGAGCAAGTTTTATAACACCCTAGGCAGTGAACCTAATCGTTGTAGTGTAGTATTAGGGTAAGCCACGGGTATTGATATCGTTCTCTAGGGGAATATGAATGCTAGTGAGAAGTTACTACGCTAAGGTTGGGGTTGAGGAAGATTATTTTTTTTTTATCTTTTTATGTTTTTAGGAAATAGAAAGGTACGAATCTCGGGGTTTGAATTTGGGGGTTTGGTATTTCTACCGATTACTCTACTTATCTAATTATCTAATCTAAGGTGATGGTAGTCTATGTCTAATTATTGTGTGCTCGTATGATAGTTTAAAAATGTATTTACTTAGGTTTTATTACTCCTTAATTATCTCCTATTGATGGTTGAATTGTCACGTCCTTATTCTTAATCGCGTTGTGTGTCTAAAGTCGTAGGGTATGCGTTTATCCCTAACACTTTGAACTTACCAAAGGGTCTCATCTACAAAATCTCTAGGATTTATACACTCTAACTCTAAGGCACTCTTTGTATAGTTTAGCCTACAACTACTCTAGGTGTCATAGTCTAAGGTTCACAAAGATTAATCAAGCATTAACTACACAACGAATGACCTATCGCAATACTAGATCATTAGCAATTAAGATAAGAGACAACCAATCAATATTCAATAATTAAGTTTCATAATTCCTAAGCAAACACACAAGTAAATTAGCCGGACATGGAGAACATGCAAGCATACACACAAATAATCAAAGACATAATTGTATTAATGAAGTAAAACACTTATCTTGATGTAAGATAGGGTTTGGAACCCTAAAATACTGTACAAGACAGCCTTGGTTCGGTTTAGGTTTTTTACTTCAAAAGACTACTACCTAATACTGAAAAATTCGGATTCTATATATAAGATTACATATGCGACGGCGTCACCTTATGATTTGTGACGCCGTCGGGTCGCCGTCATTAGGGTTTCGTCTTGGCCACGTTAGTCGTGCGACGGCGTCACCTTGTGCTTGTGATGCCGTCCTCTTCAGCTTATGACGCCGTCTGGATCAAATCTAGGCCGTCTGAGTTGCGACGGCCTACTCTTTTAAAGCTTGACACCGTCACTTGAAAATAAGAAATTTGACTTCTTTCCCATCACAAAATGCTCCGACGGCGTCGCAGTTAAGCAGTGACGCCGTCACCTTGTATTTTAGCAGCTTGAGTCTCGATTTCTTGACTTTGGCCATTTTCTTCGTATATCCGCGCCTTTTCGTCCAAATAAGTGCTATTACAGCAATTTGCCTTCAAGAGACCTAAAAAGTGAAAAGGAACGATATTAAGTAATAACGGATACAAAAGTGATCAAATAAGGGCTTAAATGACCCCTCAAAAAGGTACATTTTAAAACCTTATCAAATATCCCTACACTTGGTATTTGCTTGTCCTCAAGCAAATGTGCTTTTAGCCAATTAATTTATAAGTTAGGGGTCATGAAGCATTGGTTTAAAACAGTCCACAACACATATAAGCCCCGCAAAAGTCATAACAAGCACGGAAATTACATACTAGCACCTTACAAGGGGTGTTTGGATACTCACATCTCTCTCGGGTGTATATGAAATATAACAAGTTGGAAATGGAAGATAAACACTCATTAACCGGTCCTAGTACATAGATTACCATAGGCTTGAGACTAGATCAAACCTCCATCGCTTTGGCGTAAGCACCTAGGAAAGACTATCAAAGAGGTCTTTTAAAGGGTTGTAATGGTAGGCTTACGGTAGGGAAACAAAGGGTTTGGTGGGATAGGCTATTTAGTGGTGGCATGTCAAAAATCTTTATGTTACAAGCATACGAAGAATGGCGTTGCTAAGCCAAGACACGACACTCTAAACTCTAGATAACTGAAACAAACAAACATAAATTTAAAGATAAATGTAGGATGGTAGCCCTTTTTTTTTTTTTTTTTTTCATACACTTTTACTCTACCATCCTCTACTATAACATCAAAATGATAGGGATTTATAGGCACATCCCTACACTTGAGTTTTTATTACTCTAACACTAATTTGACCTGAATTGAAAAGATCAAAACACTTGGGGTATGTTATTATGCAAATAAGGGAATTTAACGTTCCCTTCTAATCATTTAAACTTTAACTTTTTCCCATGAGTCCCAATCGTCCCAAAACTGTATACAAAAGATATGACTCGACTTAGCAACTCATGCAAACAACTAGATAATTGAACTAAGGGTTTGGGGTGATAACAATAATGCACTAAAAGTGAGTGCATACATGGTAGGCTAAGGCGATTTGGGTGTATATTTGGGGGTGGGGTGTAAACAATGCTCTTCATTGATATTCCGGAAAAACCGAAAAATCAAGAGAACCGCGAAAAGGATAGGCTCTGAGGGGTTAACTAGGGGTATCGTGTACTAAAGATGAGTACAACTCAAAGGTGTGGGGGAATTACTCAACCGATGTGGAAGAAGTAATTATATTACGAGTATCAAACAAGGGTTATCCTAATGCCTCTTATCATTTAGTTATTCCTAACTACACAAGTGTAGACTTACTAGCGAAGTCGGGATGCATCACAAAACAAGTTATAGAATCTAATATACTACCGGTTCACACTCTAATCATTAAAGATGAATGCTTTAATTCCTACTAATCTAAGGGTGATCCTCACATTTTGGGTGGAATTTAGGTGGTAAAGGGTTTTTGTGCTAGTCATATAACTTCCTATCCATGAGACGCTTTTGTTAAGACTAATGGCCCACTCCTATATGTCATGAAAAATTAAAAATTTGGTGCCAAAATTACCCTAACTGACATTTTCTCATGGTTTATTACACAATTGCAATTGGACAAAGCAAATAATCAAGGATAAGCATAGTTTCAAAGTTTCCGTTTTATTTTCCCTCCCTACACTTAAACTGAACATTGTCCCCAATGTTCCTCGAAAGTATCAAAGTTATGATAATGGAAGGTAATTAAAAACGAAAGAAACTAGTATTCCCCTGATTAGCTCGGTAGGATCCGTGTAAAGTGGTGGTTAAATCCTTTTCAAAAAATGTATGCGTGAAAAGCTCCTTCCAATCTTTTGTTTCTTCTTCTTGATAAATAAAACCTGCACATTCCAAGAAAACAAACAAAACCTTCGCGTAAAATCAGCGGTAATAATATATATAAGACTCTACTAAACTAGGATATAATGCTTGTGGAATGGATGTTTACAGAATTTCTTAGAAAATTAAGACCTGGAAAATTCCAAAAATTTATAAGTAGTTCAGAAAACGAGAAAAAAGTAATCTGTTGTTTTTACTCCTTCCTGACGCCGTCAGCTTGCGACCCTGACGCCGTCAGGTTATCCTGACAAAAACTGGTCTGCGATTTTCTGGAAAAAATTCTGGAAAATTTACATCTTTAGAATCTGGAAAAAATTCTGCAAAACATCCCATATGACTCGATACAAGCATTTGACTCGAACAAACACACATATATATCTTTTAATGAATTGCTATTCTCATGTTTACGTTCCTTTTGAAAACGTGTGTAATCCTCCCTACACTTATCCTTTATGTAAAATACCTTTATATGCAATTAAGACGAGGTTAAAAACAAAATAAAGCATTTTTACAAATTTAAACATGAGAACATACAATAATAAAAAGATATATGATACACAAATAAAAACGAAAAACAAATACACATGGGTTGCCTCTCAAGAAGCGCTTGTTTTTATTCGAGTCACGAGTTTGACTCTACCCTTATTTAACGGATAAAGGGGAAGTTTTTCCTACACTTAAGCTTAAGTGCGGGTGATGGTAGCGATACACACCCTTAGGGTGGAAATTTGCTACGTGAGGAGAGTGTGATAGGTGATTTATATCCTCAAAGGAGTGTGCTCCATTCATTATAACCTTACCTAATTCTATTTGTGTAGCGGGTGATTGGTCCTGAACCGTCAAGTTTAATCACACAAGCTAACCACTTGTGAATGGCTAACCGTAATAAACTTAAAACTGCTCAGAAACCAATGCAACGAAGATCTAGAGAATATAGTGGATTCCCGGGTCGTTAAGTCCCACGGAGACTTAATGGTGTTTCAAAACTTTTTAGATGATAAAATGATCACTAAGGATAGTGATCAGTAAGGATTTTGGAGTGATAATTACACTACTGATTGATTGAAATGATATTTGGATACAGAATTGTAAAACACAACAATCAGATTACAAACTTAAACGTACGTATATTAAAAATTACGTAAACGTACAAAATAAAAAGTGATTTAAAAGAAATAAAAGACCTACAAATATAAAAATGACATTTTTGGAATCCTAAAAATAAAAGAAAATTATTAGAAAAAGAAAATTATTTTTACAACTATTTATTTAATTATTATTAATTAAAAACTATTTTAAACTATTTAATAATACTCTAAAATATAAGAAAATATTAAATAAAGCTAGAAAATTGAAATTATGACTTAAGAAAATCTAAAATATTATAAAACTTATTTTAAAATTGAAAATATATTTTTTACACTTTTTATCTATTTATTACTAATTAATTATTATTTAAAATACACTTAAATACTAGAAAATATAAAATTAACCTGGAAAAATAAAATTTTAACTTAGAAAAATTTAAAATATGATAAAACTAATTTTAGAACTGAAAAGATATTTTTTATGCTTTTTAATTATTTATTACTAATTATTTAAGACTTTTAACTATTTAAAATTATAATAAATACTAAACAAACAGAGAAAATTATGAAACTTTTTGTAAAAATATATTATGATGACAGAAAACTAAGAAAATTATAAAAACAGAATTTGCTTAATAATAAGCTGAAAAGAAAAATCAAAAAGCTAATTTCTATTAAATAAACGCTATCACTATATTTAAAATGATGTTTTTGTGGATTTTCTTTTTGAAAACTAGTTAACTACTGATATTAAGCTACTTTAATAAAAACAAAAATTTTACAAACTAAAAATAAGCTATTTAAAGAGCTTATGAGCTAATCAGTTAAACTAATGAGCTTATTTGATGTTTTTAAGCTCAAACAAGCTTACAAGCTAGAACAAAAGCTGAAATAAGATGAAACAAACTACAAGCTACTCAAATAAAGCTAAAAGACACAAAGAAGCATACTATTAAGCTAGGAATAAGCAGATAAGCACTTATGCTATACTGAGAAGTGGACAGATCTAAAAGCCACTTGCAGCCCTAGTAAATAAGCTGCAAAGTACAAGATTAAGCTTGGGACCTCAAGATGACTTGGTTGGCTTTCCAAAGAACAAAATTTCACAAGCTAAAGCTAACAGAAGAGCTCTGTGTGAGCTTGTGAAAGTGACTAGCTCAACTGTGCACAGGGCATCATTTCAGACAAGGTGCTAAAAAAAAACTAAGTAATAAGCACTTAATAAGCTAAATAGAAGTGAACTAATATTTTTCTAATTAAGTTAAGCAGCTAAACTTTAATAACCCAAAAGCTTATAAGCTAAATCTCAATATTAAACACACACTAAAATTATTTATTTTATTCAAAAACGACCAAATTGAAAAATTGACTTTTAAGAAAAACACTAAGGTTGACTAAAATGAACTTTAAATCAATACTACTTACTAAATATGATGTATTAAGCTAGGATAAGAAGAAATCAAGCTAGTCTAACAAGTTTTAAACTACTGTGGTGATTATTACACTTTTAATCCTAACAGTTAATTATCTAGGTGTGATCAAAGATGATTTTGACTTTTGCTTAAATAAGGACTGGTTTTCTATACTTCTCTGAACTATTATGACCAAGTTAAACAAACACAAACAAGGATAATGACTAGAGCATTCTCAAACACAGTGAACCAAACACCACTTTATGAGACTGATTTTAAACTTTTCAAAGCAAAAGACAGATTTAGACCATGCTATGGATTAAAGACCTTATAATATCATATATTGAAGCTAAATAAGCATTAAACAATAATACTAACAACTTTAAACTAACAAATTGCACTTATACTATTTTAACTGTGAAAATAAGATTTTTAGCAACTATGAATTAAAAAGAACAACCAACTATTTTTAATCTTTAACTTTACTTAACTACAACTAACAAACATAGAAACTCAAAGATTTAAGCAATTTAACACCTCAAACAGTGAAATACCAAAATGGATCAAAAAGGCTTACAAGTGGCTTCCAAGCTCAAAAACTGAGAACAGAAACACACAAACACAACCTATAGCTTCCCAAGAAGCACTAAACCAACGCCATCCACAATCAACCCTGCTCCAGCTTCTTGATAACCTTCACCATGGATTTTTGATTTTTCAACTATTTTTAGCATTTTTTTTAGATTTTTCTCTTTTTGATACTAGATTGATTTTAAAGGTTTCTAAAAGCTTAAATACGCTTTCTGAGGAGCTTATATGGCTTATTCAGTCCACAGTAACAACTAATAACAACATTAAATTCACATGAGATTTTTGACTTGAAAAATGCATAAACTGAAATTTAAACTTGAACACTGAAATTTATTATTGAAAAGGATTTAAAATACACTGAGAATACTTAAGAAAGTACTTGAAAGCTAAGAAATACACTGGAAATGGAAAATTAACTAAAACGACATATATAAAAACTAAAATTACACTAGATATCTTGCTACATTGCTCCTTCCTCCTTTATATAGATCTTTTCCACTCTTGTCGACATCTCTGAACATATCCCACTTCATTCCAACCATTGGATTGGTCAAAATCATCATAATCGTCCATGTGTAAATTTTGGCGCCAAAAGTCTCTAGCAGGTTTCAATCAATTAAAGCTTCTTGGATGATTGTGGTAGTGGAGGGGGGTTGGTATACAAGTGGTGAGACAGGTGTAAAGGGTTGATAGAGCAAATCAAGGAAACCATGGTGGTATCTGGTTTGGCGGGATTATGTGAGGGAAGATGAACAGTGGCATGTTTTGACTTTGTTGACCCGGTATTAATAATAAACGGGGGTTCACAATTGGTTATGACAGGGATCAAAATGATTTGGACTGGGGTCAAGGGTCAAGAGCTCAAGGTCCAAGTGGTGGGTTGGGCTAAGGTTGGGCCAGCTGGACTTGGGTTTGGATATTAAAAGGGGTCCGGTTTGGTTTAGTAGTAATACAAGGACCATTTGTGTAATTCGGCCAAACTTGAGGGACCAAACTGAACTTTTCCAAAGTTATAATAAGGACCAATTCTGCCAAACTTAAATAGTACAAGGATAATATTTGATAATTTTCCATTTTAAAATATCCAAGGACTAATTTTGCCATTTTCAAACTTGAGGGACCTTTTCTGTCATTTGACCAAAGATTCATTCAAGGACCATTTTTGATAACTTAGAATAATTCAGGGACCTTGAATGATATTTTTCTTTATTTTGATTTACCAGGGACTGTTTTTGACAACTTTTGAAACTTGGGGGACTAAAACTGCCAATTTTGCAAACTTGATACGTTTTTCATCTGATTTTGATATTTTTGCATTTAAAACACATAAAACACTTGTTTGTGATATTTTCATCATTTTGATGCATTTCTGAGTGTTTTCAGATGTTTTTGGCATTCTAAACAATACAAAAATGATGAGTATTTAGACACTCATCAATCCCCCACACTGAGATATTGTTAGTCCCTAGCAATGTTTTAAAACTTTAATGGATTTTAAAGAACTCTTTACCAAAAGCCATTACTTCTGGAGTAGCCAATTATTTCAGTTCAAGTAAGAACCTTGGTACAATGATAACCAAACGATTTTGAGCAAATCATAAGCTGTAAACGGATTTGATTTGTCTTTACCAGAAGCCGTTTGCTTCTGGACTAGCCAACTCTTAGATAAATTATCAGTATTATCTTTGGTGAGTCGATTACCAATTATGGTTTTTCCACTGCCTTTACCACAAGCCATAAACTTGCGGGCTAGCCAACTCTTTACTTTTTAGGATATAGTGAGCTGAACACCATACAATTTTGGGCAAATTGCAAGCCATAAACGGATTTGATATATCTTTACCAAGAGCTGTTTGCTCCTGGATTAGCCAATCCTTATGTGGGTTAGACATGGCGGACTGATTACCATTTGCTGAGTAAGTGAAAAACACTTACTCCAAAAAAAAATTTTGGCCAAAAACGGGGGAATTTGGTGGAATAATTACATGATAAAATTCGTGAGAATTCCCCCCCCCCCCCCCCCCACACTTAGAAATGAATATTGCCCTCAATATTCAAAGTACCGGCGGTTATGCCGAAACATAGAACATAAAAGGGAAATATTACGGCCATTATTTTATTTTTGATATATACATTTTTTTATTTTTTATTTATTTTTTATTTTTTATTTTTAATTTTTTTTTGATGAAGAAAACTTTTATACAACAGCGGGGGGGCAACTCCCCCACACTAGGGTGGTAGAAAAGGGTAAGAAGAAATCAAAAATATGAGTGAAAACCCATATGGTGTGTGCTACTGTTTTTGATTACCGAGTCGCTAGCTTGACTCGATCCCCGCATTCATTAGTTCATGGGGAAAGTTTGTAGATCCGAGACAATCACAGGTGGAATGTCCTCTCCAAAATAATGCTTTAATCGATGACCATTCACTTTAAAATTTGGACCATCGGGTTGAGATAACTCAATGGTACCATAAGGATAAACCTTAGAAATAGTAAATGGACCAGACCAACGGGACTTGAGCTTTCCCGAGAAAATCTTCAATCTTGAATTGAAAAGAAGGACTCGATCACCAACGTTGAAAACGCGGTTCTTGATTTTAGAGTCATGATTCTTCTTTGTCTTTTGTTTGTAGATCAAAGAGTTCTCGTATGCTTGATCACGGAGTTCATTTAGTTCATTCATTTGAACTTTTCTGTGATCACCGGCTGTCTGAATATCGAAATTGGCATGTTTTAAGGCCCAGTATGCCTTGTGCTCAAGCTCAATCGGAAGATGACATGCCTTTCCATACACTAGCTTGTAAGGAGTACATCCGATGGGTGTTTTATAAGCTGTACGGAAGGCCCAGAGTGCGTCATCCAGTTTATCCGACCAGGATGCACGATTTTCGCCTACTGTCCTTTCTAAAATTCTTTTAATACCACGGTTGCAGACTTCCAACTGCCCACTTGTTTGGGGGTGATATGCAGTAGAGAGATGGTGGGTTACACCATACTTTTGCATGACACGATCAAATTGGTCATTGCAGAAATGTGTACCACGATCACTGATTATAGCTCGTGGAGTTCCAAACCTAGCAAAAAGATATTTTAAAAACTTCACAACAACTCGGGCATCATTGGTAGGTAAAACTTTTGCTTCAACCCATTTTGACAAATAGTCAACAGCCACGAGTATATATTTGTTTCCTCGAGATGATGGAAATGGCCCCATAAAATCAATGCCCCAGATGTCAAATATCTCACACACTTGAATGGCGTTTTGCGGCATTTCATTTCTTTGAGAGATATTTCCGTGACGTTGACAAGCGTCACAGGCTTTGACAAATTCATGGGCATCCTTGTAAATAGTGGGCCAATAAAACCCGGAATCAAACACCTTTTTGGCAGTGTAGTTTGGACCATGATGGCCTCCGGTGGGTCCAGCATGGCAAGCTTTGAGAATGTCAATAGCTTCTTGTCCATAAACACACCGTCGGATGACTTGATCCGCACAGATTTTGAATAAGTAGGGGTCGTCCCAGAAGTAATGTTTAACATCCTTGAAGAATTTGTTCTTCTGTTGGGTCGACATCCCTTTCACTATGAAGTTACCCGCATGGTAATTTGCGAAGTCAGCAAACCATGGGGTAGAAGAGTTTCCACGAAAAGAAACCGCATTGAGTGTCTCGAGAGGAAATGTTTCATTTATTTCTTTTTTCTCGAAAACATCTTGGTGAGGATTTTCTAGACGGGACAGATGATCAGCAGCCAGGTTCTCATCTCCTTTTTTATCACGTATAATGATATCAAATTCCTGGAGGAGGAGAACCCAACGGAGCAATCTCGGCTTTGCATCTTGTTTTGCAAAGAGATATTTGAGAGCCGAGTGATCCGTATACACCACGCATTTTGTCAAGATTAAGTATGGCCGAAACTTCTCAAACGTATACACCACGGCTAATAGCTCTTTTTCTGTGGTGGTGTAATGGGTTTGAGCTTCAGTCATAGTCTTACTTGCGTAGTGGATAGGCTGAAAATGCTTTGCTCTACGTTGCCCTAGGACTGCACCGATAGCAAAATCACTTGCATCGCACATGAGCTCAAAAGGCAAGTCCCAGTCGGGAGCAACGAGAATGGGTGCTTCAGTAAGCTTTTTCTTTAATGTTTCAAAAGCTTCGATGCACTCGGGTGAGAAGATAAAAGGAGCATCTTTTTCAAGAAGATGAGTCATAGGCCGGGCGATTTTAGAAAAATCTTGTATGAATCTACGATAGAAACCGGCATGACCTAAAAAACTCCTAATACCTTTGACGGTAGTAGGATGAGGCAGTTTAGCAATAACATCAACTTTTTCTCTATCAACCTCAATCCCGTTTTTTGAAATCTTATGGCCAAGGACTATGCCTTCTTTGACCATAAAGTGGCTCTTCTCCCAATTTAGACAAAGATTGGTGTCTTCACACCGTTTGAGCATTTTATCTAGATGGGAGAGACATGTTTGAAACGAATCCCCAATGACCGAGAAGTCATCCATAAACACCTCCATTGTTTCCCCGATCATGTCGTGGAAAATTGCCATCATACATCATTGGAACGTGCCAGGAGCGTTACATAAGCCAAAAGGCATACGTCTGTAGGCAAAAGTTCCATATGGGCAGGTGAATGTGGTCTTTTCTTGATCCTTTGGATCAATGGGGATCTGAAAATAACCCGAGAAACCATCAAGGAAACAATAGTATTCATTCCCTGCTAATCTCTCAAGCATTTGGTCCATGAAGGGTAGAGGAAAATGGTCTTTACGGGTAGCGTCATTCAACTTACGATAGTCAATGCAAACACGCCATCCCGTAACCAGTCGAGTTGGAATTAACTCGTTATCTTCATTTGTGACAACAGTTATGCCACCCTTTTTAGGAACACAATGAATTGGGCTAACCCAAGGACTATCTGAGATTGGGTAAATCAATCCTGCATCAAGAAGTTTGATAACCTCCTGTTTGATAACATCATGGATTTTTGGATTTACTCTTCTCTGATGTTGAACTGCTGGTTTGAAGTCATCCTCCATCAAGATTTTGTGAGTACAAAATTCAGGGTTGATACCCTTAATGTCGGAGAGTTTCCAAGCAATTGCTTGCTTGTGTGACTTCAAGACCTTTATGAGAGCAGACTTTTCATCTTTACTCAAATCTCGAGCAATAATGACAGGTAATTTATCATCACCTTCAAGAAATGCATACTCGAGATGAGGCGGTAAGTTCTTAAGTTCGACTTCAGGAAATTCTTTAGTTTTCTCAACTGACTTGACTTCCTTGTTATGAAGATCGACGGGAGGGAGCGATGATGGATCATCATTAAGCAACTTCTCAATGAGAAGTATGTCACCCTCAATGTCGATGGGAGCGTGATCAATTTCCCATGGAACAGAATCACTAGACAAGTAGGCTTCAATCTCTTCTAAGATGAAGTCACTTTCTTCAAACGGAGTGAGAGAAGGAGTAGAATTGGCAATGATGGGTTGAGATGAATGAGTGATATTATCACTCGAAGAATTATGATCATAACCAAGAACTTCTTGAGAGTACTCTTCAGAAGCAACATCAATGATATCTATTTGGTTAACTGACTCAGAATCATAATTTGCGGAGTACCTCGAAGTTTGATCAAGGTTAAAGGTGACAGCTTCATTACCAACACGTAATGTGATTTCTTGCTCAAATACATCAATGAGAGCACGGCCCGTTCTCAGGAATCCTCGTCCAACAATGAGAGGAACCCGATGATCGGCATCAAAATCAACAACCACGAAGTCAGCTGGAAAATGGAACTTTCCTACTTTCACAAATACGTCCTCGGCAATGTCAAGAGGACTGGATATTGTACGATCTGCAAGCTCGAGAGTCATGCATGTAGGAGTAAGTTCCGGAAGAGAAAGTTTCTTCCATACTTAATAAGGCATCAAATTGATGCTTGCACCAAGATCGGCAAAGGCAAAGCATTCAACCATTCCTGGAAATACACAAGGTAAGAGAAATTTTCCAGGATCTCCAAGCTTTTCTGGAAGTTTCTTCAGGATAACTGCAGAGCAGTTCTCGTTTAGAGGAGTTTTTGCCATTTCAAACAGCTTTTCCTTGTTGCTTAACATGTGTTTGAGAGTTGATGCAAACTTGGGCATCAGCATGATAGCATCCGCAAAGCTTATGTCAAAATGTAGTTCTTGGAAAATTTGAAAAAATTTGTCCATTTGATGACTGGCTTTTTCGCGGAGCTTTTGCTCATTCAAACGTGATGGGTAAGGAATAGAAGTTTTGGATTTGGGTTTTTCAACGGGAGCTACAGGTGGTTCAAAAACAACTCCTGGATTGGATTTGGGTTTCTGGACAACTTGAGGTTGGACATTGTTGGTACCTCCGTTATTAATAGGAAGTTCCTTGTCCTTTGTTGCCTCAGGTTCACTTTCCACTACCTTCGGGAGAGAAGAAGAAGAGGTAGTAGGAATAGCGGGTCCATTGTATGAAACACCACTTCTGGTTGTGATCGCTTTTGCATCTTCCCTCGGGTTAGCGATCGTGTTGCTCGGAAGTTTTCCTGAGCTAGAGGGTTGATCATTTAAAGACTTCTTTAATTCAGCGATCTGACTGACCAACAACCTGTTTGTCTCCTCTTGAGATTTCATGAATTGCTTTAAAAGCTCATCAGATGTTGATACTGGAGGAGGTGGAGGGATAATTTGAGGCCGTATGTTCTGATTATAGCCAAAATTCCCTTGATTAGGGTTCATATTTCCCTGAAATTGATTCCCTCGATTGAAAGTGTTTTGATTAAGATTTCCTTGATGTTGGAAACCTTGATTTGGTCCGGGATAGAAATTACCTTGGTTTTGATAACCTTGGTTCATTATAGGCTGATTCTGATTCCGGTTAGGATTCTGGTTAAAACCGGGTGGTGCCTGATAAGTGTTAGCACGGTAGTTTGGTTCATTTTGAGGATGGTATTGATTACCTCCCTGATGTGAAGTACCGGCTAGAGCATTGGCTTCAAATGGACTACCATCGGTGGCAGTACAGTTGTAGTATGCATGAGGGCCACCACAAGTAACACAACTCTCGACTTTCTTCACTTCACCATGCGATGGTGTCTGTGTGAAGGTGACTTTCTTTTGATTAGCAAGAACCAAAGCCTGAACAATATCCGTGAGTTTGTCAATCTTAGCATCGGTGCTAGATGTACTCACGGAAGTTGAAGTAGAAGGTCCAGCATTAGACTGAGACTGATATGTCTTTGCTCGGAAAGGGCGGACCTGGGACTTGTTTTCAATGATTTGCAAGGCTTCTTTGGTGGTCTTGCTCAGGAAATTACCTCCCGCGGAGGCATTTAAAGAGTCTTGATTAGTCTGGTTCAGACCATTGTAGAAAGTATCCATTTGCATTAACTCGGTAAAACCATGATGCGGACACTTGCGGAGCAACTCTTTGTAACGATCCCATGCCTCCCCGAATGATTCATCAAATCTTTGAGAGAATTTCATTATCTCATTCTTAAGACTTGTAGTTCGGGATGGAGGATAGAATTCGTTAACAAACTTGGTGACTAGATCCTCCCATGTCTCAATGGAACGAGGGGGTTGTTTCTCAAGCCAATTCCGGGCTTGTCCCTCTAGAGAAAATGGGAACAGAAGAAGCTTAATTGCTTCATGTGGGACATTTTTGTATTTGATGGTAGATGCAATCTTGTTAAACCATCGAATGTGTGCATGAGGATCATCCCGCTCAAAACCATAGAATTGGCTTTGGGTTACAAGATTAAGCAACCCGGTTTTGAGCTCAAAGGTATCAGCCACGATGGCTGGGACAACAATAGCATCTCCGTAACCCTCGATGGGTGCTTGGAGAAGCTCATTCATCGGCTTATCTTCTGCCATTACGACAGGGGGTGGTGGTGGTAGACGTTCCTCAGTCACGGCTGAAGGAGCAGAACGTCCTCTACGTCTACGAGGAATACTTGCAAGCTCAGAAAGTGGACTTGTAGAACTGGAAGAATGAGTGCGCATGCACTAAGTATAAAAATCAGTTTTCAAAACAAATGCGAGGCAAAACGACAAGTGAACTTAACCAATAATCACAAATGAAATGGCTTCTTTGAAAAAGGTACACCAAATCACAAGGACACAAAGGCAAGTTTTAAATCTGTTGTTCGGGAACTTATTAATGGTCACACCCCCAGTTGGTAGGTGTACTGCCTTGATTTGCGGTGGTTGATTTTTATGTATTTAAGTACCACAGAAAAGACGTAGGTATAGATTTGTGCTGATGGTTTAAAAACTTTTGGACCATATTTTTGGTATCGTCTCGTTTAACCAAATCGTATCTCTTTAAGAATCACCTTAAAGGAAACACAAGCTAGAAAACGTTACGATTGTTTTGTTGTTTTATATTTTGTTTGGTGTTGTTAACACTTTAGGAAAAGTGTTAATGAACTTTTTGATTTAGGATAACTTTACAAAAAACTGTTTACAAAAAGGTGGTATATGTGTAAGTACGGGTCTGAAAATTGCTTAAAACACGCTTACAGCCTCCCCGGCAGCTGCGCCAAAATTTGATTAGTCCTGAACCGTCAAGTTTAATCACACAAGCTAACCACTTGTAAATGGCTAACCGTAATAAACTTAAAACTGCTCAGAAACCAATGCAATGAAGATCTAGAGAATATAGTGGATTCCCGGGTCGTTAAGTCCCACGGAGACTTAATGGTGTTTCAAAACTTTTCAGATGATAAAATGATCACTAAGGATAGTGATCAGTAAGGATTTTGGAGTGATAATTACACTACTGATTGATTGGAATGATATTTGGATACAGAATTGTAAAACACAACAATCAGATTACAAACTTAAACGTACGTATATTAAAAATTACGTAAACGTACAAAATAAAAAGTTATTTAAAAGAAATAAAAGACCTACAAATATGAAAATGACATTTTTGGAATCCTAAAAATAAAAGAAAATTATTAGAAAAAGAAAATTATTTTTACAACTATTTATTTAATTATTATTAATTAAAAACTATTTTAAACTATTTAATAATACTCTAAAATATAAGAAAATATTAAATAAAGCTAGAAAATTGAAATTATGAATTAAGAAAATCTAAAATATTATAAAACTTATTTTAAAATTGAAAATATATTTTTTACACTTTTTATCTATTTATTACTAATTAATTATTATTTAAAATACACTTAAATACTAGAAAATATAAAATTAACCTGGAAAAATAAAATTTTAACTTAGAAAAATTTAAAATATGATAAAACTAATTTTAGAACTGAAAAGATATTTTTTATGCTTTTTAATTATTTATTACTAATTATTTAAGACTTTTAACTATTTAAAATTATAATAAATACTAAACAAACAGAGAAAATTATGAAACTTTTTGTAAAAATATATTATGATGACAGAAAACTAAGAAAATTATAAAAACAGAATTTGCTTAATAATAAGCTGAAAAGAAAAATCAAAAAGCTAATTTCTATTAAATAAACGCTATCACTATATTTAAAATGATGTTTTTGTGGATTTTCTTTTTGAAAACTAGTTAACTACTGATATTAAGCTACTTTAATAAAAACAAAAATTTTACAAACTAAAAATAAGCTATTTAAAGAGCTTATGAGCTAATCAGTTAAACTAATGAGCTTATTTGATGTTTTTAAGCTCAAACAAGCTTACAAGCTGGAACAAAAGCTGAAATAAGATGAAACAAGCTACAAGCTACTCAAATGAAGCTAAAAGACACAAAGAAGCATACTATTAAGCTAGGAATAAGCAGATAAGCACTTATGCTATACTGAGAAGTGGACAGATCTAAAAGCCACTTGCAGCCCTAGTAAATAAGCTGCAAAGTACAAGATTAAGCTTGGGACCTCAAGATGACTTGGTTGGCTTTCCAAAGAACCAAATTTCACAAGCTAAAGCTAACAGAAGAGCTCTGTGTGAGCTTGTGAAAGTGACTAGCTCAACTGTGCACAGGGCATCATTTCAGACAAGGTGCTAAAAAAAACTAAGTAATAAGCACTTAATAAGCTAAATAGAAGTGAACTAATATTTTTCTAATTAAGTTAAGCAGCTAAACTTTAATAACCCAAAAGCTTATAAGCTAAATCTCAATATTAAACACACACTAAAATTATTTATTTTATTCAAAAACGACCAAATTGAAAAATTGACTTTTTAAGAAAAACACTAAGGTTGACTAAAATGAACTTTAAATCAATACTACTTACTAAATATGATGTATTAAGCTAGGATAAGATGAAATCAAGCTAGTCTAACAAGTTTTAAACTACTGTGGTGATTATTACACTTTTAATCCTAACAGTTAATTATCTAGGTGTGATCAAAGATGATTTTGACTTTTGCTTAAATAAGGACTGGTTTTCTATACTTCTCTGAACTATTATGACCAAGTTAAACAAACACCAAACAAGGATAATGACTAGAGCATTCTCAAACACAGTGAACCAAACACCACTTTATGAGACTGATTTTAAACTTTTCAAAGCAAAAGACAGATTTAGACCATGCTATGGATTAAAGACCTTATAATATCATATATTGAAGCTAAATAAGCATTAAACAATAATACTAACAACATTAAACTAACAAATTGCACTTATACTATTTTAACTGTGAAAATAAGATTTTTAGCAACTATGAATTAAAAAGAACAACCAACTGTTTTTAATCTTTAACTTTACTTAACTACAACTAACAAACATAGAAACTCAAAGATTTAAGCAATTTAACACCTCAAACAGTATAATACCAAAATGGATCAAAAAGGCTTACAAGTGGCTTCCAAGCTCAAAAACTGAGAACAGAAACACACAAACACAACCTATAGCTTCCCAAGAAGCACTAAACCAAGGCCATCCACAATCAACCCTGCTCCAGCTTCTTGATAACCTTCACCATGGATTTTTGATTTTTCAACTATTTTTAGTATTTTTTTTTAGATTTTTCTCTTTTTGATACTAGATTGATTTTAAAGGTTTCTAAAAGCTTAAATAAGCTTTCTGAGAAGCTTATATGGCTTATTCAGTCCACAGTAACAACTAATAACAACATTAAATTCACATGAGATTTTTGACTTGAAAAATGCATAAACTGAAATTTAAACTTGAACACTGAAATTTATTATTGAAAAGGATTTAAAATACATTGAGAATACTTAAGAAAGTACTTGAAAGCTAAGAAATACACTGAAAATGGAAAATTAACTAAAACGACATATATAAAAACTAAAATTACACTAGATATCTTGCTACATTGCTCCTTCCTCCTTTATATAGATCTTTTCCACTCTTGTCAACATCTCTGAACATATCCCACTTCATTCCAACCATTGGATTGGTCAAAATCATCATAATCGTCCATGTGTAAATTTTGGCGCCAAAAGTCTCTAGCAGGTTTCAATCAATTAAAGCTTCTTGGATGATTGTGGTAGTGGAGGGGGGTTGGTATACAAAATCAAGGAAACCATGGTGGTATCTGGTTTGGCGGGATTATGTGAGGGAAGATGAACAGTGGCATGTTTTGACTTTGTTGACCCGGTATTAATAATAAACGGGGGTTCACAATTGGTTATGACAGGGATCAAAATGATTTGGACTGGGGTCAAGGGTCAAGAGCTCAAGGTCCAAGTGGTGGGTTGGGCTAAGGTTGGGCCAGCTGGACTTGGGTTTGGATATTATTAAAAGGGGTCCTGTTTGGTTTAGTAGTAATACAAGGACCATTTGTGTGATTCGGCCAAACTTGAGGGACCAAACTGAACTTTTCCAAAGTTATAATAAGGACCAATTCTGCCAAACTTAAATAGTACAAGGATAATATTTGATAATTTTCCATTTTAAAATATCCAAGGACTAATTTTGCCATTTTTCAAACTTGAGGGACCTTTTCTGCCATTTGACCAAAGATTCATTCAAGGACCATTTTTGACAACTTAGAATAATTCAGGGACCTTGAATGATATGTTTCTTTATTTTGATTTACCAGGGACTGTTTTTGACAACTTTTGAAACTTGGGGGACTAAAACTGCCAATTTTACAACCTTGATACGTTTTTCATCTGATTTTGATATTTTTGCATTTAAAACACATAAAACACTTGTTTGTGATATTTTCATCATTTTGATGCATTTCTGAGTGTTTTCAGATGTTTTTGGCATTCTAAACAATACAAAAATAATGAGTATTTAGACACTCATCAGCGGGTGAATCAAATCTCTCTCCTAAAAATGGATCATCTTCTATCAACTTCAAAAGATTCTTAGTTAAGGATCCATCTTGACCTAATAAACCCGGTTTAAACCCAAAAGAATGTTTCCTTACGTTATGGAAATTGGTAAGTAAAATTTGCACCCTTCCAATGAACATGTCTCTACGAAATATTTCTTTTATGCAAGGAGTGTTGAGACACGAGCTCTTTCCAAATGGTGAGTCTTTGAGATGGACTGTCTCGTTAGTTGAGATTGAAGAGGGCTCAGTATTTATACTCACGAGCTCCGGTATCGCGTATACCTTTTTGATCATTCTAGGTATATTATTATTTGCGATTTCTTCACGGAGTTTCATCATGAAGTTGTCAGCTAGTCCCAAGAAAGTGTCGTGAGTTTTTCGCATTTGAGCTTTAAGGCGTTTTATTTCCTTTTCTTGCTTGTGGATAAATGTCAACATTATGTCCTCGAATTCATCTTGTCGGGATTTTCTTGGGAGCAAAAATTCCTTGACCGCATTCACGTGCTTATCAGCATGGGTGGTTACTTCCATTAACGCATTCACTTGCGCCTCCATACTCATAATTGCTTGTGCTTGGGAAGTTGGCCTGTTTTCCTGGACTACTGGAATTTCCCAACCTTCTTCTTCATATTGAGCTAGGTCTTCAATGACATCCCAACATGCTTCAGCTATGAGGTTACTTAGCCTTCCATCGGCGGCATAATCAATGGTTCATCGGAGGGAGGGACTAACGTGATCATAGAAGAGTTGGACTTGAAGCCAAAGATCAATGCCGTGATGAGGGACTCTATGGAGTAAGTCCTTGAATCGAGTCCATGCTTCGTAGAGAGATTCACCTTGACGTTGTTGGAACATCAAGATATCATTCCTAAGCTTAGTGGTTCTCCCCGGTGGGAAAAATTGAGCAAGGAAGCGAGAGGTGAGATCATCCCAACTTGAGATGGAGCTGGCGGGAAGTCGCTCAAGCCAATTACTAGCTTGGTCCCGTAGAGAGAATTGGAAGAGACGCAGGCGCGTGGTCTCCCGAGTAGTAGCATCAAGGTCGATGGAATCGACAATTTTAAGGAAATCCCTTAGATGCTGATTTGGATCTTCAGAGCGAAGTCCATGGAATGCACATCTGTTTTGCACCAACCGGATGGTGTCGGATCGCAGGGCCGTAGTTTGGGCTTGGTTGGGAAGCTCAATGGTGTTCCTATAGCCTAGGTGGCTTGGTCTCGAGTATTCACCAAGAGTACGGGCTCTTGGCGGGTCAATTGGTGGTGGGTTGATGAATGGTGGGTGGTTATCACCTTCCATGATGAAAAGTGATGGGGTTACGAACAAAGGTCACGAAGAAGGGGGATAGACTACGAGAAGGCTAAAAATGAGAAAACATTTACTTGATAGGAATCAAGCAAAGAAACCTAAATGAGGTGGACTACTAACTAGCTATTCTATTCCCCGGCAGCGGCGCCAAAAACTTGATAACGCTACACGCGTCGTTCGGGGTCAAAGGAACTTCCTTTTCTTCGAGCAAGTTTTATAACACCCTAGGCAGTGAACCTAATCGTTGTAGTGTAGTATTAGGGTAAGCCACGGGTATTGATATCGTTCTCTAGAGGAATAGGAATGCTAGTGAGAAGTTACTACGCTAAGGTTGGGGTTGAGGAAGATTATTTTTTTATCTTTTTATATTTTTTAGGAAATGGAAAGGTACGAATCTCGGGGTTTGAATTTGGGGGTTTGGTATTTCTACCGATTACTCTACTTATCTAATTATCTAATCTAAGGTGATGGTAGTCTATGTCTAATTATTGTGTGCTCGTATAATAGTTTAAAAATGTATTTACTTAGGTTTTATTACTCCTTAATTATCTCCTATTGATGGTTGAATTGTCACGTCCTTATTCTTAATCGCATTGTGTGTCTAAAGTCGTAGGGTATGCGTTTATCCCTAACTCTTTGAACTTACCAAAGGGTCTCGTCTACAAAATCTCTAGGATTTATACACTTTAACTCTAAGGCACTCTTTGTATAGTTTAGCCTACAACTACTCTAGGTGTCATAGGCTAAGGTTCACAAAGATTAATCAAGCATTAACTACACAATGAATGACCTATCGCAATACTAGATCATTAGCAATTAAGATAAGAGACAACCAATCAATATTCAATAATTAAGTTTTATAATTCCTAAGCAAACACACAAGTAAATTAGCCGGACATGGAGAACATGCAAGCATACACACAAATAATCAAAGACATAATTGTATTAATGAAGTAAAACACTTATCTTGATGTAAGATAGGGTTTGGAACCCTAAAATACTGTACAAGACAGCCTTGGTTCGGTTTAGGTTTTTTACTTCAAAAGACTACTACCTAATACTGAAAAATTTGGATTCTATATATAAGATTACATAAGCGACGATGTCACCTTATGATTTGTGACGCCGTCGGGTCGCCGTCGTTAGGGTTTCGTCTTGGCCACGTTAGTCTTGCGACGGCGTCACCTTGTGCTTGTGATGCCGTCCTCTTCAGCTTATGACACCGTCTGGATCAAATCTAGGCCGTCTGAGTTGCGACGGCCTACTCTTTTAAAGCTTGACACCGTCACTTGAAAATAAGAAATTTGACTCCTGTCCCGTCACAAAATGCTCCGACGGCGTCGCAGTTAAGCAGTGACGCCGTCACCTTGTATTTCAGCAGCTTGAGTGTCTCGATTTCTTGACTTTGGCCATTTTCTTCGTATATCCGCGCCTTTTCGTCCAAATAAGTGCTATTACAGCAATTTGCCTTAAAGAGACCTAAAAAGTGAAAAGGAACGATATTAAGTAATAACGGATACAAAAGTGATCAAATAAGGGCTTAAATGACCCCTAAAAAAGGTACATTTTAAAACCTTATCAGTAACTCTAGCAATTCCAAGGTATTGATGATCAATCATATGTTTTAGGTGGATCATATTTCATAATCAATATAGTAAGGGGGTCATACACCCTGCATTTGAGATCTACTAGTATGAATTAAATTAGGTGGTGTATAGGTTACCTCAAATTAAATTTGAATGTGAAAAAAAAGAGTATGGACCTTTCCTTTTTAGTTTTCTCTTTAAACAAAGTTAATTTACTTTGAACAATACTATAATCATGTTTAAAATAGATTTCAGATAGATGTAAGAAAGGCATAGCCAAAATTTTTGTAGTAGTGAGAAAGGTATAGCCAAATTTTTTGTACTATGCCTTTTTTGTAGCAGTGAGAAAGGAATAGCCAAAAATTTTGTCAAGTGGGTTCATAAGTAAATGAATAGTGTTTGTATATATAGAATATCGTTGGGTTCAAAACTGAAACTACAGTAGAATTAAACAAAAACTACACTCGGATTATAAAAAAAATATATGTTAATGTCCGCTATATGTAGCTTTGCCTCATAGATCTCAATCTTAATCTAAGAATTACATCAAAAAACAAATGTAAGAAAGCTTATTGATGGATATGATCAAATATATTTATATCTATTATCTAAAGAGTCAAAGAATTTACGTAAGCTATCTCATGATGAAATGGAATTCGCTAATCTAGAGGGCTTTCATTAGCGGTATAAACCCCGAGGCTAATAACCTATTAAAGCATCATACTTGTTTCAAATGTCAGTTCGACGTAGCGAACAAAAAAAATAGCTCTTCTAGACATTAAACTTGACATTTTTGTCTTCAATTGAGTAAAATAAATTTGTGATGACCATTTTACCCTTGAATTTTAAAAATTGCATTCATTGTCCCAAGTATATAAATTCAACCTAACCTAAGCATTGTTGAGATTTGGGGACTCATTTCCAGATCTAATACTCATATCCAACCTAACCTATTCTATAATAATCAGATTCAAACAACAAAATCACAATCAAATAGCCCCTAAAAACAATCAACAACTCAAATAAACCCTAATTAGGTCAAAATCCCCAAATTCCACACCTCCAAGCCCTAATTAATCAATCAGAGCATGAATTAACCCTAATTAGGGCTCCAAAACAAACATGATCTAATTGAATCAGATATATATATAAATAATTGAATTGAGTGATGTAATAAAATTAAAGGAGCAGCTATACTCATGAAAGAGGAAACGGCGGTCAAAGAATTTAAGAATTTCCCGTACTTGTATTCACAAGCAGGTGATTTGACGGTGGGTGTGTAGAAGATTTACTTGATATATATAAGCATCTTGTGTTAAAGTATGTTATTCTTGCGAAAGGGTTGGGTGTTCCACCCGAACCAAGCGAATCAATTGAAACCCGAAACGATGTTGTAAGTCCAGATGGTAATAATTTATTTTGTTTATATCTATTAGATAGGTATTAGGAATAGGAAGTCTAGTAGGTAATGAAAGGAGGTTGTCTTTTGAAGGTGGATTTGGTGGTGGTGGTGGTGGGTGAGGGTGAGTTGCTTACTATTGATTATGTTGAAAAGGCCTCTCCGATGAGAGTACTGAACCTACTCTGCTAGTATATGGAAGTGATGATTGCAAGGTACTTCATTCTCTTTCAGCACTAACAGTCGATTAAATTACACATTTGGTCTGGACAGTGATAGTGTCCATCTTTGAATGTTAGTAGTAACCCAAAGCTTAAAAATACGGTAGTTGCTCTCATGATACTATGGACAAGGGTCTTCAAACAGTGGAAAAGGCGTTCCTTTGTAATTCATATATGTAGTTTTATAATTCATATATGTAGAAATTTATGACAGGGAATCGTTTTGGGTGACCTGTTTTTATCAGATGTAAGGAATGACTTTTCTTGATTAGATCTGAGGTATCTAATGCATTTAATGTCGACCCATGCTTTGGCAGATTATTGGATATGTATAGTGTTTAATGAAAGGGTTAAATGGAACAAAAATTTTGAAAAAAAGGGACGATGGACGCAATTTTCGCAAACCCACAGAGACCATTTATGTAATTTGAAAGGGTAAAATGGTCATAATACTCAATTGAAGATAAAAATGTCATGTTTAATGTCTAAAAGAGGTATTTTTTTGTTCGCTACGTCGAACTGACATTTGTGACAAGTATGATGCTTTAATAGGTTATTAGCCCTAATCCCCGCCAACAACTTTGGTTTGTGGGGCTCGACCACCAACATAAGGAGCTTCAGGGAATCCAAAAGATTCAACAACGTCGTTGAATTCGGAAGCAGATGTAATAGGAAAGCCTCTAAAGAGAATAACACCACTTTTTTCTAGGAGTGACTCTAGCCATGGCTTTTGAGTTACAATTGCTTCAGTAAAACTACAAGTGTTAGAAGTTGGTGACAAAACGGTTGGGAAGACAACGCCGTCAGCATACGATTTTTGCTCAGGTAAGTTAACTTCTTGGAAGAATTTCCCGGTTGCCATTTGTATATTGATTGGCATGCTAATAATGAATTATTACATATTAGGGAAAACGTTTTAATCTTTTTAGATGCATCTAGTGTTGGGCACATGTTCTAATTACCACAATGCCTCTATCTATATATTCCTATTTATTGTTATCACGTACACCATATACATTAGGTCATACACAATGGACTTAGTTGGCATACGTGCAATGTCAGAAAAATAACCACATTGCATAGATCAATGTATTGTAAGTTGCTCCATGTTACCACACGTATAAAACTAGTGTGTCTCTGAACAATCGAGTAATACATGTCATTTTTATCACTTTTACTGATAAAATATTAGATGTCTTTTTAAAATAGTACAACTAGGTGTGAAAATAGTACAAAAAGGTGTCAGTTAAATTTACGTTTAATGGGTTGTATGAATTTTATAAATGGAAATGTAATGCTTAGAGCATAAGGTATAATGGCTATTATTTTTTAGCCATTTGAGCCCCACCACATGCCACCTCATTTCAACACTCCAACCTCAAATTATCTCTCCCTCATAACTAACTTCAACACAACCATTTGGGCCCTACACACCTCTATTATTTTCAAATTGTTGAAAATCATAAATGAAAATAATTTGTCTTTTGTGTGTTGGAGAAGTGGCTAAATTAGAAGTGACATAGCCATGATGGTATAATGGCTAAGATTTGGCATAGCCAAAACCATGTCTATGTCATTTTGGCTAGAGATATAGCCACTATACTCAATGCTCTTATGTGTCAATGTATTGCACTTATGCATTGAGAATACTCTTAGTGAAAGCTTATAGTATTCATAGTTGTGACTTATCTTTTATCTTTATTTGGTGTTTTTTGATACAACCTTCCAATCAAATTAAGGTGAGGTTGTGTCGGTCGTATGCATGAGGTGTTTGGAAATGGTTGATCGAGTTTGACTTCGAGTGGGGACCATGTTACGTAGTGGTCAATTTGGCAATTCAAGTAGCAATGAGTAGGTGTGGTTAGTTTGGTTTCTTTTAATTTATGCTTGTGTAAATTTAATTTTGACCGTTTAGAAGAAAGAGATTAGCACCTTTCCTCAGCAACATTCTTGTCATCCGTCATGTATGCTGACCTCCAATCACTGCCGCCAATGGACGATGAATTGACTTCGTCAGTCATTATTTTAATGTATAACAATCCATGCTCCTCGAGTCGTGAAACAAAGTCTGGGTGCCTCACTTTCATTTTTTCATATATGATATGACTCAAGACAATTGGAGTTTCTCCCCCGCTCTCCGGTTCTTCTTCACAAAAGAAGAATAACTTGTTGGGGAAGTCCGGCCCCTGCAGCCAATTTGTATAACTTCATTGGAATGAATTTCTCATAACAAACTTTTCATTTTTCAAGATCGTCGAGGGTTATTTTGTACTCTTTATTTATATGTATTGTCTAAGTTATAACACACATGCAAATTAGTGAATTGACATATGTTTAGTAACTCTAGCTAATGCAAGGTATGATGATCAGTCACATGTTTTAGGTGCGTCATTTTTCTTTAAACGAAGGATATAATTGAGTCATCTAGCAAGTAGCTAACTGCACCAAAAAGATAATTTAGTGAATAGCTAAACACAACGAACATTACAAAGTGACATTGCAGAAAAGATTAGATTAATAATCCAATCGGTCCACGAGGGATGTAAACGCTTATTCATATGACTAATCTAAGCAAAGGAATTCTAGGTGCATTACATAATTATCATATTCGCTATTGAAAGGGAGGTGATTTAGACACTTTCTATTTGAAATCTACAACTAAATTAGGTGGTGTACAAATCACCTCAATATGAACTACTATACAAGTAAAAAAGAGAATGATAAAAAACACATTTAAGCGTGCGTTGACCTTTCCTTTTATTTGTTTTTGTCATATGAGGCGATCAAAGCTCAAAAGCCGTGGCTAGAGTCTATGCTAGAAAAAAATGGTGTTATTCTCTTTAGAGGATTTCATGTTGAGTCTCCTTCCGACTTCAACGACGTTGTTGAAGCTTTTGGATTCCCTGAAGCTCCTTATATTGGTGGTCGAGCCCCTCGAACCAAAGTTGTTGGCAGGGTTTTTACTGCTAATGAATCCCCTCCGGATAAGCGAATTCCTTTTCATCATGAGATGGCTTATGTAAATTCTTTGCTCTATGGATATATATGTTTGATCATGATCCATCCATATGCTTTCATAAATAAGTTATTTTCAGTTTTCAACATCAGTAAAATTACAAGTACTGGAAGTTGGTGACAACACGGCAGGGAAGACAATGCCGTCAGCATACGATTTCTGCTCAGGTAAGTTAACTTCTTGGAAGAGTTTCCCGGTGGCCAGTTGATGAATTATATTGGGTCCGTAATAATGCAGTTGGTAAGCTGCATATATATATAATATATTTATTGGCCTGCCAGGCTGCCAATAATGGATGATTATTACATACTATGGAAAACGTTTTAATCTTTTTAGATGCATCTAGCTGTTCAATGATGACAATGCATCTGTCTACATTAATACTCCTTACAACCATCCAATCAAATTAAGACATGGTTGATCGAGGTTGGGGACCATGTTAGTTGGCAGTTCTAGTAGCAGCGAGTGGGTGTGGTTCGTTTGATTTTTTCTTTAGATTTTACAGTGGTTAAGTGTTAGATTCTGGTTAACATTCTATACCTCACGAAAATTTTCAGGAGATAAATTTGGTTTTGGGTTATTTTTAATTTTATTTCTAATTCTAATATTAATACTTTCTGGAATTTCATTAGTCTAGATTGCACACACTTGCTATTAGTTTACAACATTGATGAGTAAACAAGTCATGCAGCATTCTGGTTGAAAAGATTTATTAACAATATTGAACAAAGAATGCAAGGTAAACAATTATTTTTATGCAACATTTCATTCTTTTTCGCGAGCTATATATATGTTGACGTTGTCAATAATTTAACTAAAATGTGGCCATGGTTGAAGAAGTCCGGCATGTTTCACATCACATGCAAAGTGATGCAAGAACACGACGAGGTGGCTTTAGTAGTGGTTGTCGAGCGTGTTGGACCGTCAAGTTATTAACAAGCATAACATCACCTTTCTTCCAAGGTATTACTGTATAACACATTCTTCATCCATTATTCTCAAGCAGTCTTTGATGGCATCATATTCAAGCACAGGGTCACCATTTCCATACGTTGCATATGAATCTTTTGAACCACTGGAAAGAAGCGTCAGAATATTAAACCAAGTTTTTCGCTGATTATCCTCTTTGCCATATATTCTGATGGCTGGAAGTGGACCTGTTATCAACTTTACACCATTCTCTAACCATTCAAGCTTTGTTTCCTGCTTTGCGGCCCTATAGTTATCAGAAAAATTGTGTTATGTTCCAACAGAATGAATTTCTTACACCAAATTTTGTGCGTTAAGTGTATAACACAAGAACAAAGAGTTGTGTGTTCGGGTCTAAATTGAGTACGTATAAGTAAGATGTATAATATATGTTTGTGTAAGTTTTAGCCGTTTAGAAGAAAGAGAATGGCACCTTTCCTCAGCAACATTCTTGTCATCAGTCATGTATGCAGACTTCCAATCACTGCCTCCGAAGTACGATGAAATGACTTCGTCACTCATTATTTTAATGTATGTCAATCCATGCTCCTCGAGTCGTGAAACAAAATCTGGGTGCCTCTCTTTCATTTTTTCATATATGATATGGCTCAAGACAATTGGAGTTTCTCCCCCGCTCCCCGGTTCTTCTTCACAAAAGAAGAATAACTTGTGGGGGAAGTCCGGAATCTGCAATCAATTTGTATAATTTCATTGGAATGAATTTCTCATAACAAACTTTTCAATTTTCAAGATCGTTGAGGGTTATTTTGTACTCTTTATTTGTATATACGGTTTAAGTTATACTACCTCCGTCCATATTAATTGTCTTGTTTTGATTTTTTAAGTCTTTCTTTCTAAACTTTGACTTTAAATATTTTTATTTGTGTTATATAATATTTAATAAAAATTATACTAATAAAAAATATATTTAAAACTCAATCTATTCATATATTTTGCATCAAGTATTATATAATACAATTAAAGATATTTAAGATCAAAATTAAAAATGAAAGACCTAGAAAATTCAAAGTGGACAGTCAATATGGGACGGAGGGAGTAACACACATGCAAAGTAGTGAATTGACATTGGGTTTAGTAACTCTAGCTAACGCAAGGTATGATGATAATCACATGTTTTAGGTGCATCATTTTTCTTTAAACAAAAGCTATAACTGAGTCATCTAGCAAGTAGCTAATTGCACCCAAAAAAAAATAATCTAACAAGTAGCTAAAGACAACGAACATTACAAATGACATTGCAAGCAAAGATTCGATAAAAAATCCAATCGGTCCATTAGGGAGGTACGTACTATTAGCATAGTACGTTTATGTTTGTATTTAGTCAGCCCATAGTAGGCCTCGTGTAGGCATTGGCCCATCCATTAGGAACCCTAGTTTGTAACTTGCATATATGTGTTGTATCTTTTAATGATAAACATATTGGATTTGAGTGAGATGCTTATCATTAAGAGGTACAACACATATATGCAAGTTACAAAATAGGGTTCCCAGTGGATGGGCCGATGCCTACACGAGGCCTGCCATGAGCTGACTAAATACAAACATAATACATACATATACTATATATCACTACAAAAAAATCTACACTTTGGGACTACAATCTCGTCCCAAAATTACAATGCATGTCGACCCAAAGTAAATATGGCACGACATTTCGTGCCAAATTGGTAGTGCCTATTTGGTTGACCCAAAAAAAATTGGTACGACATCCCTTTGTATCTTTGGGACGACAATTTCCTGGGCCCACCAACAATTCAACCCATCAAAATACAAAATGGGACAACATCACTTTTGAAAATAGGGACGAGATTGTAGTACCTAATTTTATTTTTATTTTTTTTTTAACTTTCTTTAATATTTTTAAGTAAATAAGAAAATGTTTTTAAAAATAAAAAAGGGACGACAAAAAAAATTATTAGAGACGAGATTGTCGTCCCTATTTTTCCAAGGTGCAAAACAAAATTGCAGCAAACCTGCATTTTTCCAAGAAAAAACTACTAGAACAAAACCCGTTATGAATCCGTAAACAATATTTGTGCGAAACACATAGTCGTTATTCAAAACCGCTATATATCATTAAAACACATATAACTTACAAATATACTCAATCAACCCATTACAACTAACATTACATTATATTTTTGTTTCCTAAGATTACAAAACTTATTATCTTTTCTTTAGTCTCTATAATCCATTCATTGTCTTTATAATACATTCCACCTTACATGAGAGCACCTTCTAAAAACCTGTGTATAACAAATACAACACCAAAACCAAATCGTTGAATAAACGCAAAGTTAAAATCCAACAAACAAAAACATTAAATCTTTTTAGATAAAAAAATTAATACGGAGTAACTCTTATAAACATTACAGTAACACTGATGCTCTACTAGAAGGTAAGGACCACAAAGGATAGCTTATATTTTATTCTCCAAAACAACAAATAGAACAGGCGGCAACAAACTTACCTACAAAAAGGAGAGCATGAAATCATTGTCTACCGTTGACGCTATCTTGCCAACATAAATTGTGGTCATTGGCTTTTCAACAGGAGATATGCCTTTTTACATGGTCTACGGTGGTCGAAGTGGGTGGTCCGGCAGTCGAAGTGGGAGGTCCGGTGGTGGCTGGGGGAATCAAAGATGAAGAAAAGAGATGTGTTTTTTTAGATAGTGTGTGAGAATGGGTGGATAATATGGCCTGGTACAATAAAAAGAGGATGATATGTATTTTTTTGTTCTCTCATCTTGCCCATTAAAAGTGCCATGTTGGCAATCTTGTGAAGTAATCCAAAGAGTGTTGGTTAAACTTAGTTTAGGGACGACATCATGTTTGAAAATTAGGGACGAGATTGTCGTCCCTAACTGTGGCGGGGTAAACAAAATTATTGGCGGGGGATTTAATTTTGGTGAAAATTTTGGTGGAAATTTAGGGACGACATTGTCGTCCCAAACTGTTTTATATTCTTTTTCCCTTTATCTTATGTGTATTAAAAATGATTTAAATTATTTTATTAATATTAAATAAATTAAAAATGATTTAAATTAGTTATAAATTATTTTAAAAAATTAAAAATGATTTAAATGATTTATAAATTATTTAAATAAATTAAAAATAACTTAAATTATTTAAATAAATTAAAAATAATTTAAATTAGTTAAGAAAGATTTAAATTATTTAAATAATGAGTCGAGATGATCGATATGGTTAGAAATGAGATGTTAAACGAATGATTCGAGATGATCGATATGGTTATACATGAGATGTTAAACGCATGAGTCGAGATGATCGATATGGTTATACATGAGATGTAAAACGAATGATCGTTGAGATGGTATGGTTATTCATGAGATGTTAAACGAATGATTGTCGAGATGATCGATATAGTTATACATGAGATGTTAAACGAATGAGTCGAGATGATCTATATGGTTATACATGATATGTTAAACGAATGATCGTTGAGATGATATGATTATACATGAGATGTTAAACGAATAAGTCGAGATGATCGATATGGTTATACATGAGATGTAAAACGAATGATCGTTCAGATGATATGGTTATACATGAGATGTTAAACGAATGAGTCGAGATGATCGATATGGTTATACATGAGATGTTAAACGAATGATTGTCGAGATGATCGATATAGTTATACATGAGATGTTAAACGAATTAGTCGAGATGATCGATATGGTTATACATGAGATGTTAAACGAATGAGTCAAGATGATCGATATGGTTATACATGAGATGTTAAACGAATGATCGTTGAGATGATATGATTATACATGAGATGTTAAACGAATGAGTCGAGATAATCGATATGGTTATACATGAGATGTTAAACGAATGATTGTCGAGATGATCGATATAGTTATACATGAGATGTTAAATGAATGAGTCGAGATGATCGATATGGTTATACATGAGATGTTAAACGAATGATCGTTGAGATGATATGATTATACATGAGATGTTAAACGAATGAGTCGAGATGATCGATATGGTTATACATGAGATGTTAAACGAATGATTGTCGAGATGATCGATATAGTTATACATGAGATGTTAAACGAATGAGTCGAGATGATCGATATGGTTATACATGAGATGTTAAACGAATGATCGTTGAGATGGTATGATTATACATGAGATGTTAAACGAATGAGTCGAGATGATCGATATGGTTATACATGAGATGTTAAACGAATGAGTCGAGATGATCGATATGGTTATACATGAGATGTTAAAAGAATGAGTCGAGATGATCGATATGGTTATACATGAGATGTTAAACGAATGATTGTTGAGATGATATGATTATACATGAGATGTTAAACGAATGAGTCGAGATGATCGATATGGTTATACATGAGATGTTAAACGAATGATTGTCGAGATGATCGATATGGTTATACATGAGATGTTAAAAGAATGATTGTCGAGATGATATCGTTTATAAACTGTAATTGCTATTTTCCTGTTATCAGC
This sequence comes from Chrysanthemum seticuspe, assembly GCA_019973895.1. Lineage (NCBI taxonomy): Eukaryota > Viridiplantae > Streptophyta > Magnoliopsida > Asterales > Asteraceae > Chrysanthemum > Chrysanthemum seticuspe. Next base: position 282,714,406 of record BPTQ01000004.1, on the reverse strand, counting down.
AAGTTAACTAGAAGTGTATATGCATCCCAACAAGCACACAGATGATTCAGCTGCCCTATTTCACGACCTTTATAATGACCTGGAAAATCTTAGTTTGGAGTAATTCGTACACTTTAGTGTTTGAACTTTTATCGATCTGTATGTAATTCGTACGCTTTAGTGTTTGAACTTTTATCGTTCTGTAATGTAATTCGTTCGCTTTAGTTTTTGAACTTTTATCGAGCTGTAATATAATTCGTACGCTTTAATGTTGGATAATATGCATGTTTTACTTATTCGTATGTATCTTTCAAGTATCTGTTTTAAGGAATATGAAAGTAGTATAGTGTTTTTTTAGATAAATAGTAAAGTATTGATTTTGATTATACATTTTAAATTTTATAATTAATATTTTTAACAACAAAAATATTTTTGATAAATAGTAAAGTATTGATTTTGTAAATTTTTTAATTTATGTATTTTTTAAAATTAATTTTTACACTAACATATAATTTTAAAGCAAATAATTTTCTAAAATTAATTTATATATAAGTATTTTTAGATAAATTATTTGATTATAAATGTTATTTAAAATAATTTTAAAAATATGGGACGACATTGTCGTCCCTAAGGTTTTTAAAAAAGTTTTAAAATTTATTTGAAAAATAAAAATTGATTTATAAAGTTTTAAATATTAAAAAAATATATATACTTACAGTTTGGGACGACAATGTCGTCCCTAAGTGTTTGGCGGGTACTAAAAATACTGGCGGGATGTATTTATTTTCATGAAAAGTTATTTAAAAAGATTTTAAATATTAAAAATCAAATAATTACAGTTAGGGACGACATTGTCGTCCCAAAATGAGTGGGCCAAAAGTTTGTTGTTGACTGTTCTTTTTGTTGAATTTATGTGGGACCAAGTCGTCAATTTGGGACGACATTTTCGACCCAAAAAATATAGGCGTCCCCAAACCCTCCAATTGGTGTAGTGTATACTAATATGTAGACGCTTATTCCTATGACTAATCCAAGAAAAGGAATTCTAGGTGCATCACATAAATCATAATCGCTATTGTAAGGGAGGTGATTTAGACACGTTCAAATTAGGTGGTGTACAAATCATCTCAATCAAACTACTCCTAGCAAGTGGAAAGGAGAAAAAGAAAAAAACACATTAAAGCGTACGTTGACCTTTCCTTTTAATTGTTCTTATCATGTTGAAAACTGAAAAAACTTATTTATGAAAGCATATGGATGGATCATGATTAAACATACTATCCATAGAGCAAAGAATTTACGTAATTCATCTCATGATGAAAAGAAATTAGCTTATCCGGAGGGGCTTCATTAGCTGTGTAAATCCTGCCAACAACTTTGGTTCGAGGGGCTCGGCCACCAAGATAGGGAGCTTCAGGGAATCCAAACGCTTCAACAACATCGTTGAAGTCGGAAGTGTTAGTATCATGTAATATTGTTAGGCCCTTTTCCCTATGTCGGGCTCAAGCCCAAGTTTCTCTAGGGTTTTATGTGTACTTATATGTCTCGGTATGGGACTTTGGAAAATCAATCAATCAGTAATAATCCCTATGTATGGGACTTTGTAAATTATTACATGGTTTCAGAGTAAAACGCCTAACCTAAAAACCCTACCCAATCCGCTGCCTCTTTCCCTCTCCTTCTCACCTGAGTCAATCCTCTCTCCTCACTGCTCCTCAACCAGATCCATTCTTATCAGTCAATCTATCTCCTTCTCCAATCCATCTTCACCATGACTGTCATTGATCCTCCCCCACAACCCTCCATTCTCCTCTCCGACAAACTAATGTCAATCACCAATCTTAACAACATCATTCCCGTCCAACTCGACGTGGATGAGATGAACTATTCATCATGGGTGTACTTCTTCACCCATTTTTGTCGCGGTAATCAACTGTTGGACCACCTTGAAACCAAGAGTGGCCAAGATGCACCAAGCACCTCTTCGCCTCCGGATGCGGAGTGGTTGAAAATTGATTCCATTCTCCTTTCTTGGATATTTGTTACGGTCTCTAAAACCCTTCAACAACGGTTAGTTGTTGCAAACCCTAAAACGGCACACGAGGCATGGGATACCCTAGCCACAATCTTTTCCGACAACAAAAGAACCCGTTCCATCGCTTTGAAAGCGGAGTTACGATCGTTAAAACTCGGTGACATGGGCATTGATGCATACTTTCGAAAAATAGAATCCATCGCAAAAATTTTAAATACCCTTGGTTCGCGTATAGACGATGAAGATGTGGTGACTTTTGCTTTGGAAGGGTTGCCCGCAAGGTATGATAATGTGGCCACAATCATTGCTCATCGGGATCCTTTTCCCGATCTCAAAACTGTTAGATCCATGCTCACCACGGAGGAGATGCGTTTGAAGGCTCGTACTCAAGAAACTATGTCCGATTCGACCTCATCCTCACCCATGGTTCTATTAGCAAATACCGGTTCCAACTCCCGTCGTTCATCTTCATCCACGGAAAAAGTTAACAAGCCGTGTATACATTGGAGCAAGGGTTCATGTCGTTTTGGTGCATCGTGCAAATTCTTGCATAACGGGACGCATGGTGTGCATGCTACTGTTAACTCTCAACATTTTATATCACCCAACACATTGTCCTCCAATGATATGCATGCATTACAACAGTTGCTAGTCAAGTTAGGAATTAGTGGGACCAACAGTGGACACCAAAACATACCCACGAACCCCGTTGCATATATGACCAGTCCACCTGCACCCACTAGCCATTCTTTGTCGTACATGAACCCTCACCCATATGGGATGACAGGGCAGTCCCTACTTTATAACCCTATGGTTCAGCAACAGCAGCAGTTCACCTCCCCAGCGGTTCACCAAGTCACCCAGTCCACATACCCGGTTCAACAGCAGTTCACCTACCCGGGTCATCAACAGCAACAGTCCACCCACCAGGTTCAGCAGTCCACATGTCACGGTCCAGCCCAACAGTCCACGGTTCAGTCCACTCAGGGGGTTCAACAGGCCACGGGTCACTTTGGCTTTGGAACGCCGGTTCATACAACTGGTATTCTTGGACCTGCTCCGGTTCATAATGTCCAGACCACTCCAGGGGGTTCGTTAGGGGCTGTTTCGGGTCAAGAGACTATTCTACCACATGCATTTGCCACTACCACTCTTCATGAACCCGCTCCTGGTAATTGGAACATGGATACAGGTGCGTCCTCTCACCTAAATGACTCGGTCAATAATCTTAGTGATGTATTTAATTCGAGTATTTATTCATCTGTTGCGGTTGGTGACGGGCACACAATTCCCGTCACCAACTCTGGCCATAGCATTTTACCGACCCCTTTCCGACCACTTCACCTAAATAATGTTCTTATCACCCCTCATATTGTTAAAAACTTAATTTCTGTACGTCAGTTTGTCTGTGAAAATTATTGCACTGTTGAATTTGATCCTTTTGGTTTTTCTGTTAAGGACTTTCAAACCCGTCAGGTGCTGCTCCGCTGTGATAGCACTGGCGACCTCTACCCTGTCACCAAGCCTTCTCCCATTCCTCAAGCCTACCTCACAAGTCAGTATACGTGGCATCAACGACTTGGTCATCCAGGAAGTGAAGTGTTACGCCGTGTTATTTCTAATAATTTTATTTCATGTAATAAAGAGAAATCCCCCGTGCTTTGTCATGCTTGTCAGCTTGGCAAACACGTGCGACTTCCTTTCGTTAGTTCATCTACTTTAGTTCAAAGTTGTTTTGATATTGTTCACTCGGATTTATGGGCTTCCCCAATCCCGAGTCTGTCTGGATTCAAATATTATGTTATTTTTCTGGATCATCATTCTCAGTTTGTATGGGTTTATCCGTTGGTTAACAAATCTGATGTTTTGTCCAAATTTACATTATTTCGCACTTTTGTCAAAACTCAATTTCACCGTAAAATCAAGTCCTTCCAGTGTGACCATGGTGGTGAATTTGATAACCACGCTTTTCATAAATTATTTAACAACAATGGGATACAATTTCGATTCTCCTGTCCCCGCACCTCTCAACAAAATGGTAAATCTGAACGTATGATTCGCACCATTAACAACCTTATACGCACCTTGCTTTTTCAAGCCCACCTACCCCCAAACTACTGGGTCGAAGCCCTCAACATGGCTGTTTATCTCTTAAATATTTTACCATCCCGTGCCATTGACAATGACATCCCTTTTACACGCATGTTTGGCGTCTCACCTGAATACCGTATTTTACGTGTGTTTGGATGTCTTTGTTACCCTCACATTGATGCTGACCACAAACTCGGGCCACGAGCCACACCCTCCATATTTTTGGGTCATGCCACTAATCACCGTGGCTACCGTTGCTTAGACCTAAACACTAACAAAATCATTATATCCCGCCATGTCACTTTTGATGAGACGGTTTTTCCCTTTGGTACCACCACACCCACTACAAAACCATCCTACGACTTCTTGGATGATTCACCTAACCTTATTTCCACCATCATACAACTCACTCCAACACCGACCTCATCCACACAACCATCTGTACCTGAACCACCATCCCCACCTACTTCCCCCATTACAACCGCACTTGACTCTCCACCTTCACCCACTGTGGCTTCCCCAGACATCCTACCTTCCCCACAAACAACCAACCCAACTACACAACCTATGGCCCCCGTTTCCGTTTCCCAAAACCCCCCACCTATTGCTGACCCTACCCCGACCACGACATCGGTTCATCCCATGGTTACACGTTCCCGTGTCGGGACTACCCGTCCCAATCCTCGTTATGCTTGTCATGTGTCTTTAGTTTCCCCTTTACCCCGATCCTATAACGATGCTTTCCACGACCCGAATTGGTTGAATGCTATGTATGATGAATTTAATGCTCTTATTAAAAACAACACTTGGATTCTTGTACCCCGCCCTATGGACACCAATATTGTTCGATGTATGTGGTTATTTCGCCACAAGTACTTGGAGGATGGTACTCTCAGTCGCTACAAGGCTCGCCTTGTCGCGAATGGCAGCACTCAGATAGAGGGGGTTGATGTTGATGAGACTTTTAGCCCGGTTGTCAAACCTGGTACTATACGCACGGTTCTCAGTTTGGCTGCTTCTAGACATTGGCCGGTTCACCAGCTTGATGTTAAGAATGCCTTTTTGCATGGGGATTTATCTGAGACTGTTTACATGCACCAGCCTCCTGGGTTTCGTGATACTGAGCATCCGGATTATGTTTGTTTGTTACGCAGATCACTGTATGGGTTGAAACAAGCTCCTCGGGCTTGGTTTCAGCGTTTTGCTACTTTTGTTCTTGGGATTGGATTTACACACAGTCGCTGTGACTCCTCCTTGTTTATCTATCATCAGGGGACTGACACTGCTTATCTTTTATTATATGTTGATGATATTGTACTGACTGCTTCTTCTGATGGATTACTACAGCGTATTATTGCATCTCTGCATAAGGAGTTCTCTATGACAGATTTGGGTTCTCTAAATTATTTTTTGGGCATCTCTGTTACACGTGACTCTTCTGGTATGTTTTTGTCGCAGCGCAAGTATGCTACAGAGATCCTTGAGCGTGCTCACATGGCTGATTGTAATTCCAGTCGGACTCCCGTTGACACTGAGTCTAAACTGGGAGATGATGGCATTTTGGTTTCTGACCCCACATTATATCGGAGTCTTGCAGGGTCGCTTCAGTACCTCACATTCACTCGCCCTGATATATCTTATGCTGTACAGCAGGTGTGTCTTCATATGCATGATCCGCGAGAGCCTCATTTCTCTGCCCTCAAACGGATTTTGCGCTACATACAGGGTACTTTGGATTATGGGCTACAGTTGTATTCCTCTTCTACTACCTCATTGGTTGCCTATTCTGATGCTGATTGGGCTGGTTGCCCAACTACTCGGAGGTCCACCTCTGGCTATTGTGTATTTCTTGGCAACAATTTACTCTCCTGGTCCTCAAAGCGCCAACCGACATTGTCTCGTTCTAGTGCTGAGGCAGAATATCGCGGGGTTGCCAATGCAGTTGCTGAAACGTGTTGGTTGCGGAATCTTCTTCGCGAGCTACATACTCCGGTTTCTTCAGCAACACTTGTATACTGCGATAATGTTAGTGCTGTCTACATGTCCTCGAATCCGGTTCAACATCAACGGACCAAGCATATCGAGATTGACATCCATTTTGTTCGGGACTTGGTAGCTGCAGGTCAAGTCAGAGTTTTTCATGTGCCTTCTCGCTATCAGTTTGCGGATATTTTCACTAAGGGACTGCCTTCTGCTTTATTTGAAGAATTTCGTGACAGTTTGAGTGTTCGGTGTCCTCCCGCTCAAACTGCGGGGGTGTGTTAGTCTCATGTAATATTGTTAGGCCCTTTTCCCTATGTCGGGCTCAAGCCCAAGTTTCTCTAGGGTTTTATGTGTACTTATATGTCTCGGTATGGGACTTTGGAAAATCAATCAATCAGTAATAATCCCTATGTATGGGACTTTGTAAATTATTACAGGAAGGAGTCTCAATATGAAATCCTCTAAAGAAAATAGCACCATTTTTTTCTAGCAGAGACTCTAGCCACGGCTTTTGAGCTTTGATCGCCTCAATGAAACTACAACTGTTAGAAGCTGGTGACAACACCACTGGGAAGACAACGCCGTCGGCATATGATTTTTGCTCAGGTAAGTTGACTTCTTGGAAGAATCTTCCTGTAGTCATAACAATTGATGAGTTGGGTCCGAACTAATGCAGTTGATGATGAGCCACATATATATTGTCCTGCTAATAATGGATTGGTCCATATTGTAGAAAACGTGATAAGTTTTTAAGATGTGTTCAATTGACAAATGCATACGCATCTATTTTTATTTACTCAATATCCATTTGGCTGCTATAGAGATATTTTTTATTATTTGTAGTTGTGATTTGTTGATATGGTGGTCGACTTTTCAAAGTTAGATGGGGTTGGTAAGAAAAAAAAAAGGATGTGCTAGCTTGAATGGGAAATAATTATCAAGTGGGCCTGCATGTTTGTTTGTTTTTTTCATTTTAGAGTTCTAATTAAAATTTTCTATATTGTGGTCAGATCTCTGGGTTACGTTGCTTTAACCTTTGAAGCTTTTTTTTTTTTTTTTTTTTTTTTTTTTTTTTTTTTTTTTTTTTTTTCACTATTTAGCTTTTATTATTTTGGATGCAAATATTGTTTGGCTAGGAGCAATTAGTGTCAGCATTTTTTTTCACTGCTAAGCTCCTTTTGGATGGTCCTTCATGCTCGACAACCAAAGGTAACCGAGAGTAGGATACTAGGAATAATGCTTTAAGAGACCTCCGACAAACGTATGAGATTTGATGGGTAGTGGTTAGGCAGAAATATTGCAAGTTTAAGTCATATGTAAAAGAGAAAAAAATGATGTATCCAAATAAAAATAAATATCATGAATAGCTAGTTTTATAAATGTTTCATTTAATATCTGAGTAGTGATTAAGGGAATAAATTTTATGACTAAAGTTGCAGCCGAGTGCAACGAGAGTAAATATTTTTACTCGTTCGGTGCATTTTGAATTTGCAGTTTTCATTAATTTTTCCTTTTACCAAATTCACCTCTATTGAGTTTCAATGTTGGGTACAAACTTACTGCAAACCGGTAAAAGATGAATTTCTAATCTAACATATCAGTAAAATCAGATTGATCAACTATCCTATTTTGCACTAAATAGAGGCGGTAGTGATCATATCTAGCTTAACATTAACAAAAGAAACTAAATGTGTCTTTTTGCATGAAAAAGGAAGTTAGAATTAATACAATTAGGTTAATTCCCCTTAATGTTTCATTAACAATCGTGAAACCTATATACACACAATCTGCCGTGTATATGGCATGTTACAAGCAAACCCTTAATGGGCCAAACTAACATAACAATATAGATACAGTTGGGCTTTTAGGAATGTTCGGTTAATACTCCCCCGCAGTGTGAGCGGGAGGCCTTCGAACGTTCAAACTGTTGCGAAAATCCATGAACAACGCATCTGGAAGACCCTTAGTAAAAATATCAGCATACTGGAAACGAGAAGGGACATGAAGTACACGAAAACTCCCGAAGCAACATAGTCACGGACGAAATGAATATCAATCTCAATGTGTTTCGTACGTTGATGTTGAACAGGATTCGTCGATAAATATACGACACTGACATTGTCACAATAGACAATAGTAGCTGTAGATAAAGGGTGATGAAGCTCACGCAACAGATTACGAATCCAAGCTGTCTCAGCAACCACATTAGCAACACCACGATACTCGGCCTCAGCACTGGACCGAGATAAAGTCACCTGTCGTTTAGCAGACCACGACAACAAGTTATCACCAAGAAATACGCAATAACCTGAAGTAGACCGGCGAGTGACCGGACAACCTGCCCAATCCGCATCTGTGTAAGCAATAAGCTGAGCAGTAGAAGAAACATGCAACTGGAGACCATGATCAAGAGTACCACGAAGATAACGTAATATACGCTTCAAAGCATGAAAATGTGTATCACGAGGATCATGCATATACAAACAGACCTGCTGAACCGCGTATGAAATATCTGGGCGAGTAACTGTAAGATACTGAAGTGCACCAGCTAAGCTCCGATATAAGGTTGGATCATCAAAAGGTGTACCATCAGGTCCAAGCTTAGACTCGGTATCAACAGGAGTGCGGCACGGGTTACATTTCTGCATATGAGCTCTCTCAAGAATTTCCTCAGCAAACTTAGACTGCGATAAGAACATACCAGATGTGGTGCGCGTAGCAGAAATACCAAGAAAATAATTAAGAGATCCAAGATCCGTCATAGCAAACTCACCATGAAGAGCAGTGATAACTCGCTGTAAAAAAGTAGTAGAAGAAGCAGTCAATATAATGTCATCCACATACAATAACAAGTAGGCCGTGTCAGATCCACGATGAAACACAAACAGGGACGCATCAGTTTTGCTATGTTGAAAACCAATGCGTGTAACAAATCCGGCAAACCGCTGAAACCAAGCTCTAGGGGCTTGCTTAAGCCCATACAATGATCGTTGCAAATGACAAACATAATCTGGGTGAGCAGGATCAACAAACCCAGGCGGCTGATGCATATAAACTGTCTCTGATAAGTAACCGTGAAGAAAAGCATTCTTCACATCAAGCTGATGAATAGGCCAATCACGAGACACTGCTAGACTAAGCACAGTGCGAATAGTAGCTGGTTTGACCACGAGACTAAAAGTCTCATCACAATCAATTCCCTGCTGTTGACTACGACCATTTGCAACAAGTCGCGCCTTATACCTGCTTAAAGTACCATCTGCATGAAACTTATGCCTGAAAAGCCACATTGAACGAACAATATTCACATTAGGTGGACGGGGCACAAGTACCCACGTTCCGTTAGTAATTAAAGCATTATATTCGTCTAACATAGCTTGCTTCCAATGAGGAACACGAAGAGCTTGAATATGAGAACGCGGAAGGGGAGACACAGTAGTGACATGACAATTCATACGCTCAAGAGGTTTAGATATGCCGGCTTTAGCACGGGTGACCATGGGGAGGGTGTTAGTAGTATTTGGCGGTTGGATAGGTGGTATCGGAGTGGGCAATGGTGTTTGAGGATCAGCCTGAGGAGTGGGTAAAGATTGAGCTACGGAAGGCGGGGAGGATGTGTGTTGGTTAGGCGAAGCAGGCTGGGGTAAGGGCTCATGAAGATCCGTAGCAGGTGGGTCAAGAGTTGGCGGATTAGTTGGGGGTGTCTCATTGATCACAGCAGGGGTGGGATGAACGGGTAAGGGGATAGTGTTTGTAGTATTTAAAAAATCGTAATGTGGGGATGTGTATTGGTGTAGGGATGCAAAGGGAAATACATCCTCATCAAAGCGAACATGACGAGAAAGTATTATTTTGTTTGAGGATAGGTCAAGACACCGAAAACCGCGGTGATTAGCGGGGTAACCAAGAAACACACAAGCAGTGGAGCGTGGTTGAAGTTTATGTGCAACGGTAATATATGGATAACAAAGGCACCCAAAGACACGTAAATTGTCATAAGATGGGGAATGGTTATAAAGTTTAGTAAATGGCACCTCATTGTTGATGGCAGTAGATGGAAGAATGTTTGAGAGATAAGCAGCCATGTTGAGTGCTTCCACCCAATAGGAGGGAGGTATGCTAGCTTGAAAAAGCAAAGTGCGTATAAGGTTGTTAAGAGTGCGTAACATGCGTTCAGATTTGCCATTTTGCTGGGATGTGTGAGGGCAAGAAAACCTAAATTGAATGCCGGTTGTGCGAAAGAAATCGTGAAAGCGGGTGTTGTCATATTCACCCCCATGATCACACTGTAAAGCCTTTATATCGACACCGAATTGTTTGTTTACATAAGCACGAAAAACAATAAATTTATCATACAAGTCAGACTTTTGATGCAAGGGATAAACCCAAACAAAATGCGAGAAATGATCCAAAAAGATAACATAATATTTAAAACCACTTTCACTCGGAATAGGGGATGTCCATACATCCGAGTGGACAATATCAAAAATAGATGCAACCTTCGACTCCGAAGTATGAAATGGAAGCTTTATTTGTTTGCCTAATTGACACGCATGACACAAAGCGGACAACTTTGATTTATTACAAGAAATGGAATTACTAGACTCTAAACGACGAAGCACATCTTCACCGGGGTGCCCGAGGCGTCTGTGCCACGTTGTATAACTGAACGAAAGCAAAGCAAAAGGAGGATGCGTGGATGACTGTTGTGTAACCGGGTAAAGATCGCCCGTGCTATCACAACGGAGAAGAATTCTGCCCGTCTGATAATCCTTCACAGAAAAACCATAAGCGTCAAACTCAACGGAAACGTCATTATCACGAGTAAATTTACGAACAGAAATTAAATTTTTAATTATGTGCGGAGTGACAAGTATTTGAGTTAGTTGTAATGGTTTAGAGGAAGTGTGCAAAAAACTATGTCCAGTATGTGTGACCGGTATAGATGCGCCGTTACCAACGTATACAGACGGATAAATGCTAGAATTACTAACAGAAGTGAGGATACCTGTGTTATCGGCCAAGTGTGAAGATGCACCAGTATCCATGTTCCAAGCAGGGTCTTGAAACGCCATTGTCTGAAAAGCTTGAGGAAGCAAAGTAGGTTGAGACATATACGCATAATTCCCTGGTGCAAAAGTTGGTACACCACCCTGTTGCACGTTCAAAACACCATATTGTTGGGCTTGAGGTAGTACGTAAGGTGAAACAAGCTGCTGATGGGCCTGAAGCCCAGGCGAGTGTTGGGCTGCGTGACCATGCTGGGTCGAGGTAAGTGGTACAGCCATATGGGCTTGTGGTGTAGAGATAGGAGTGGTAATAGGTTGGGCTTGTGGCTGTTGGGCTAAACCAGGTCCACTCATAGGATGTGGCATGGTAGGCATAACGTGACCAGTGGGACACAATCCATACGGATTGTAATTAACACCAGCAAGACCAAAAAAAGAGTACGGGTTATAACATGGATTGGGGGGTAGAACTGACCTAGCAGACCCCTTTGTATCACGAGTAGCAGTGTCACGACTGGTAGTAGGAGTAGGCTGTCGAGATGTGTTGTCACGAGGGGGCTGAGGCACACGGTTACGTGAGTCTTGAGACCCGTGAATAAACTTACACCGAGAGCCATAAGTACACGACCCTCGTTGAAAGTTTCGACACAATTCACCACTCGGGTTAGACAAAGCATTGACTTTGTTATTGGTAGCAAGCAAAACTGTAGGAGAGTCCATAGTGAGGTGAGTCGAAGAGAGAGCAGTAGTTAGAGTCTTCATATCACTTTCTTCCAAAAGTACCATAGACCGCACTTTATCAAACTTGGGAAGTTCGTCCCGATGACGAATAATACGTGCAATATCCGGAAATTTAGCCCGAAGTCCATTAATAGCATAAGTGACGAGGCTTGAGTCACCTACCGGGGAGCCAAGATTGGCAAGACGATCGGCTTTGGACTTTATCTCTTGGAAGTAGTCATTAACAGAAAGAGTCCCAATAGCCATATTACGAATTTCATTATCCAACTGGATAACACGAGAAGCCTTGTTATCATGAAAAAGAGCTTCTAATTTGTCCCATACCTCATAAGCTTTGGTGGTGTCATCAGTGACCATATCGGCCAATTTCGTAGAGATGGTGGAATACATCCACATGACCACGAGGGAATCATTAGTTTCATAAAACGGATCAGCTTGAGACGAGCTAGCCTCAGTTGGTTTTTTAAGGTGATGGATCACATCATAGGTTCGACAAAAACGTTTGAAAAGTTTGCACCAAGAGTTGTAATTGAGCTTATCAAGATCAAGGGGTGAGGGGATACACGCCTTGATGCATGCAATGGAATATGCCTTATCAATGGGTTGTTTTGGTGGTACAGCGTCTCCCGTCATGATGCTATGACTAGGAGAAAACAAAGCAAAACTGAAAAAAAAAAATGGAAGTGCAAGCTGCTACAGTGGGCGGAAAAAAAAGAAAACTAGGGTTTGGGTGGAGGATCTTGAGGCTTTGATACCATAATACAATTAGGTTAATTCCCCTTAATGTTTCATTAACAATCGTGAAACCTATATACACACAATCTGCCGTGTATATGGCATGTTACAAGCAAACCCTTAATGGGCCAAACTAACATAACAATATAGATACAGTTGGGCTTTTAGGAATGTTCGGTTAATAAGAATGGGAGCTAATTATATCAACGATGACAAACTTGTAGACATGGTTGATATATGATATTCAGTTATGTTTTAACAAATTGTTGTTCCTAAAATGTGACAAATCATTCTTATATAACATGTTTGGAACATGATGCACTTTTTTCATCAATCTTTCGAGAAAGCCAGATCTTGTGGCTAAAGAGAGAATCATTCCCATCACTTGCAAAGAGATGCAAGTACGCGTCGAGGCAGCTTTAGCACTGGACGTCGACCATGAAGAACCATCAAATTATTAATGAGCATAACATCACCTTTCTTCCATGGTATAACAACACACTCTTCTTCCAATATCTCCAAACAGTCTTTCTTAGCTTGTTCAGGCACAAGATCTCCGTTTCCAAGCTCAACAAACGCTTCTGGATCATGAATATCATTAGTCATTGGACCAATTTTACCAGTCGAAATATTATTGAACCAAACTTTGCGTTGACTTTCTTTGTCAAATATTCTGATGGCTGGCAATGGATCTGTTATAAGCTTTACAGCATTCCCTATCCATTCCAGCTTTGTACTTCCTAACTCCGCCACCCTGTCAAACAAACATTGTTCCAGTGAGCGGATTAACATATTTAGAGTCAGTTTACTTTCTTAATTAACGCGGTATTACATATAAGTTTTAGCTCAATGTAGTGAACCACAAGCATACATTTCCTTAAGAAGATTCTTGTCATCAGTATTGTATGCAGACTTCCAGCCTCTGCCATTGTAGGACGATGGATGGTCCTCGTCATTCATTATTTTTTTATATCTCATTCCATATTTCTCAAGCTGTGCAACGAACTCTGGGTGCTTTTCTTTCATCTTTTCGTATACGATATGACTCAATACTAATGGTGTTTGTCCCCCGCTTCCTGGTGCTTCTTCACAATAGAAAAATAACTTGCTGGGGAAGTTTGGATCCTGCTGCTTGACCAATTGCATAGTTTTAGTGAAATTAAATTTAGTCAATAGTTTCATTTACTTTACGCATAACTTGGGGACAAAATCGTAAACCATGAAACCAAACTATTTTAGAATTGTATATCTTTCTGTAAAAATATTTTCATAAGCCTGAAAGGCAGGTTAAGACTGGTTCGTACAGTTTGGACCCAAATAGGCCTAGTATTTTGGTCCTGGTCCATTGCTTAATCTAGGCTTCATGCATCTCTAACTATACATATAGTTAAGTTTCTTTAATCATATTCTCGTCAGTTTTGGGGTCTGGATTTATGGTTTACCTCTAGAAAAGAGTCAGATACATGATAGATCATAGATGTGTTACATATGTATAGAATCAAAGATCTTACAGAAGCCATCTCATGATGGAACGGAATTGCATTCTCGGGAGGAGCTTCATTAGCAGTGTAAACCCGTCCCACTACTTTAGTTCGACGAGCCCGACCACCCACGTATGGCACCTCAGCGAACCCAAAAGCTTCGACAACGTCATTAAACTCAGAAGAAGATGTAACAGGAAAGCCTCTAAAGAGAATAACACCTCTCTCATTTAGAAGTGACTCTAGCCATGGCTTTTGAGCTTTTATAGCCTCAGTAAAACTATGAGTGTTAGTGGTTGGCGACAACACTGCCGGGAAGACAATACCATCTTCATAAGATTTTTGTTCAGGTAAACTCACTTCCTGGAAGAATTTTCCAGTGTCCATTTTCTTTTGTGTTCAATAGTACTAAGTAGAAAGATGGCTTTGTTTATGATATGATGTTGAATTTGGACATATGCTAAGAAGCATATATATCTTTTAGGAGGAGTGCTACAATACAAAGGATTCATAAAAGGAAATCTACAAAAAGGATTTGTCATGTGTTGATTGGTGTAAAAAAAAATATATGTAAACACACCAATCACAGCACTCCTCATCTTTTAGATACCTTGTTTCATAACTAACTTGTGAATTGTTTTTGTTGTGTCTCTAATCAATTTTGTCAAGTAGGAATTTACCATTTTACTATTATATACGACAAACGCATGCAAGCTACTACATGTGGATACTGCAAATCTGCAATACTTACATTAACTGAGAAAAGTTTTTTATAAACCCCAAATTCTTTCTAAACCTAATAAACCAATTAAAGTCATCTATTTTAAAAAAAAAATTACCAAAATATCACTATCCACAACTAACTTACCAAAAAATACACTTTTAATTCCAATTACAAAAAACTACTAAAAGCGTGTTTTTTGTTTGCTCTCCCTTCATTTTTGCGCTCCTTGTGGCCCCAACTCATACTAATAAAAAAATACGGAGCGCAATTTTTTTGCATTCCCAATTAAATTTGCGCTCCTATCTTAAAAAAAAAACATTTTTTTTTTGTTGTAAAATTAAATTTAACATAATTTCTCTTTATTTCCCTTACCTAACTCATTCAATATATCTTAAAACCCTATCATTTTATATTTTTCAAAGCAAACCCTATCTTTTCCCTATATATTTCCACTACATTATCAACAAAAAAACACATCTCACACACACAACTTCTTATCAAACTATCTCAAGAATGTCTCAAGAAAACAATCCCAGAAACAATTCCCCGAACTGGTTAATACTACACCATCAGACATCATTCCGTTATTTCCAACGGAAGAGGAACCGGCTAAGGAACCGGAACACAGTCCGTTTCTGCTTACTAAGGAAGAGCAACGACTACTTCTTCACGATGAAGAAGCATTGAGAGAAATGAAAGAAGAAGAAGAAGAAGAAGCACGGGAGGAAGCAGCTCGTAGGGAGCGGGAAGAAGAAGCTCATGAGGACTTGGACGAGGAAAACAGGTTTCACTACAAGAATTCAGTCAATTACCCAAGCGATTCACCCATGCATAGTAATTCATGGGTATTTACCCACGTATTACCCATAGATTAACCACGATTAAAGTACTAAAATATTTAATTAATTTGCCCATGAATTTCACACGGATTACCCATGAACTCACCCACAAATTTATATTCAGTGTTTAATTTGTGGGTAAATATTCTCGCTTACTTATATTTGCCACAAAATACACACGAATTGAGTGAGTGTGGATAAATATGTGGTTCATTCGTGGGTAAGTTTACACTTACCCACAAACTACGAATATAATTCTTGTTGTGGCTAATATTTCGTGACTAATTTGTGGGTAATTAGATAGCCACGATTTCACCCATGTTATTTAACTTCAAAATACCCGGCTCGTAATACGTATTTATCAAGTTTGCCCTTAACTACATTTTTGCCTTTTTTTGTTAATAAAAATGATCCAAATAACAGAGAAAAGTCTTACTTTATTTTGTAATCTCACACCTTAAGTAATACATATGTATCTATACAAATGACCTCCATAACTTTTATTAAATAAAAGACACTTTGTTTATGATAGGGTTAATATACAAATAACTTATTAAAGTTTGCTAAAAAGTTTGCCTAAGTTATTAAAGTTTCAAAATTGTTATCTAGGTTACTGAAGTTATAGAAAGCATATACTATAATTTCAGTGTTAACTGATTAACTTGAACGCATATTATTTTATTAGTTAAATAACATAAATGTCATGTTTTTACAAGTTCAGTGATGCTTACATTTATTTTTATAGGTTCAGTAACCTCCAAATGTCATGTTTCATAAGTTCAGTAACATAGATGACAATTTTGAATCTTTAGTAACTTAAGCGATATTTTTTGCAAACTTCAGTAAATTCTTTATATTCTATACTGCATATAAAGTAAAAATGATCAATGTTGAAATGTTGAAAATGTTGAAATGTTGAAAAATGGTCAAGTCATGCATTTGAAAAGAACTATGACTTATATGAAATTTGGAAAGGAAATTATTGAAAACTATAACTTATATGACATATGTTTAAAAAAAACTATTAATACAAATTAAAAACCGGGTTGACCCGGGACGCTTCAAACTCGGAGGCTGGGCCCGTTTTTCGACCAGAACGGTTCAACCGGTTGAACCGCCTAGATTGAAGCGGGTTTCAAAATATTATATTTAATCTCAAATTATCAAACTTTTATTATTTTTCGTTTATAACTCATAAATTTTTTTTATCACGAAAACTATCCGCTGTTATAAAATCTCGTGGCTATGCACGGGTACTCGTCTTATATTATATATACACAAAGATGATTAGATTCTTAAATGATTAAAGTTTAAATCACAATTGTTATAAATAAAATAAACAACTTATGAGGATTTTGATACTATTTTGAATTTTGTGCAAAATTAAAAAATATATACGCACAACCGTCTCGCAATTTGACCGGAAAATTGCAAATATTTAGCGCCCTTCTGATAATTTTGAAATTCACGAATAAAGGGACAGTTAATCTCACATACACAACACATGTACCCTTATTTGAATGGGAGAATTGCATATATACCCACTAAAACTTAAAAACTTGCATATTTCCTCAAAATACAAGTTTTCAATGCATGATGTACAATGCAAGTTAAGCATGTTTTGGGTATATATGCAAATATGCAAGTTTTAGTGGGTATATATGCAATTGCCCCTATTTGAATACCCCAAAATTCTCTCATAATTTAGAATTAGATGCTTATAATTAGTAATTACGTTTATTTGATAACTTCAATTTATTTTATGTACTGATCGCATGCGCATTAACCCTTGTTTATAAATCATTGATATTTTAGAATTTAGAGTATCGGAGGCTGTGGCGGAACTTGACCTTTATTTTGGGGGGCCGAATCGGAGATTTGTTTGTAACTTCAACTAAATTACCCTTAAAACCTATAATATTTACACCAGGTACCGTACATTTTGGGGGGGCCGAGACCCTCCCCAGCCCTCAAAGAGGTCGCCTCTGATCGGAAGAATATCATGGTGAGGATGGATTAAAGCGATGAAGATAATTGGCACATAAAAAAAAGGTTGGCTTTCTCAAGTTTTATTTATATTTTAGTCATGTTAAGAAACTTTTTGTATTGTAAGTGTTTGATAAAATGTTTAAGTAAAACCGAGATGAGTTTACTCGATCTTTTGGTTTGCAGGAGAAGAACATGTCACGAAATGTGTTCTTGCGAGGTAAACCTCAACTTTTATGCATATATTTTCACTTGTGATTGAATCCATGAATAATCCAATTTGTTTTTAGAGGTTGGATTTAACTCCTAACTGTCATTCTAGTGGTCAAATTATCTAATCTTTTAGGTGATAACTTTAATAAGTAAACAACTCCAAACACTTCATATAAGGCACGAATACATCTTGTTCTTTGAGGTTGGTGAATCTATGTTCTGAATATTGTGAATGCCAAAGTGCTTAGCTTGGCTCTCTTCATATAAAAAAGCATTTTTTAAAACATCTGTTTTGGAAAGTGTTTAGTTTTCATCCAACATTTTTATGCGTTGTTATTTTGCAGATCATGGGTTTGACATGGTATGGCATCTCTACATGTAAGGTGTGAATTTAGGTTGTCTTTTTAGTATGCAGGTTTATACTTTTTGATTGCTTTTTAAGCTTGATCAACCTTAGACTTGTAACTTACAATTTATACTATATAGTGATTTATACATGATTAGTTGACGATCTACTATTTAACTACTTATATGTATGAAACGTAGGATATGACGAAAGATGTTGGTTCCGAATACTTACGATCAACATGCGAAGGCCACACAAGGGAGAAACAAATCATGTTCGAGCACCGCACCCAATGATGAAACGGCCCCGTGGATATGACTAATAAACGTATATTGACATGTAACTTATAGATATTACTCGTACAATGTATATTTACACTACTTTTCGAGCTTCCAAAAGCTAGCTACATTTGTTTATAGTTGATTTATGGAATGATCTGTTGATAAATTGGTTGTCGATAGTACTTGGATGCAATACTCTTATATAATTTCATTGTGCTAGTTATGATTTATATCTTCTACTACAAATCTGCATATATAATAGGCTTTATACTCGAGCAGATAATTTTGCTTATTCTCAAAAAGTACCCGCATTTGTTTTGTCAGTAAAATAAAATTAATGGGCTCAAAACTACAACTATTTCGACACAAAAGTTAGATTCACACACGGTGGGTAATTCTAGCCATGGAATTCCCACATCTAACTGTATGGGTATTTTTGTGGTGATATGCGAAATCCCATGACATGCTACCCACGAATCTAAACACCTTACTCACGAAACATAGTGTGGGTAAATATACCCACAAACCCGTATTTTTTGGGTGAACTTTTAGCCTCGAAGGTTATACCCATGTATATAGAATTGTGGGAAATTCATGGCTATTTGATAATTACCCACAGATTTAGGCCTTTTACCCACAAATTTCATCCGTGGGTAATCAACAGAATTCTTGTAGTGTTTAAGAAAGTGTATAAGGAGCGGGAAGAGGGTAGGATTGCGGACTGGTCCCCTTACGACAATGGTTATCGCACAGATTAATCTATGGCCGAAGAACTTATGCGTTTTATTTTTTGTATCGTAGTTTTATTTTCATTTCAATGTCGCACTCTGCTTTGCTTGTGTAATGAATAAAAGTTTCTTCATACTCGAAAATAAATCTTCATTCATTTAAATAAATAAAAATACAATACGAGATTTAAAAAACAATACAAACACACAATACTCCTACTTATTTTTAACATTCATCCAGACAAATTTAAAATTCGCTCGTTCTTCTAATTTTCCTGCCTTTCGAAACAAAGCATTATGCATCTCGTAATCGAAATCAGGTGTTTGATTCAAATGAGCGTCGATCAAAGCGCGTTTCTCTTGTGGAATGTCATCGTATGCTTTCCTGAGATCATCTTTAGCAATGCTTGCATTCTCAAATTCTACGGCTAAGTTCATAAGTACTTACTGACGAGCTTTATCCTCGTCGATGTGTTTCTGGACCAATAGCTTTTATTTTCACGACGGTGAGTGGAAGCGAACAAGCCATTTAAATTGTGTATAAATAATAAGATAAATGATGTTTGAATTGTGGTTTGGTCGACTACCTTACTGCCTGCCTTAGTGTGTATTTTACCGATCACTAAATCTTTATTTATACAATGCACACAAATTTCTATTCATATTTTTTGGATAAAAAGCAGATTTTTTTTATAAGATTAAGATTTTTGTGCTCTTTAATAAAAAAATCTTTTTGGATAAAAAGTTAATTTTTAAAAAAAGGATAGAAAGTATTAAAATGTTATGGGAGCTCAAAAACTTGAGGGAGAGCAAAATATGTGTGCTCCGTGTATTCGTGTCACTCTCCTGTCCATTAAATAAGGCGTGCAAAACTCATGGGAGAGCAAAATATTTGCGCTTCGGGCCATTTTTGCGCTCTCCATGCAACGTGTCCACATAAATACTTAAAATTGGGAGCGCAAAAGAGTTGGGAGAGCAAAAATTTTACGCTCCGTGCCACGTGTCTAGTTTAGATGTGGTTTTAAAGTACACATGTAATGATCTAAAACAAGGAGCGCAAAGTTAATAGGGAGAGCAAGCAATTTGCGCGTAGAGTAGATTTTCGTAACATAATTTTCAATGGTTCATTTTCGTAACACAATTTTCTATGTGTCTCTTTTCGAAATTTTCTCTTTTTAACTATTATCAAAACAAAAAATCCACTTTCATCATTTTTTTAAAAAATTAAATATCCCACAAACTGTTAATCGTTACTCGAAAAGAATTATTCCGTCACGACGAGAATTAAATTATCTTTCTATAGAGGTGCATTTATATGTACTTTCGACGAACTTTTTTTTTGACTTTTTTTTGTGAGTGTTGAAATTTACGCGTGGAATAACCACATGTGATTTGTTATTACAAAATGATTTGTGAAATCACATGTGATTCTAACTTACAAATCACATTTAAATCACACATGATTCCTAACATACTAATCACATGTGATTTTTCCAGACGCAAATTTTAACACTAAAACAAAATTTATTGAAATTATATCGAAGTGCCAGTCTACTAAAAGATAAAAAAATTCTCGTCGCGATGGTGTGTTTTTTGTCGTTTAACGATTTACCCTTTGCAAGATATTTTATTTTAAATGATCAGTTGCACAAATTTTGTTTGATACAAGTAACGGACAAACTAAAGGAGATATGCAACACAACAATTTTTACCACGTTCATTTCAGAGAAATCAAGACTTCTAACAAACATTTAAAGTACGCGGCAAACATTTATGTCTTTTTCAAGAACAAACTATTGTTTACAGTTCATGTTGCAATATACAGTTTAACATAACAAAGTTCAAAAAAATTAACTACCCATGATTTTCAAGAAAAAATAATTAATTTATTAAAAGAATAAGATCCTACTTGAACTCTCACTCATCACAGTAGTCTGACTACTAGTAAGTCTTGTGGGTGCAAGAGGTAAGTGGCGGGCGATAATTGCATTACTAGTGCAACTTTTAGAATTATGAGACTTATGGCACTATAGTACAAGCTACTAGTGCCATGCATGTTTTGTCTCATCTTATGCCTCGGGTCGAAAGTCTAACCAATAGACTCGATTAAGTCATCCAATCCAAGAACGTGTGAAAATTAACATAGGACTATCCTATAGAGAAAATTCACCTTGGGTTGCAGTTCACCTGCGACTGTCACAGAGTGAAAAACAATTGCAAGTGTCCTCGCGCAACTGGACGACAATGACTTAAATTTCACATAGGGTATCATGTAAGTTTTGATAAAACGTGTATCAAAAAGTGTACGAAGAAGCATGCACAAATCTTCGTATCATAAGTTCACAAAAAACATTTTTTCAACTTTTGGGTGCACTTTTATCACAAAAAAAGATTAAAGAATGACCAAACCCTATAGTGTACTCTGCAAGAGTCAAAAGACCCAAGTTCTTCTAATGATTCCCTCATATGCCGAAACATGTAGTGGGGTGGGAAAAGATTAAAGGCCACTCAAACCCTAGACCATGTGATGATAACAAGTGTACTTGTGTGTTCGTTGCAGGAGCAAATTACGGTATGTAAGCCCAACCCAATGTGTTATAAACACACAAGACACTTAGTTAATCAAATATTGATCATTAATAAAAGCACAAAAACTTTAAGTCTCTAGTAGTTCAAGTTAATTAAACCAATATTCAAGCAAGTTCGTTGTGGGAGAAAATTATAGTGTAAACCTAACACGACTTTACGACACATAAACTCACAAGAATTAGTTTAATCAAATCAAATTTCGATAGTTTAATGTCCGTTTTAATTTCAAGAATCCTTTTGCAAATAAAACAGCAAGTCACAAGGAACAAATATATGCAAATAAAACAGACAGAATGAGGGGATGAGATAAGGACAGACTCTTATATAAAGCAACAAACAAATAAAACAATAACACGTAAGATTCGAAAAACCCTAAAAAGAGTCTTCCCCAACTTTTGGAGTAATCAAAGGCCTTTACCTGTTGTCGATAATTCTAGAAAAATAGTGCCACATAGATCGAGGGACGCGATTGCGAATACCTAGATTATCGGGATAAGTATTCCTTAAACAATTAACTAGTTGATTAATATATAAAAAACAAGATTCTCTTGGCTTATCATCCATGACAAGTATGCATGTACTTGACATGGATTATAATAACTAATAACAAAACAAAATAAGTAAAAAAAAAAATCAAAGATTTGTAACTTGTAAAAACCCTTTGATTTAAACACGTAAATACAAGACCTAGCGTTTTCAAAGATCCAATTTTTTTAAGACCATTAGTTCGTGATTTTACAATAAAAACAATGCCCTAAGGGCTTTAAAAAATTGACTAAATAAAACTAATAAAAAACAAGTTTTTAGGTTAAATTTACGTTTTTTAAGTGGTGTAACTCATAACATTAAACGATTAGCTCGTGATGCCACTATTGGGATTTAACAAAATGATAACCATTATCACCACGAGTACGCAACGGATGGATCTAGTTTGATGATCATGGATTGATGATGCAGGTTTTCCGACCAGGATTTAATATTTCTTAGTCTCGTCTACCTAAGTTCTACCTATTGCACTAACGAGCAGTGAACCCGATCGTGCGTAGTATAGAAAGTGGTAAAGCCGAGGTCGTTCCCAAGAGCTATGTAGGTGAGGATCCTATTAAGTCTAATTGTCACGGTTTTTAAAAGGTTTGAAGTTGAAATGATAAATTAAACTAAAAATTAGAAATAGCCTATCCCACCAAACCCTTGTTTCCCTACCGTAAGCCTAACATTACAACCCTTTAAAGACCTCTTTGATAGTCTTTCCTAGGTGCTTACGCCAAAGCGATGGAGGTTTGATCTATTCTCAAGCCTATGGTAATCTATGTACTAGGACCGGTTAATGAGTGTTTATCTTCCATTTCCTATTTGTTATATTTCATATATACACCCGAGAGAGATGTGAGTATCCAAACACCCCATGTGAGGTGCTAGTATGTAATTTCGTGCTTGTTATGACTTTTGCGGGGCTTATATGTGTTGTGGACCATTTTGAATTAATGCTTCATGACCCCTAACTTATAAATTAATTGGTTAAAAGCACATTTGCTTGAGGACAAGCAAATAACAAGAGTAGGGATATTTGATAAGGTTTTAAAAGGTACCATTTTGAGGGGTCGTTTTATCCCTTATTTGATCACTTTTGTATCCGTTATTGCTTAATATCGTTCCTTTTCACTTTTTAGGTCTCTTGAAGACAAAATGCTGGAATGACACTTATTTGGACGAAAAGGCGCGAATATATGAAGAAAATAGCCAAAGTCAAAATCGAGACACTCACAGCTGCTGAAAATAGAAGGCGACGGCGTCAGGTGCTAATTGCGACGCCGTCCGAGGATTTTTGTGACGGTTAAGAACCCAAAACTCGTATTTTCAAGTGACGACGTCTTGTTGTAAAAGAGTAGGCCATCGCTACTCAGACGGCCTAGATGCAATCCAGACGACGTCAGAAGCTGAAGATGACGGCTTCACGGACATAAGGTGACGCCGTCGCAAGGTTAACGTGGCCAAGACGAAACCCTAATGACGGCGACACGACGGCGTCACGAAACATAAGGTGACGCCGTCGCATATGTAATCTTATATATAGAATCCGAATTTTTCAGTTTTAGGGAGAGTCTTTTGGAGTGAAAACCTAAAACCGAACCTAAGGTGTCTTGTACAGTATTTTAGGGTTTTAAACCCTATCTTACATCAAGATAAGTATTTACTTCATTAATTCAATTATGTCTTTGATTATTTGTGTGTATGCTTGCATGTTCTCCATGTCCGGCTAATTTATTTGTGTGTTTGCTTAGGAAGTATGAAACTTAATTATTGAATATTGATTGGTTGTTTCTTATCTTAGTTGATCAATGATCTAGTAATGCGATAGATCATTCGTTGTGTACTTAATGCTTGATTCATCTTTGTGAACCTTAGAATATGATTACCTGAGTAGTTGTAGGCTAAATTATCCAAAGAGTGCCTTAGAGTAAGAGTTTATCATCCCTAGTGGGTTTTGTAGACGAGACCTTTGGTAAGTTCAAAGAGTTAGGGAGAAACGCATACCCTACAACTTTAGACACACAACGCAACTAAGAATAAGACGTGACAACTCAACCATCAATAGGAGATAATTAAGGAGTAGTACAACCTAAGTAAACACATCTTTAAACTATCATACGAGCACACATTAATTGGACATAGACTCCCACAACCTTAGTTTAGATAATTAGATAATAGTAGAGTAATCGGTAGAAATACCAAAACCCCCCAATCCAATACTCGAGATTCGTACCTTTCCATTTCATAAAATATAAAAATACAAAAATAATCTTCCTCAACCTTAACCTTAGCGTAGTAACTCCTTACTAGCATTCCTATTCCCATAGAGAACGATATCAATACCCGTGGCTTACCCTAATTACTACACTACAACGATTAGGTTCACTGCCTAGAGTGTTATAAAACTTGCTCGAAGAAAAGGAAGTTTCCTTGACCCCGAACGACGCGTGTAGCGTTATCACCATGCTCCTAGAGTCGTGAAACAAACTACGAGTGCCTCTCTTTCATTTTTTCATAAACTACATGACTCAATACCATCAGAGTTTCTATGTAACACCCCAACCCGACAAGGGTAGAAGTATCACACTTATGGTGTCAAATCAGAACATACATAAAATAAATGCAACCAGAAGTCTTAAATAAATACCAAAAGAAAACAAGTCAACACGACTTGAACGTTACATGAGTTCCAAACGATAACCAAAAGAAATGAAAACATAATAAGTTTAAGTCTCAACAATAGAAATAACAATGGTATCAAAGTCTATAATGACTACGGTCAATCCACACTCAGCTCCAACTCTCAATCCCAAAGATAGCCCCAGCTCCTAGCTTAACAACCTGTCGCAGGAAAAGAAATGTGGCTGAGCTTAAAAAGCCCAGTGAACAGATATAAACAATACAATAACAATGAAACTGAACTAAGAACACAATATGAAGCATTAGACAATTCATAAGGTATATCAAAGGTATAGAGTAGGGTAAAGGAAATTCAGTAATCTACCACGAGCCAACAAACCAACAAACCATATCATACAATAGTAACCATAGTAACCATAGGGGAGCGACCTCTCAATATGTGAAGGACGTGTATTGCACACAACATCAAATCACCAAACATATCAGATACAGATAATAAATCTAGGATGCATTCATACGCCCCTTCAAAACCATAGTGGCCATATCTGCAATAAACAATATAGGGACAGTGTGGCACATCACTCGACCACACTGGAGTCATGCCATTGGTGCATCAATGACACGGACATGGAACCCCCATGCCTAGTTAATGGCTCGGGTATCAAACTTAAGGGTCAAAAGCAAAGTCCAAAGTGTAGCAATATATAAGTCATCATAATCAAAGGTTCAATAGCAAAGGGTCAATAGTAAAGGTTCAATAGCAAGTTCAATAGTAAAGGTTCAATAGCAATGGTTCAATAGCAAGGTTCAATAGCAAAGGTTCACAATTCAAAATAGCTAAAGATCAAAAGGGCATAGAGATCATGAGAAACCTTACAAGAAAAGTCAGAATATCTTTAACTTATTCAAAGCAAATAATCGGGAAAAGAAAGGTCATAAGATGATCACTCCTGCTTCTCAGAACTTATACGAATTATAACCACATATTACTTATACGTTTATTACGTCATAACTTCTTTTACACATTTATTATGAATCGCTTTATTACTCTTAGGGTTTATTTAGGTTAAACGTATTTCTATTTTAGTAATAAACCGAATTTGATATTTTTAGGGTTAAACCGATTTAGACACAAGGATAAGACCAAAATTTCCTATCTCGAACACCCACTCAGAGCACACACGCGAACACACCAAATGCCAATAATAACGAGACTCATGAGAGTAGCAAGAGACGACATCCTTTAATTTTCACACGATATTATACTAGTCACATCATGTTAATATATTTCATGTGAATTCATGCATGCAAAATGTTGTACAAAACAATTTCTCATATGTGACTACAATTTTATAAACTATGCTTAAAAAATATTATGCAAATACAGGTTGTGACACCAAAATCCCAAGTGACATCTAATCTTATAAACCAGGCGTATTCATCATGAAATTCGAGGTACACCACACGACCCAACAAGCAATTGCTCCTAACAGTTTTTTTGACACGATTAGTTTTACTCTTTTAGCATGAAAACGTGACCAATATTTAACCTACGAAACTCACCCATAGCATTAGTGACTCACCCATAGCATTAGTAACCCACCCATCTTGTTCCACCTTAATTCAGATTGGAAAGTTCGCCCTTTAAATATTACTCGAGACACACACACGTTTCACATGTACTCGAACTGTTATGAATATACTCAAAATAGTTTCTGATGTTAAACCACAACCATGCACCAACCTATATTATCTATCATGCATGCATAATAACTATATGCTACGAGGATGGTTAGCACAAACCCGTGACTAACTCGAAACACACGCGGACACGAGTACAAGTATAACACCAACAGAAATCAATAAGTCACGACTCAAACAGCCCGCTTGACCCTCCTTTCACACGACACAAAATAGCCCACACGACACGACACAAACAGCCCTAGTCGATGTGCAATCCACACCTGTTAAAGCCCCCACGCACGACACACGCATTCTACATATAACCAGCATACGACCAGATTTATTTGTTAGAGTTTCACCGAATTTTTAGGCCACGTGTGTTACGTTTAGATGACCTGATTTAAGGTTGTGTGACGACTTGTATAATTTGCAAAACTGAACCCAACAGTCGACACACACACGCATTCTTTTTCTTTGTTTTACACATAGGACTCGAGTTATAAGATGTAGTATAAAGATGAAGTGATCATGCATAAACCTGATGCGACGAGCCCAACATGTATACTCAATATGCGGTTCATAATCATCATTTTATGAGAGTATTTTTATGATTTCATGCAACATATATTCGATTATAAACATGTACTCTAGGCGATGAAAGAGATTTCATGAATACATTCGAAGAAAACAATTCAAGAGAAAGATTAGACGAGGTCGAGAAACTTACCCTTGTAGCGTGATTACAAGAAAGAAATACGGACAAAAAGATGGAAGATGGGTCGAAATCAACACCACCGAACAGCACCACACCTTCCGAACAGAAGGGAATACCCTCACGTTCGGATTTCCAGTCACACCCACGATTACGAGCTCGTCAAGGATCACGAATGACAACTTTGTTTTCCTCCTTTTGGATCGACAAAAGATGGAGCAGAAGAGATACAGCCGTGAGTTTTAAAATAGGTGTGCTAGGGTTTTTTTTTTTTTTTTTTTTTTTTTTTTTTTTTTTTTTGAATATTTTTGATTTGGTTTTGTGACAATAAAAGGGATGTCCGGTCTTTTAATGTTTCCGTGTGAGGGGTGGGACAAAAATGGAAACGCCTAATCAATCAAGGAGAGTAAAATGAGAACTTTCCATGTTTGCGTCAAACACGAATTTGGACTCAAACCTCGATCATATACGTCGTGCACTATATGAAAGTCGCTAGGGAACAAATAAAAAGAAAAACGTGTGGCATAAATGTTGGAAAATATGAAAATATATTTGTCAAACTTATGAGGGGTCTTTTGGTAACTTTTGTTAGTTATATTTTCTAATAACTAATGTTTGTTCCAGTTTGGTTAGTTCCTTATTGTGCAGAGTCTAAAGTTGAAATATTCTGGCTATATAAAGACTGGATATCAGCTAGGGTTTCAGGATGTTTTCTCTCTCAAGTTTTCACCTAAAAGAGTTGTTACAGTTTCTTTGGTTTCTGGTTTCTGGTTTCTGGTTTAGATCATCTTGATCTTGTGTTAAGTTTGGTTTGTTGATTTAGTGAGTAAGTTTGTATTGCTGTTACACCTTGTAAAGGGATAACAGATTTGTGGTTGTATTGTACTTGGTAAGCATCCAATTGGGGACTTATCTTCAGTGTTTATTGTTATAATAAAAGTATCACCAAGGGGTGGTTTGTTGGGTGATTAGTAATCGTGTGTTTTGGTACCATTTTAACATGGTATCAGAGCTCTAGGTTCTGATCTGTTGTTTCGATTGGTTTCTTGTGGTTCTTGACGACTCAATTGGTGATTCTTGGGTTGATTGAATTTTAGGGTTTTTTCTTGAAACCCTAGAATTTGGGGGTTTTTGATTCTGGTTTGTTTCTGAGAAATTAAAGTTGTTTGGAGGGTTATTCTGGTGCTAATTTGTGATTCTTGGTTGATTTTTCTTGAAACCCTAAATTTTTTGATTTGGGGATTCTTGGAGATCTTGTGATCTGGGGTGTTCTTGGCCAGGTTCTTGGTTAATTCCGCTGCGTTTTCTTATTAGCGTTGTAAGTAAACCTTCTTCTCTTAAGATTAACTGGTTTAGATTCTAGGGGGTGCAAACAGGTTGGTTAACTTCTTGATCTGCCATCGTGAGTGGTACGAATACCTGCTCTGGCCAACCTTAGTCCTCTAGGCTTTATCTAAGTTAGTCTTGGGTGTGAGTTTATAGTTTTAGGGTTTTTAATTTTGTTTTTGTTGTGTCTAAGTCGCTGGTGGATAGGTTCTGGGCAGTCTTGGAAGTTGTTTTTTGTTTGGTTTGATTGTTAGTTGTTATCTGTTGTTTGTTTGGTTTGTTTAGTCTGTTTTTTGACTGTTTCTTATTTGGTTCTGGTTATTTCTTTGTATTGTTATTATGGCTATTATGATCAGTAGTTTAGATCAGAGCAACCCTCTGCATCTTCATCCAAATGACTCTAATTGTGCTTCTATTGTTACTCTTAAACTAACTGGAGTTGAAAATTATCGAATATGGGCTAGTTCTATAAAGTTGGCTATTCAGATTAAAAATAAAATGGGTTTTTTGGATGGTTCATGCACTAGGGTTGCTTATGCTGCTAGTCCTCTATTGGAAGCCCAATGGGATAGATGTAATGCTGTGGTGTTAAATTGGTTGTTAACATCTTTGTCTCAAGATGTTTATCTTGGTCATGTTTTTTCTGATAATGCTTCTGTTGTTTGGAAAGATTTAAAAGATACTTATGATAGGATTGATGGGTCTGTTGTGTTTAACTTGCTTCAAAAGATTAATAGCTTTAAGCAGTGTGGTTTGCCTGTATCTGAGTATTATCATAAGCTGAATTCTCTATGGAGAGAATTTGATATTCTGACTAAGTTGCATGATTGTACCTGTGAGGCTAGACAAGAATTAACTGATCATAGCAAGTTGTTGAAGTTAATGCAGTTTCTTATGGGTCTTGATAACATTTATCAGCCTATAAGAAGTAGTCTGTTAACTAGAGAAGTTTTACCTGAGGTTAAGGATGCTTTTGTTATTATTTCTAGAGAGGAGTCCCATAGAGGGATTCCTACTACTACTGTGAAATCTGAGAAGGCTTAGGTTTCTGCTTTTGTTTCTAGAACTTTTGATAATAAAAATGCTAATTGGAAAAGAAACAGTGGTAATAATAACAGTAGTAATAATAACAGAGGAAATTATGATAATTTGTTGTGCACACATTGTGGGTTAAAAGGGCATACTGCTGAGAGGTGCTTTGAGATCATTGGGTATCCCCCTGGTTTTAAAAAGAATCATAATCTTAAACCTGCAAACAGTTTTAACAGAAACAATGATTTTAAAGGCACTTCTAATGTGAATAATATGGCTAAGTCTGCTGTTGGAAATTTGTCTTTAAGTAATGAACAGGTTGTGAAGCTTATGAGTCTTCTAAATGAAAAATCTGGAATATCTGCTCAGTCCAACATGGCAGGTAGTGCCTCATGTTCCTTTTTTAATGCAAATGTGTTTTTTAATGATCATTTTTATAAGTTTTTTTGTGCTAACTTAAAAGTTAATGGTGTCAGTTATCATCTGGGTTGGATCATTGATTCTGGAGCAAATCAACACTTAACTAATTCTGCTAAAAATATGTTTAATGTGATTGATATTTCTGATTTAAAAATTACTGTTGGTCACCCAAATGGCACCTTAGCTAAAGTTACTCATGTTGGGAATTTGAAATTGAATAACAGTTTTGTTTTGTTTGATGTTTTGGTTGTGCCTGAGTATTGTGTTAGTTTGATGTCTGTTAATAAGCTTATTAAAGATAGTAAACTTAGAGTTGGTTTTGATGAAACTAAGTGTTATATTCAGGATTTGAATCAGCAGAATGTGCTGGGGGCTGGTAGTGAATATGGTGGTTTATATTTGTTTGATAAGCCTGCTGATGTGTCTTCTCATGTTGTTAATAGTGAGTTTTTGTCTTGTTTTGTTACTAAAGAAGTTTGGCATAATAGGTTGGGTCATCCTGCTAGCCAGGTTTTGAAATTACTTAAAGGATATTTGAAATTGTCTAATATTGATCATAATGGTCCTTGTGAGGTTTGTCACAAGGCAAAACAAACAAGAGATCCTTTTCCTATAAGTGAACATAAATCTGTTGTTTTTGGGGAGCTCATTCATTTGGATGTTTGGGGTCCTTACAAAGTGGTTAGCAGGGATGGGTATAAGTATTTTTTAACTGTTGTTGATGACTTTACTAGATCTGTTTGGGTGTATATGTTGAAGAGAAAAGATGAAGTGTTTGACATGTTTGTTTCTTTTTATAATATGGTTTTTACTCAGTTTGAAAAAAGAATTAAGGTTGTTAGGTCTGATAATGGCACTGAATTTGTTAATAATAAAATGAATGAGTTTTTTAATAATAAAGGTATTCTTCATCAAACTAGTTGTGCTTATACACCACAACAGAATGGTATTGCTGAAAGGAAACATAGACATCTATTAAATGTTGCTAGAAATCTTATGTTTCAGGGGGGAATTTCTCTTGTGTTTTGGTCTGAGTGTGTTTTAACTGCTACTTATTTGATTATCAGGTTGCCTTCCTCTGTGTTAAATGGGAAATCTCATTTTTCTCTTGTGTATGGTAGGGAACCTAGTTTGTCTCATCTTAGGAGTTTTGGGTGTCTGTGTTTTGCTTCTATTTTAAAAGAGTCTGATAAGTTTAATGAAAAATCTGAAAAATGTGTTTTAATTGGTTATGCTAGTGGTAAAAAAGCTTATAAACTTTTGAGTCTTGAAAACAGAGAGATGCAAAATTTTATGAGACTATTTTTCCTTTGAGGATGAGTCAGAGTGTGACTTTAGAATCTGTTTATGAGATTACACACTTAAATTTTTTTGATAGTAATGAGTCTGAGTCAAAAACCAAAACTCCTAGTCCCATTCCCAATGATGCAAATTTAGAAAATGTAAATAGAGAGTATGCATCTGTTGGTAGAGAAGGTAGTTCTTCTAGACTTGGTATGGTTGTGAACAATGAACATAATAGGAGTTCAGAACAGATATCCAGTCTTGTTAGTTCACAACAACCAAATCTGGAAGTGACTGCAACTCCTTTAGATGATAATATTGAGTCTGAGGGAAACTGTTTCCAGAATACAGATGAGTCTAGGTCCCAAAATATTTTTCAAAACTTAACAGAGGAAGGTACCAGTAGAAGGCCCTCTAGAGCCTCTAAGTTACCTGCTAGATTGAATGATTATGTTCTTGATGATAAAGTCAGATATGGTATAGGCAAATATGCTAATAATTGTTTGCTTAGTTCTAATAACTACTGTTTTGTGTCTAATCTGAACAAATCTAGTGAGCCTTCTTCTTATTATGAGGCTTCTAAAGATGTTAATTGGGTAGGTGCTATGAATGATGAAATGCATGCTTTATATGAGAATGATACTTGGTCTGAAGTTGATCTTCCTGTTGGAAGAATTCCTATTGCTTCTAAATAGGTTTTTAAGATTAAATATAAAGCTGATGGTGAAATTGATAGATATAAAGCTAGGTTAGTAGCCAAAGGTTGTACTCAAAAGGAAGGTCTTGATTATGATGAGACTTTCAGTCCTGTTGTTAAGATGAGTACTGTTAGATGTCTTATAAGTCTTGCTGTTCAATATGATTGGAAGTTGTTTCAGTTAGATGTTAACAATGCCTTTCTTTATGGTGATCTGCATGAGGATGTGTATATGCTTCCTCCTCCAGGTTATTATAAAGAAGGTAATACTAAAGTGTGCAAGTTGAAAAAATCTTTATATGGTTTAAAACAAGCTCCTAGACAGTGGAATCATAAACTGTCAGAAGCATTGTTTGAAGATGGTTTTGAACAATCCAAAAATGATCATTCTTTGTTTATAAAGATAAAATGGGATACAATAATGTTTCTTCTTGTATATGTTGCTGATATGGTCATTTGTGGAAATAGTGAAGTTGAGATTGAAAGGTTTAAGAAGTTTTTTAACAATAAATTCAAGATTAAAGATCTTGGTGAGTTAAAATATTTCTTGGGTATTGAAGTTTTAAAAACTAAAACTGGTTTGTGCTTAAATCAAAGAAAGTATTGTTTAGAACTTTTACATGAGTATGGGTTACTTGCTTGTAGACCTGTTATGACTCCTCTACCTGAGAATGTTGTGTTGAATTTTAAGGAGTCAGAAGATGATAAGTTGCTAAAAAATATTACTAGTTATCAGAAACTTGTGGGAAAGCTTATATATCTTACTATGACTAGACCTGATATTGCTTATGCTGTTCATTGCTTGAGTCAGTTTATGCATGCTCCTTTACAGTCTCATTTTAATATTGGGTTAAGAGTTTTAAGATATCTTAAGCTTGCTCCAGGTCATGGAATAAGTTTTAAGAAGAGTGACAAGTTTAATATTGTGGCCTTTTCTGATGCTGATTGGGCTAAGTGTCCTGTTACTAGAAAATCTGTTTCTGGGTATTGTGTTTTTGTTAATGGTAACATTGTTTCTTGGAAGAGTAAAAAGCAAAATACTTTGTCTAGATCTTCAGCTGAAGCTGAATATAGATCTATGGCATCTGTTACTTGTGAGATCATGTGGGTGCTTAAGATCTTAAAAGATCTTGAAGTCACAGAAAATTTGTTGCCTGTTATGTTGTATTGTGATAACAAAGCAGCTATGCAGATTGCTGCAAATCCTGTTATGCATGAAAAAACTAAACATTTTGATATTGATGTGCATCTTATAAGAGAAAAGGTTGCATCTGGTTTGATTCAAACTGTAAAGGTAGATTCTAAAAATCAAACTATTGATGTGTTGACCAAAGCTCTTGGAACTGCTCAACATGCAGTAATGGTTAAGAAACTTGGAATGGAAAATTTGTTTGCTTCATCAGTTTGAGGGGGGATGTTGGAAAATATGAAAATATATTTGTCAAACTTATGAAGCTTCAGGGGTCTTTTGGTAACTTTTGTTAGTTATATTTTCTAATAACTAATGTTTGTTCCAGTTTGGTTAGTTCCTTATTGTGCAGGGTCTAAAGTTGAAATATTCTGGCTATATAAAGACTGGATATCAGCTAGGGTTTCAGGATGTTTTCTCTCTCAAGTTTTCACCTAAAAGAGTTGTTACAGTTTCTTTGGTTTCTGGTTTCTGGTTTAGATCATCTTGATCTTGTGTTAAGTTTGGTTTGTTGATTTAGTGAGTGAGTTTGTATTGCTGTTACACCTTGTAAAGGGATAACAGATTTGTGGTTGTATTGTACTTGGTAAGCATCCAATTGGGGACTTATCTTCAGTGTTTATTGTTATAATAAAAGTATCACCAAGGGGTGGTTGGTTGGGTGATTAGTAATCGTGTGTTTTGGTACCATTTTAACAATAAATAAATGTGTATAAATTATTTTAGCGTAAGTTTTATTTCCGTATAAATTTTATTGTTCGAATGTTAACGATATAAATATTTAAGTTATGGTCATGATGTATAAGTTTAATAACTTACGTCTTTTATAATTTCGAGATTGAAGGGTATTTTGGGTATTTTAACGTGTTCGAAAATGTGGGTTTTACATTCTCCCCCGCTTCCCGGTTCTTCTTCACAAAAGAAAAATAGCTTGTTGGAGGAACTTTGAAACCTGCAGTTTGGCCATTCGAATAACTTCATAAGATGGAAAAATTTTCTCATAATGAGAATTGAAATTTTGTAATTTTCAAGATCCAGAGAGGGTTATCTTGTACTCTTCATTTATATTTAGCGGACATGTGATAGCACGCATACAAATTACCATAGGGGTTAGTAACTCTAGCAATTCCAAGGTGTTGATGATCAATTATATGTTTTAGGTGGATCATATTTCATAATCAATATAGTTAGGGGGTTATACACCATGCATTTGTGATCTACTTGTATGAAGGTAAATTAGGTGGTGCACAGATTACCTCACATTAAATTAAAAAGAGAAAAAAAAGAGCATGGACCTTTCCTTTTTAGTTTTGTCTTTAAACAAAGTTAATTTACTCTGGAACATTACTATAATCATGTTGAAAATAGATTCCAGATCGATGTAACAAAAGCATAGCCAAATTTTTTGTCAAGTGGGTTCATAAGAAATGAATAGTGTTTGTATATATAGAATATCGTTGGGTTCAAAACCGAAATTACAGTAGAATTAAACAAAAAACTACACTCGGATTATAAAAAAATATATATGTTAATGTCCGCTATATGTATCTTTGCTCATAGATCTCAATCCTAATCTGAGAATTAAATCAAAAAACAAATGTAAGAAAGCTTATTGATGGATATGATCAAATATATTTATATCTATTATCTAAAGAGTCAAAGAATATACGTAAGCTATCTCATGATGAAAAGGAATTCGTTGATCCAGAGGGCTTTCATTAGCGGTCTAAACCATACCAACAACTTTGGTTTGTGGGGCTCGACCACCAACATAAGGAGCTTCAGGGAATCCAAAAGATTCAACAACGTCGTTGAATTCGGAAGCAGATGTAATAGGAAAGCCTCTAAAGAGAATAACACAATTTGTTTCTAGGAGTGACTCTAGCCATGGCTTTTGA
This sequence comes from Chrysanthemum seticuspe, assembly GCA_019973895.1. Classification (NCBI taxonomy): domain Eukaryota; kingdom Viridiplantae; phylum Streptophyta; class Magnoliopsida; order Asterales; family Asteraceae; genus Chrysanthemum; species Chrysanthemum seticuspe. Next base: position 282,679,234 of record BPTQ01000004.1, on the reverse strand, counting down.
GTTTCAATTGCCTCAGTAAAACTACAAGTGTTAGAAGTTAGTGACAAAACGGCTGGGAAGACAACGCCGTCAGCATACGATTTTTTCTCAGGTAAGTTAACTTCTTGGAAGAATTTCCCGGTTGCCATTTGTATATTGACTGGCATGCTAATAATGGATTATTACATATTAGGGAAAACATTTTAATCTTTTTAGACGCATATAGTGTTGGACGCATGTTCTAATTACCACAATGCCTCTATCTATATATTTCTATTTATTGTTATCACGTACAACATACAGCGGCGGATCTAGGTTTTTTAGACATATGTGGCACAAACGATTTTTTTACCTCAAGTTCTAACCAATACACAATATGGTTATTGTTGTTACTTTAATATTGGGCCTTATTATTTCGTTAGTCAAAGAGTCCACTGAATATATGTGCTCAGGGTCGGTCTTGAGTTGGGCGAGTGACTAAAAGGATGCCTCCAAAAATGCCCCTATTAAACTGTTAGGTAATAATGTAACTAAGGGTGTGCTTGGTTCAAACTAAGGAAAGGGAAAGACAATGATAATGGTGGGAAAAGGGAAAGGGAAAGAAATGCATTCCTTTTAATTTATTGGGTGGGTCATTGCATTATCCTTTACCAATCATATTTTTTCATTACTTTTCTCATTCCTTACCCTTTATAACCCCCCTACCAAGCATGGCCTTAGTCATTGTTGGACCTAGAACTTAAACTAAGATGGTTCCATAATAACTAAATCAATATTCATTTTTTGGGTCGGGTCGGATTCAATAAAACACATATACGTGGATACGAAATATCGATGTTTTATCCACTAATAGCAAAACTGTACAGTTAACCACTTGAATAATCAAAAGTTTTGTAGTTTAAAATCTCAATGAACGTTAGATTATTGAATTTTTTACTAATATTTTAAAATCTCAATCAAAGTTAAAGATCACTGTACCACCATATGTTCTCTCTGTTACTATAGTTACTATACTTCTTTCTCTTCAGTCAAATCCATCTTCTTCATTTAAACCATCTATCGGCGGCCACCACCACCTTCTTTTTTCATACCCGAAACATGATGCCTGATACTAGAGTGATGGCGTCAATGTATGAAAAAATTACACTTCACATGACCAATCCATGTGTGGCACGTGCCACAGGTGGCCAAGGCATAGCTCCGCCCCTGACAACATATACATTAGGCCATCCACAATGGGCTTAGTTGGCATACGTGCAATGTGAGAAAAATAACCACATGGCATAGATCAATGCATTGTAAGTTGTTCCATGTCACTACACGTATAAAACTAGTGTGTCTCTGAACAATCGAGTAATACATGTCTTTTTTATCACTTCGACTGATAAAATATTAGATGTTCTTTTAAAATAGTACAACTAAGTGTGAAAATAATACAAGTAGGTGTCAGAAATTTAAGTTTAATGGATTGTATGAATTTTATAAATGGAAGTGTAGTGTTTATGTGTCAATGCATTGCACTTATGCATTGAGGAAGCTGTTACTGAAATCTTATAGTATTCATAGAATTGTGACTAATCTTTTGTCTTTATTTGGTGTTTTTTAATAAAACCATCCAATCAAATTAAGGTGAGGTTATGTCGGTCGTATGCATGAGGTGTTTGGAAATGGTTGATCGAAGTTGACTTCGAGTGGGGACCATGTTACCTCGTGATCAATTTGGCAATTCAAGTAGCAATGAGTGAGTGTGGTTAGTTTGGGTTTTTTTTTATAGTGTGGTCAGTTATTAGATTCTAATTAACATTCTATGCATCACAATTCACAAAACCTTTCAGGAGATAGATTTGGTGTTGTATTATTTTTATTTTTGTTTTAACATTAGTATTATTTTTTAGAATATCATCACTATTCAATAAATAATAGATTGCATAACTTGATTAAACAAGCCATGCACTATTCTTGTTGAAAAACTATATTAACAATTTTGAACAAAGAATGCAAGGTAAACAATGCTATTTTTTGGGTGAAACTGCGAAGATTTATTACTAACTCAAACATAATGTTTACAAGAAGATATAGGATCAAAAACATGCTTAGGATCCTATCTCCTAATACTGAGACAAATACATCAAACAAAAAGCACATCAAGTACTAACATACCATAAGTCCAAACTACACATAATTCTTCACAGATTCCCCCTCAGCCACTACATTTCCATTACTTCACAGCATTTTAAGCTAAAAACCAGTGTAGTATATAGCATAAAACCAATGATATAATGGCCTCATGACTGATAAGACTTTGGCATTAGCTACATTTCCTTCTTGAAGGCTTGCATATAAACCACTGCAGCTTCCCCTTAAAGTGATTCAAACACAAGGCATCCAAGAGAGGCATCACTAATAACAACGCTTTTTTATTCAATGTTATTTCATTCATTTTAGCAAGTTATTTATTCACATTGTCAAAGACCGAAATGTAGCCATGGTACAAGAAGTCTTGTTTGACAGTGATCACATCACTTGCAAAGGGATGCAAGTACACGACGAGGTGGCTTTAGTAGTGGCTGTCGAGCGTGAAGGGCCATCAAATTATTAACAAGCATAACATCACTTTTCTTCCAAGGTATTATAACACATTCTTCGTCCATTATTCTCAAGCAGTCTTCGATGGCATCATATTCAAGCACAGGGTCACCATTTCCATACGTTGCAAATGAATCTGGCTTTTGAATATCATTATTTTTCGAACCATTGTAAAGAAGCGTCGGAAAATTAAACCAAGTTTTTCGCTGATTATCCCCTTCGCCAAATGTTCTGATGGCTGGAAGTGGACCTGTTATCAACTTTACACCATTCTCTAACCATTCCAGCTTTGTGTCCAGCTTTGCCGCCCTATAGTTATTAGACAAATTGTGTTATGTTCCAACAGAATCAATTTCTTACATAAAAAGTTGTACGCTAAGTGTATAGGCACAAGAACAAAGACTTGTGTGTTCGGGTATGAATCGAGACCGTATAAGTAAGATGTATAATCTATGCTTGTGTAAATTTAATTTTGGCCGTTTAGAAGAAAGAGATTAGCACCTTTCCTCAGCAACATTCTTGTCATCGGTCATGTATGCTGACCTCCAATCACTGCCGCCAATGGACGATGAATTGACTTCGTCAGTCATTATTTTAATGTATAACAATCCATGCTCCTCGAGTCGTGAAACAAAGTCTGGGTGCCTCACTTTCATTTTTTCATATATGATATGACTCAAGACAATTGGAGTTTCTCCCCCGCTCTCCGGTTCTTCTTCACAAAAGAAGAATAACTTGTTGGGGAAGTCCGGCCCCTGCAGCCAATTTGTATAACTTCATTGGAATGAATTTCTCATAACAAACTTTTCATGTTTCAAGATCGTCGAGGGTTATTTTGTACTCTTAATTTATATGTATTGTCTAAGTTATAACACACATGCAAATTAGTGAATTGCCATATGGTTTAGTAACTCTAACTAATGCAAGGGTATGATGATCAATCACATGTTTTAGGTGCATCATTTTTTCTTTAAACGAAGGATATAATTGAGTCATCTAGCAAGTAACTAACTGCGCCAAAAAAATAATCTAGCAAATAGCTAAAGACAACGAACATTACATAGTGACATTGCAAGTAAAGATTAGATTAATAATCCAATCGGTCCACCAGGGAGGTACACGCTTATTCATATGACTAATCTAAGCAAAGGATATTCTAGGTGCATTACATAATTATCATAATCGCTATTGTAAGGGAAGTGATTCAGACACTCACTATTTGAGATCTACAAAAAAATTAGGTGCAGTACAAATCACCTCAATATGAACTACTCCTATGCAAGTGAACAAGAGAATAATAAACATATATATCCATAGATCAAAGAATTTACGTAAGCCATCTCATGATGAAAAGGAATTCGCTTATCCGGAGGGGATTCATTAGCAGTAAAAACCCTGCCAACAACTTTGGTTCGAGGGGCTCGACCACCAATATAAGGAGCTTCAGGGAATCCAAAAGCTTCAACAACGTCGTTGAAGTCGGAAGGAGACTCAACATGAAATCCTCTAAAGAGAATAACACCATTTTTTTCTAGCATAGACTCTAGCCACGGCTTTTGAGCTTTGATCGCCTCAGTAAAATTACAAGTACTAGAAGTTGGTGACAACACAGCAGGGAAGACAATGCCGTCAGCATACGATTTTTGCTCAGGTAAGTTAACTTCTTGGAAGAGTTTCCCGGTGGCCATTTGATGAATTATATTGGGTCCGTAATAATGCAGTTGGTAAGCTGCATATATAATATATTTATTGGCCTGCCAGGCTGCCAATAATGGATGATTATTACATACTATGGAAAACGTTTTAATCTTTTTAGATGCATCTAGCTGTTCAATGATGACAATGCATCTGTCTACATTAATACTCCTTACAACCATCCAATCAAATTAAGACATGGTTGATCGAGGTTGGGGACCATGTTAGTTGGCAGTTCTAGTAGCAGCGAGTGGGTGTGGTTCGTTTGATTTTTTCTTTAGATTTTACAGTGGTTAAGTGTTAGATTCTGGTTAACATTCTATACCTCACGAAAATTTTCAGGAGATAAATTTGGTTTTGGGTTATTTTTAATTTTATTTCTAATTCTAATATTAATACTTTCTGGAATTTCATTAGTCTAGATTGCACACACTTGCTATTAGTTTACAACATTGATGAGTAAACAAGTCATGCAGCATTCTGGTTGAAAAGATTTATTAACAATATTGAACAAAGAATGCAAGGTAAACAATTATTTTTATGCAACATTTCATTCTTTTTCGCGAGCTATATATATGTTGACGTTGTCAATAATTTAACTAAAATGTGGCCATGGTTGAAGAAGTCCGGCATGTTTCACATCACATGCAAAGTGATGCAAGAACACGACGAGGTGGCTTTAGTAGTGGTTGTCGAGCGTGTTGGACCGTCAAGTTATTAACAAGCATAACATCACCTTTCTTCCAAGGTATTACTGTATAACACATTCTTCATCCATTATTCTCAAGCAGTCTTTGATGGCATCATATTCAAGCACAGGGTCACCATTTCCATACGTTGCATATGAATCTTTTGAACCACTGGAAAGAAGCGTCAGAATATTAAACCAAGTTTTTCGCTGATTATCCTCTTTGCCATATATTCTGATGGCTGGAAGTGGACCTGTTATCAACTTTACACCATTCTCTAACCATTTAAGCTTTGTTTCCTGCTTTGCGGCCCTATAGTTATCAGAAAAATTGTGTTATGTTCCAACAGAATGAATTTCTTACACCAAATTTTGTGCGTTAAGTGTATAACACAAGAACAAAGAGTTGTGTGTTCGGGTCTAAATTGAGTACGTATAAGTAAGAGGGTTATTTTGTACTCTTTATTTGTATATACGGTTTAAGTTATACTACCTCCGTCCATATTAATTGTCTTGTTTTGATTTTTTAAGTCTTTCTTTCTAAACTTTGACTTTAAATATTTTTATTTGTGTTATATAATATTTAATAAAAATTATACTAATAAAAAATATATTTAAAACTCAATCTATTCATATATTTTGCATCAAGTATTATATAATACAATTAAAGATATTTAAGGTCAAAATTAAAAATGAAAGACCTAGAAAATTCAAAGTGGACAGTCAATATGGGACGGAGGGAGTAACACACATGCAAAGTAGTGAATTGACATTGGGTTTAGTAACTCTAGCTAACGCAAGGTATGATGATAATCACATGTTTTAGGTGCATCATTTTTCTTTAAACAAAAGATATAACTGAGTCATCTAGCAAGTAGCTAATTGCACCCAAAAAAAAATAATCTAACAAGTAGCTAAAGACAACGAACATTACAAATGACATTGCAAGCAAAGATTCGATAAAAAATCCAATCGGTCCATTAGGGAGGTACGTACTATTAGCATAGTACATTTATGTTTGTATTTAGTCAGCCCATAGTAGGCCTCGTGTAGGCATTGGCCCATCCATTAGGAACCCTAGTTTGTAACTTGCATATATGTGTTGTATCTTTTAATGATAAACATATTGGATTTGAGTGAGATGCTTATCATTAAGAGGTACAACACATATATGCAAGTTACAAAATAGGGTTCCAGTGGATGGGCCGATGCCTACACGAGGCCTGCCATGAGCTGACTAAATACAAACATAATACATACATATACTATATATATCTACAAAAAAATCTACACTTTGGGACAACAATCTCGTCCCAAAATTACAATGCATGTCGACCCAAAGTAAATATGGCACGACATTTCGTGCCAAATTGGTAGTGCCTATTTGGTTGACCCAAAAAAAATTGGTACGACATCCCTTTGTATCTTTGGGACGACAATTTCCTGGGCCCACCAACAATTCAACCCATCAAAATACAAAATGGGACAACATCACTTTTGAAAATAGGGACGAGATTGTAGTACCTAATTTTATTTTTATTTTTTTTTTTAACTTTCTTTAATATTTTTAAGTAAATAAGAAAATGTTTTTAAAAATAAAAAAGGGACGACAAAAAAAATTATTAGAGACGAGATTGTCGTCCCTATTTTTCCAAGGTGCAAAACAAAATTGCAGCAAACCTGCATTTTTCCAAGAAAAAACTACTAGAACAAAACCCGTTATGAATCCGTAAACAATATTTGTGCGAAACACATAGTCGTTATTCAAAACCGCTATATATCATTAAAACACATATAACTTACAAATATACTCAATCAACCCATTACAACTAACATTACATTATATTTTTGTTTCCTAAGATTACAAAACTTATTATCTTTTCTTTAGTCTCTATAATACATTCATTGTCTTTATAATACATTCCACCTTACATGTGAGCACCTTCTAAAAACCTGTGTATAACAAATACAACACCAAAACCAAATCATTGAATAAACGCAAAGTTAAAATCCAACAAACAAAAACATTAAATCTTTTTAGATAAAAAAATTAATACGGAGTAACTCTTATAAACATTACAGTAACACTGATGCTCTACTAGAAGGTAAGGACCACAAAGGATAGCTTATATTTTATTCTCCAAAACAACAAATAGAACAGGCGGCAACAAACTTACCTACAAAAAGGAGAGCATGAAATCATTGTCTACCGTTGACGCTATCTTGCCAACATAAATTGTGGTCATTGGCTTTTCAACAGGAGATATGTCTTTTTACATGGTCTACGGTGGTCGAAGTGGGTGGTCCGGCAGTCGAAGTGGGAGGTCCGGTGGTGGCTGGGGGAATCAAAGATGAAGAAAAGAGATGTGTTTTTTTAGATAGTGTGTGAGAATGGGTGGATAATATGGCCTGGTACAATAAAAAGAGGATGATATGTATTTTTTTGTTCTCTCATCTTGCCCATTAAAAGTGCCATGTTGGCAATCTTGTGAAGTAATCCAAAGAGTGTTGGTTAAACTTAGTTTAGGGACGACATCATGTTTGAAAATTAGGGACGAGATTGTCGTCCCTAACTGTGGCGGGGTAAACAAAATTATTGGCGGGGGATTTAATTTTGGTGAAAATTTTGGTGGAAATTTAGGGACGACATTGTCGTCCCAAACTGTTTTATATTCTTTTTCCCTTTATCTTATGTGTATTAAAAATGATTTAAATTATTTTATTAATATTAAATAAATTAAAAATGATTTAAATTAGTTATAAATTATTTTAAAAAATTAAAAATGATTTAAATGATTTATAAATTATTTAAATAAATTAAAAATAACTTAAATTATTTAAATAAATTAAAAATAATTTAAATTAGTTAAGAAAGATTTAAATTATTTAAATAATGAGTCGAGATGATCGATATGGTTAGAAATGAGATGTTAAACGAATGATTCGAGATGATCGATATGGTTATACATGAGATGTTAAACGCATGAGTCGAGATGATCGATATGGTTATACATGAGATGTAAAACGAATGATCGTTGAGATGGTATGGTTATTCATGAGATGTTAAACGAATGATTGTCGAGATGATCGATATAGTTATACATGAGATGTTAAACGAATGAGTCGAGATGATCTATATGGTTATACATGATATGTTAAACGAATGATCGTTGAGATGATATGATTATACATGAGATGTTAAACGAATGAGTCGAGATGATCGATATGGTTATACATGAGATGTTAAACGAATAAGTCGAGATGATCGATATGGTTATACATGAGATGTAAAACGAATGATCGTTCAGATGATATGGTTATACATGAGATGTTAAACGAATGAGTCGAGATGATCGATATGGTTATACATGAGATGTTAAACGAATGATTGTCGAGATGATCGATATAGTTATACATGAGATGTTAAACGAATTAGTCGAGATGATCGATATGGTTATACATGAGATGTTAAACGAATGAGTCAAGATGATCGATATGGTTATACATGAGATGTTAAACGAATGATCGTTGAGATGATATGATTATACATGAGATGTTAAACGAATAAGTCGAGATAATCGATATGGTTATACATGAGATGTTAAACGAATGATTGTCGAGATGATCGATATAGTTATACATGAGATGTTAAATGAATGAGTCGAGATGATCGATATGGTTATACATGAGATGTTAAACGAATGATCGTTGAGATGATATGATTATACATGAGATGTTAAACGAATGAGTCGAGATGATCGATATGGTTATACATGAGATGTTAAACGAATGATTGTCGAGATGATCGATATAGTTATACATGAGATGTTAAACGAATGAGTCGAGATGATCGATATGGTTATACATGAGATGTTAAACGAATGATCGTTGAGATGATATGATTATACATGAGATGTTAAACGAATGAGTCGAGATGATCGATATGGTTATACATGAGATGTTAAACGAATGAGTCGAGATAATCGATATGGTTATACATGAGATGTTAAAAGAATGAGTCGAGATGATCGATATGGTTATACATGAGATGTTAAACGAATGATTGTTGAGATGATATGATTATACATGAGATGTTAAACGAATGAGTCGAGATGATCGATATGGTTATACATGAGATGTTAAACGAATGATTGTCGAGATGATCGATATGGTTATACATGAGATGTTAAAAGAATGATTGTCGAGATGATATCGTTTATAAACTGTAATTGCTATTTTACTGTTATCAGCAAGTTAACTAGAAGTGTATATGCATCCCAACAAGCACACAGTTGATTCAGCTGCCCTATTTCACGACCTTTATAATGACCTGGAAAATCTTAGTTTGGAGTAATTCGTACACTTTAGTGTTTGAACTTTTATCGATCTGTATGTAATTCGTACGCTTTAGTGTTTGAACTTTTATCGTTCTGTAATGTAATTCGTTCGCGTTAGTTTTTGAACTTTTATCAAGCTGTAATATAATTCGTACGCTTTAATGTTGGATAATATGCATGTTTTACTTATTCGTATGTATCTTTCAAGTATTTGTTTTAAGGAATATGAAAGTAGTATAGTGTTTTTTTAGATAAATAGTAAAGTATTGATTTTGATTATACATTTTAAATTTTATAATTAATATTTTTAACAACAAAAATATTTTTGATAAATAGTAAAGTATTGATTTTGTAAATTTTTTAATTTATGTATTTTTTAAAATTAATTTTTACACTAACATATAATTTTAAAGCAAATAATTTTCTAAAATTAATTTATATATAAGTATTTTTAGATAAATTATTTGATTATAAATGTTATTTTAAATAATTTTAAAAATATGGGACGACATTGTCGTCCCTAAGGTTTTTAAAAAAGTTTTAAAATTTATTTGAAAAATAAAAATTGATTTATAAAGTTTTAAATATTAAAAAAATATATATACTTACAGTTTGGGACGACAATGTCGTCCCTAAGTGTTTGCGGGTACTAAAAATACTGGCGGGATGTATTTATTTTCATGAAAAGTTATTTAAAAAGATTTTAAATATTAAAAATCAAATAATTACAGTTAGGGACGACATTGTCGTCCCAAAATGAGTGGGCCAAAAGTTTGTTGTTGACTGTTCTTTTTGTTGAATTTATGTGGGACCAAGTCGTCAATTTGGGACGACATTTTCGACCCAAAAAATATAGGCGTCCCCAAACCCTCCAATTGGTGTAGTATATACTAATATGTAGACGCTTATTCCTATGACTAATCCAAGAAAAGGAATTCTAGGTGCATCACATAAATCATAATCGCTATTGTAAGGGAGGTGATTTAGACACGTTCAAATTAGGTGGTGTACAAATCATCTCAATCAAACTACTCCTAGCAAGTGGAAAGGAGAAAAAGAAAAAAACACATTAAAGCGTACGTTGACCTTTCCTTTTAATTGTTCTTATCATGTTGAAAACTGAAAAAACTTATTTATGAAAGCATATGGATGGATCATGATTAAACATACTATCCATAGAGCAAAGAATTTACGTAATTCATCTCATGATGAAAAGAAATTAGCTTATCCGGAGGGGCTTCATTAGCTGTGTAAATCCTGCCAACAACTTTGGTTCGAGGGGCTCGGCCACCAAGATAGGGAGCTTCAGGGAATCCAAACGCTTCAACAACATCGTTGAAGTCGGAAGGAGTCTCAATATGAAATCCTCTAAAGAAAATAGCACCATTTTTTTCTAGCAGAGACTCTAGCCACGGCTTTTGAGCTTTGATCGCCTAGATAAAACTATAAGTTTCAGAAGCTGGTGACAACACCACTGGGAAGACAACGCCGTCGGCATATGATTTTTGCTCAGGTAAGTTAACTTCTTGGAAGAATCTTCCAGTAGTCATAATAATTGATGAGCTGGGTCCGAACTAATGCAGTTGATGATGAGCCACATATATATTGTCCTGCCAATAATGGATTGGTCCATATTGTAGAAAACGTGATAAGTTTTTAAGATGTGTTCAATTGACAAATGCATACGCATCTATTTTTATTTACTAAATATCCATTTGGCTGCTATAGAGATTTTTTATTATTATTATTTGTAGTTGTGACTTGTGATATAGCGGTCGACTTTTCAAAGTTAGATGGGGTTGGTAAGAGAAAAAAAAAGGATGTGCTAGCTTGAATGGGAAATAATTATCAAGTGGGCCTGCATGTTTGTTTGTTTTTTTCATTTTAGAGTTCTAATTAAAATTTTCTATATTGTGGTCAGATCTCTGGGTTACGTTGCTTTAACCTTTGAAGCTCTTTTTTTTTTTTTTTTTTTTTTTTTTTTTTTTCACTATTTAGCTTTTATTATTTTGGATGCAAATATTGTTTGGCTAGGAGCAATTAGTGTCAGCATTTGTTTTCACTGCTAAGCTCCTTTTGGATGGTCCTTCATGCTCGACAACCAAGGGTAACCGAGAGTAGGATACTAGGAATAATGCTTTAAGAGACCTCCGACAAACGTATGAGATTTGATGGGTAGTGGTTAGGCAGAAATATTGCAAGTTTAAGTCATATGTAAAAGAGAAAAAAAGGATGTATCCAAATAAAAATAAATATCATGAATAGCTAGTTTTATAAATGTTTCATTTAATATCTGAGTAGTGATTAAGAGAATAAATTTTATGACTAAAGCTGCAGCCGAGTGCAATGAGAGTACGAGTAAATATTTATGCTCGTTCGGTACATTTTAAATTTGCAGTTTTCATTAATTTTTCCTTATACCAAATTCACCTCTTCTGAGTTTCAATGTTGGGTACAAACTTACTGCAAATCGGTAAAAGATGAATTTCTAATAATCTAACATATCAGTAAAATCAGATTGATCAACTATCCTATTTTGCACTAAATAGAGGCGGTAGTGATCATATCTAGCTTAACATTAACAAAAGAAACTAAATGTGTCTTTTTGCATGAAAACGGAAGTTAGAATGGGAGCTAATTATATCAACGATGACAAACTTGTAAACATGGTTGATTTATGATATTCAGTTATGTTTTAACAAATTGTTGTTCCTAAAATGTGACAAATCATTCTTATATAACATGTTTGGAACATGATGCACTTTTTTCATCAATCTTTCGAGAAAGCCAGATCTTGTGGCTAAAGAGATAATCATTCCCATCACTTGCAAAGAGATGCAAGTACGCGTCGAGGCAGCTTTAGCACTGGACGTCGACCATGAAGAACCATCAAATTATTAACGAGCATAACATCACCTTTCTTCCATGGTATAACAACACACTCTTCTTCCAATATCTCCAAACAGTCTTTCTTAGCTTGTTCAGGCACAAGATCTCCGTTTCCAAGCTCAACAAACGCTTCTGGATCATGAATATCATTAGTCATTGGAGCAATTTTACCAGTCGAAATATTATTGAACCAAACTTTGCGTTGACTTTCTTTGTCAAATATTCTGATGGCTGGCAATGGATCTGTTATAAGCTTTACAGCATTCCCTATCCATTCCAGCTTTGTACTTCCTAACTCCGCCACCCTGTCAAACAAACAGTGTTCCAGTGAGCGGATTAACATATTTAGAGTCAGTTTATTTTCTTAATTAACGCGGTATAACTTATAAGTTTTAGCTCAATGTAGTGAACCACAAGCATACATTTCCTTAAGAAGATTCTTGTCATCAGTATTGTATGCAGACTTCCAGCCTCTGCCATTGTAGGACGATGGATGGTCCTCGTCATTCATTATTTTTTTATATCTCATTCCATATTCCTCAAGCTGTGCAACGAACTCTGGGTGCTTTTCTTTCATCTTTTCGTATACGGTATGACTCAATACTAATGGTGTTTGTCCCCCGCTTCCTGGTGCTTCTTCACAAAAGAAAAATAACTTGCTGGGGAAGTTTGGAGCCTGCTGCTTGACCAATTGCATAGTTTTAGTGAAATTAAATTTAGTCAATAGTTTCATTTAGTTTACGCATAACTTGGGGACAAAATCGTAAACCATGAAACCAAACTATTTTAGAATTGTATATCTTTCTGTAAAAAGTTTTTTCATAAGCCTGAAAGGCAGGTTAAGACTGGTTCGTACAGTTTGGACCCAAATAGGCCTAGTATTTTGGTCCTGGTCCATTGCTTAATCTAGGCTTCATGCATCTCTAACTATACATATAGTTAAGTTTCTTTAATCATATTCTCGTCAGTTTTGGGGTCTGGATTTATGGTTTACCTCTAGAAAAGAGTCAGATACATGATAGATCATAGATGTGTTACATATGTATAGAATCAAAGATCTTACAGAAGCCATCTCATGATGGAACGGAATTGCATTCTCGGGAGGAGCTTCATTAGCAGTGTAAACCCGTCCCACTACTTTAGTTCGACGAGCCCGACCACCCACGTATGGCACCTCAGCGAACCCAAAAGCTTCGACAACGTCATTAAACTCAGAAGAAGATGTAACAGGAAAGCCTCTAAAGAGAATAACACCTCTCTCATTTAGAAGTGACTCTAGCCATGGCTTTTGAGCTTTTATAGCCTCAGTAAAACTATGAGTGTTAGTGGTTGGCGACAACACTGCCGGGAAGACAATACCATCTTCATAAGATTTTTGTTCAGGTAAACTCACTTCCTGGAAGAATTTTCCAGTGTCCATTTTCTTTTGTGTTCAATAGTACTAAGTAGAAAGATGGCTTTGTTTATGATATGATGTTGAATTTGGACATATGCTAAGAAGCATATATATCTTTTAGGAGTGCTACAATACAAAGGATTCATAAAAGGAAATCCACAAAAAGGATTTGTCATGTGTTGATTGGTGTAGAAAAAAAATATATGTAAACACACCAATGACAGCACTCCTCATCTTTTAGATACCTTGTTTCATAACTAACTTGTGAATTGTTTTTGTTGTGTCTCTAATCAATTTTGTCAAGTAGGAATTTACCATTTTACTATTATATACGACAAACGCATGCAAGCTACTACATGTGGATACTGCAATACTTACATTAACTGAGAAAAGTTTTTTATAAACCCTAAATTCTCTCCAACCCTAATAAACCAATTAAAGCCATCTATTTTAAAAAACAAATTACCAAAATGTCGCTATCCACAACTAACTTACCAAAAACTACACTTTTAATTCCAATTACAAAAAACTACTAAAAGCGCGTTTTTTGTTTGCTCTCCCTTCATTTTTGCGCTCCTTGTGGCCCCAACTCAAATTAATAAAAAAAATACGAAGTGCAATTTTTTTGCATTCCCAATTTAATTTGCGCTCCTACCTTTAAAAAAAACATTTTTTTTGTTGTAAAATTAAATGTAACATAATTTCTCTTTATTTCCCTTACCTAACTTATTCAATATATCTTAAAACCCTATCATTTTATATTTTTCAAAGCAAACCCTACCTTTTCCCTATATATATATCCACTACATTATCAACAAAAAAACACATCTCACACACACACAACTTCTTATCAAACTCTCTCAAGATCGAATGTCTCAAGAAAACAATCACAGAAACAATTCCCCGGTTGAGGAACCAGTTAATACTACACCATCAGACATCATTCCGTTATTTCCAACGGAAGAGGAACCGGCTGAGGAACCGGAACACAGTCCGTTTCTGCTTACTAAGGAAGAGCAACGACTACTTCTTCAGGATGAAGAAGCATTGAGAGAAATGGAAGAAGAAGAAGAAGAAGAAGCACGGGAGGAAGCAACTCGTAGGGAGCGAGAAGAATAAGCTCATGAAGACTTGGACGAGGAAAACAGGTTTAACAAAGTGTATAAGGAGTGGGAAGAGGGTAGGATTGTGGATTGGTCTCCTTACGACGATGGTTATCGCACAGATTAATCTATGGCCGAAGAACTTATGTGTTTTATTTTCTGTATCGTAGTTTTATTTTCATTTCAATGTCATACTCTGCTTTGCTTGTGTAATGAATAAAAGTTTCTTCATACTCGGAAATAAATCTTCATTCATTTAAATATATAAAAAATACAATACGAGATTTAAAAAAAAAATACAGACACACAATACTCCTACTTATTTTTAACATTCATCCAGACAAATTTAAAATTCGCTTGTTCTTCTAATTTTCCTGCCTTTCGAAACAAAGCATTATGCATCTCGTAATCGAAATTCTACGGCTAAGTTCATAAGTACTTGCTGACGAGCTTTATCCTCGTCGATGTGTTTCTGGACCATAGCTTTTATTTTCTCGACGGTGTGTGGAAGCGAACAAGCCGTTTAAATTGTGTATAAATAATAAGATAAATGAGGTTTGAATTGTGGTTTGGTCGACTACCTTACTGTCTGCCTTAGTGTGTATTTTACCGATCACTAAATCTTTATTTATACAATGCACACAAATTTCTATCCAGACTTTTTGGAGAAAAAGCAGATTTTTTTGGATAAGATTAAGATTTTTGCGCTCCTTAATAAAAAAATCTTTTTGGGTAAAAAGTTAATTTAAAAAAAAAGGATAGAAAGTATTAAAATGTTATGGGAGCGCAAAAACTTGAGGGAGAGCAAAATATTTGTGCTCCGTGTATACGTGTCACTCTCCTGTCCATTAAATAAGGCGTGCAAAACTCATTGGAGAGGAAAATATTTGCGTTCCGGGCCATTTTTGCGCTCTCCATGCAACGTGTCCACATAAATACTTAAAATTGGGAGCGCAAAAGAGGTTGGGAGAGCAAAATATTTACGCTCTGTGCCACGTGTCTAGTTTAGATGTGGTTTTAAAGTACACCTGTAACGATCTAAAACAAGGAGCGCAAAGTTAATAGGAAGAGCAAGCAATTTACGCGTAGAGTAGATTTTCATAACATAATTTTCAATGGTTCATTTTCGTAACACAATTTTCTATGTGTCTCTTTTCGAAATTTTCTCTTTTTAACTATTATCAAAACAAAAAATCTACTTTCATCATTTTTTTTAAAAATTAAATATCCCACAAACTGTTAATCGTTACTCGAAAAGAATTATTCCGTCACGACGAAAATTAAATTATCTTTCTACAGAGGTGCATTTATATGTACTTTCGACGAACTTTTTTTTGACTTTTTTTGTGAGTGTTAAAATTTACGCGTGGAATAACCACATGTGATTTGTTATTACAAAATGATTTGTGAAATCACATGTGATTCTAACTTACAAATCACATTTAAATCACACATGATTCCTAACATACTATTCACATCTGATTTTTCAAGACGCAAATTTTAACATTAAAACAAAATTCATTGAAATTATATCGAAGTGCTCGTCTACTAAAAGATAAAAAATTCTCGTCGCGATGGTGTGTTTTTTTTCGTTTAACGATTTATCCTTTGCAAGATATTTTATTTTAAATGATCAGTTGCACAAATGATCAGTTGCACAAATTTTGTTTGATACAAGAAACGGACAAACTAAAGGAGATACGCAACACAACATTTTTTACCACGTTCATTTCAGAGAAATCGAGACTTCTAACAAACATTTAAAGTACGCGGCAAACATTTATGTCTTTTTTAAGAACAAACTATTGTTTATAGTTCATGTTGCAATATACAGTTTAACAGAACAAAGTTCAAAAAAATTAACTACCCATGTTTTTCAAGAAAAAATAATTAATTTATTAAAAGAATAAGATCCTACTCTCACTCTCACTCGTCACAGTATTCTGACAACTAGTAAGTCTTGTGGGTGCAAGAGGTAAGCGGCGGGCGATAATTGCATTACTAGTGCAACTTATAGATTTATGAGACTTATGGCACTATAGTACAAGCTAATAGTGTCATGCATGTTTTGTCTCATCTTATGCCTTGGGTCGAAAGTCAAACCAACATACTCGATTAAGTCATCCAATCCAAGAACGTGTGAAAATTAACATAGGACTGTCCTATAGAGAAAATTCACCTTGGGTTGCAGTCCACCTGCGACTGTCACAGAGTGAAAAACAATTGCAAGTGTCCTCGCGCAACTGGACGACAATGACTTAAATTTCACATAGGGTATCATGTAAGCTTTGATAAAACGTGTATCAAAAAGTGTACGAAGAAGCATGCACACATCTTCGTATCATAAGTTCGTAAAAAACAATTTTTCAACTTTTTGGTGCACTTTTATCACAGAAAAAGATTAAAGAATGACCAAACCCTATATTGTACTCTGCAAGAGTCAAAAGACCCAAGTTCTTCTAATAATTCCCTCATATGCCGAAACATGTAGTGGGGCTGGAAAAGATTAAAGGCTACTCAAACCCTAGACCATGTGATGATAACAAGTGTACTTGTGTGTTCGTCGCATGAGCAAATTACGGTATGTAAGCCCAATCCAATGTGTTATAAACACACAAGACACTTAGTTAATCAAATATTGATCATTAATAAAAGTACAAAAACTTTAAGTCTCTAGTAGTTCAAGTTATTTAAACCAATATTCAAGCAAGTTCGTCGTGGGAGAAAATTATAGTGTAAACCTAACACGACTTTACGACACATAAACTCACTAGAATTAGTTTAATCAAATCAAATTTCGATAGTTTAAGGTCCGTTTTAATTTCAAGAATCCTTTTGCAAATAAAACAGCAAGTCACAAGGAACAAATATATGAAATACAACAGACAGAAAGAGGGGTTGAGATAAGGACAGACTCTTATATAAAGCAACAAACAAATAAAACAATAACATGTAAGATCCGAAAAACCCTAAAAAGAGTCTTCCCCAAATTTTGGAGTAATCAAAGGCCTTTACATGTTGTCGATAATTCTAGACAAATATTGCCACATAGATCGAGGGACGCGATTGCGAATACCTAGATTATCGGGATAGGTCTCCCTTAAACAATTAACTAGTTAATTAATATGTCAAAAAACAAGATTCTATTGGCTTATCATCCATGACAAGTATGCATGTACTTGACATGGATTATAATAACTAATAACACAACAAAATAAGTAAAAAAAATCAAAGATTTGTAACTTGTAAAAACCCTTTGATTTAAACACGTAAATACAAGACCTAGGGTTTTCAAATATCCAATTTTTTTAAGACCATTAGTTCGTGATTTTTCAATAAAAAAAATGCCCTAAGGGATTAAAAAAATTGACTAAATAAAACTAATAAAAAACAAGTTTTTAGGTTAAATTTACGTTTTTTAAGTGGTGTACCGTGTAACTCATAACATTAAACGATAAGCTCGTCATGCCACTGTTAGGATTTAACAAACTGATAACCATTATCACCACGAGTACACAACGGATGGATCTAGTTTGATGATCATGGATTATTGATGCAGGTTTTCCGACTAGGATTTAATATTTATAAGTCTCGTCTACCTAAGGTCTACCTATTGCACTAACGAGCAGTGAAACTGATCGTGTGTAGTATAGAAAGTGGTAAAGCCGAGGTCGTTCCCAAGAGCTATGTAGATGAGGATCCTATTAAGTCTAATTGTCACGGTTTTTAAAAGGTTTGAGTTGAAATGATTAATTAAACTAAAAATAAGAAATAAATTGCGGAAATTAAATTAAGGTTGTGAACAATGGTGAGAAAGTGAATACAATACATCATATAATCCATCTTCTAAGTATTACTAAGTAAATTCCGCGTGCTTAATAATATTATACAAAATATCATTGACACAAGGAGTGTGTCGAGATCCATCACATACCATACGGAAGTACCATGTTAGAAGCTTTGAATACCCCGGCCATTCTCCTTACCATGTAATAGGCGAGGTTAAATGGCTTTTGGTGGGTAAGACAATAGATCATTTGCACAAGGTATGCATTTGGATGATCTTTGTTGCCAACAAGGCTAATGACGTTTTCCCTAAGGATTTCTTCCCATTTTCTAAATATGGGATGGATTTCGAAAAGTTCCATTTGAAAAGGGTTACGGTGAATGAGCTTCTTGTTTCGGTTGAAGCGGGATTGGTCGGCTCTTATTTTGAAAACGGTGTCTCGGATGATTTCGGGTTCATCAAGAGGAGTATGGTACATTGGTTTAGAGTCAAGTGCAAGATTTTGAGTGTTAATTGCCCAATCTTAAGAGTACATACAAATTCCTTCACAAGGAATGCGAAGAATTTGAGCAAACGTGTTGAGGGTGAGAGTAAAGTTTTGTTTATTGATGATGAAAGCGATTGAAATGCTATCATCGACGTTTCAAATGATCCTAATGCTTTTATAAAACTCAAAGATGAAGACCGGACAAATTTGTTCATCAATGTCAAGAAGACAATCAAAATTGATTGCCAAGATTACTTGACGAATGTCGGTATCCTCAAGGAAACATTCCTTGATTACACGACCTTCGTGGATAAGTCGTTTTTTGAGCTTTTTGAAGACCTTGCGGTCGGTTTTTGAGAATTCCTCATTTCGATAATAATGAGTAAGGTAATGGACGGTATCATGATGATCTTGTTGAGTGGCTTTAGGCATGGTTGGTCCTAAAAAATACAAATTTTCCAATTAGGTAAAATTAGTTGAGGTGGGTTTATGGTTTTTATTTGTATTAACAATATTGTGAACACAATGTGATTTTAGTTATGTTAAAAACCTCTTTTCATGATTAATTTTGAAAACCCTAATTAAAATAATTGATTAGAGATTTGTGAAACCATAAACCCTAGGATGAGGATGATGAAGTTTAGAGCAAGTTAATGTAATTACTTACAATGGTGTTCTACGAAGAAATACTTGAGATTATGGAATCCAATGAGGATGAAATCAGTAGTTTAGTCGTTTTTGTGTTGTGTGAGTAGAGGAAAAAAGATCAGTGGTGATTTTTGAAAGCGTATAGCTGAGTTCTGTTCCACGGTTCCCTCGGATCCCTTGTATTTGGGATCCGGCTAGTACAACTAGGGGGATCCGGCTACTGTGGACAGAAAAAGGGTTGTTTGGCACTATTTTTGTAGTAGGCTTATAAACTGGCTTACTAAAAAATAGTTTGGAGGTATCAGATGAAGATTGTTTTTGGACGACGGGTTTTGATGAATCACATATCGAGGGTTCATATGTGACGACGGCGTTAGTTAGATGAATCAAAAGGAATACTATTCCCGATGATGAATAATACGGAAAAGTGACGAAATAGACTTTTAAAGATGCTAGCAAAGAGAACTATGAAGTAAATAAACTCATGTAACCTATCTAATGAAAAGTAAAACATACCTCTATGCTTCTTGGTTTGGTATAATACCAAAAATACTTCATGAGCTTTTAAAGTAATCTTTTGTACTTGATGTACGTAAGTTGTGATTACTTTTAGATCCTTCCTTGAATGTTGACTTCATTATTCTTTTGAATAGAGATGAAGATTTTTGGAGAGATTCTAGCATGAAGATTTCTTGAAACAAAAATTGTTAGAATGATCTATCAATGTCCAACAAAATGATTTAAAAGAAAGTATGACTTGAAAAAGGAAAATCCTTCTTTGTAGTTTTCAAACACACACGGATCGTATCAAGTCTTTAAAGTACAACATACTTTAAGAACCTTGGTAACGAAGCTCTGATACCAATTGTGGAAAACTAGAAGGGGGGGTTGAATAGTTTTACCAATTTAAAACTTCCTTTTTAAATATTTAGATCGACTTATGTCAATCTATTTGGTTGTTTTGTGTTGGACGTTGATAGATATAAATATAAACGTGTAATGAAAGATAAAGAGTAAGAAGCACATCACCACGACACAAGTATTTATAGTGGTTCGGCTACAAGGACACCTTCCTTGCCCTACTCCACTCCCCGAGTCACCTACTCAAGAGTTCGTAAACACTACACCAATCTCCTTATGGCGGAGAAGCCTTCACAACGTCGCTTACACCTTTTTCCGGTACAAAGCTAAATACCGAGTTCTTTCACACCAAGGCGAACCACACCTAACACAACGTCGCCTACACTTTATACGGTGCTAGGCTAACCACCGAGTTCTTTCACACCAAGGAGAACTAATCCTATCACAACGTCGCCTACCCTTTATTAGGTACTAGGCTAAGCACCTAGTTCCATTACCATGGAGGAACTAATACCCATCACAACACAACACCTAATCTTAAGGAGATCCACTCTTTATTACAACACCATCAAGGATATCACCATCCTTAGAAATGAACAAATACTTATATGTATAACGATGCACCTCATCGATTATACGACCTAGGCATTCTTCCCTAATGCCACTTGATTTGATTCTTAGGCATCCTTCACTAATGCCTTTGACACAACGCTTGACACCTTTCACTAATGCCTTCGTCTTAACACCTTTAGCATTCTTCACTAATGCTTTTGACACGAACGTTAAGCATCTTTCACTAATGCTTTCGTCTTAACTCTTTCGGCATCCTTCACTAATGCCTTCAACACAACATCTATGGAGGAAGAAAGAACTATCAACAAGAGAACCTCAGTTGCCTTGATGATGACGAAGCATGGCAACTCATGGACTTGAGCTTGCTCGACTTCAAGTAGTGGTGATCTCGCCTTTAAGAGGAACCTAGAGAATCACACAAAAAACAAAAGACAAACTACATAGATCTCTTGGATATGAGGTTAGAGAGGTACAATACTTGGAGGAAGTATGTGTGTAAGTGGTGAGCAAAAAGAAAGAAATGGCTCACTATTTATAGACGAGAAATTCTACTGTTCCCCGGATCCCGCGGATCCCTCCCACAAGGGATCCATCTGCCACAAAGCTAGGGATCCGTGGGACGCTCCTTTTTGCCAATGGGTATTTTTGGTTATGGGTCATGGGTCATGGGTTATGGGTTGATCCATGGGTTTCTATCTAGATACAATGTATCTCAAGGATAAAATGAACTTGGTTAAGTGGTATATATAAAACCATGGATTATGGGTCAATACCATTTGCTAGTTTTTACCCATTTAGCATATACTTGTTTTTACCCATTTTAGTATAAACTTGTTTTTACCCATTTTAGTATATACTTAGTTAAGTATATGTTAGCCCAATATGTAAACACTAGTTGTTATACATATGTATCTAAATCATAAAAACACTTTTACTTGTTTTAGTGTTTTATGTGAAAATGTGAACATGTTAGAAACTATTAGTTCAAAATATTTACGTATTTTATTTGTTTCGTTAAAATGATTTTACGTTTGTTATCAACAAAACATTAGAAGATCGTAAAATATAAATAAACGTTTTTACGGCTTATTTGTATTAACAGCAACGGGTGGGTATGGTTCGTTTGATTTTTTCTTTAGATTTTACAGTGATTAATTGTTAGATTCTGGTTAATATTCTATACCTCACGAAAATTATCAGGAGATAAATTTGGTTTGGGGTTATTTTTAATTTTATTTCTAATTCTAATATTAATCCTTTTTAGAATTTCATTACTCTAGATTGCACACACTTGCTATTAGAGCACATGGTATGGCAACGAGGCACCTTCGCCGGTCCGAGGTGGCACCTCCGCCAGTTACCGCCACCCCTCGCCACCACACCAAAGTCCCTCGTCAGTTTCTTCTTCGTCACTCCCACGAAAAAAAAAAAAAAAAAAAAAAAAAAAAAAAAAAAACTTTTTTTTTCTAATTAAAACTTTACCCCTTTATAAATAATATCCCAGTTTTATAAAATCATTCACACACTTCTCTTTCAAACCTCTACATCTTAAGCAATAAAAACATGAGTGATTCAAATACGGATTCCTTACGATCCAATCTTGATGATATAGAAGATATCGAGATGATTCTGAAAGTTGTAGATTATGGGCAATCGTTACGAGAACAAGAAGCTAAAAGCTCACATAGCCGTAATTACATCTACCGTGAGCGTGGCGTTGCTGAAGAACGACAGATGTCCGACTATTTTGGTGATAATCCAAATTATCCGGATTACTATTTTAGACGTCGATTTCGTATGAGCCGTAAACTATTTTTAGAAATAGTACAAGGTATTGAAAATCATATTCAAATTGTTGATCCTCTTCTACGACATTTTGATTTCTTTAGAGTCCGACCCGATGCTACGGGTGTAATGAGTATGAGCGTTATTATGAAATGCACATCCGCCATACGCTAAATGGCATACATCACTACACCTAATGCATTTGATGAATATTTGCAAATGGGGTCACACACAGCACGTGATTGTCTAGATTTTTTTACTATGTGTGTAATTGAATTGTTTATGCCCGAGTTTTTAGGAAAACATAATTTGAATGACATTCAAAATTTATACAACGCACATAACACGGTCCACGGGTTTCCGGGAATGATTGGAAGCATTGATTGTATGCACTGGGAATGGAAAAACTGTCCCGTTGAGTGGCAGAGGCAATTTCATAGAGGTGATAAAAAATATCCAACTATTACGCTTGAAGCCGTTGCGTCATACATTTATGGATTTGGCATGCATTGTTTGGGGTAGCGGGTGCTAATAATGATCCAACTGTTTTGAATAATTCACCGTTATTCGACGACCTTCTTGATGACATCGCCCCCAAGGTTCTGTTTCAAGTAAACGGAGTTACATTTCAAAACGGGTATTACCTAGCTGAGGGGATTTACCCAACTTGGTCAGCTTTTGTCAAATCATTCTCGACTGCATATTCGGAGAAAAATGCCTTATTTAAACAAAAACAAGAAAGTGCTCGCAAAGACATTGAAAGAGCTTTCGGGGTCCTCCTAGGACGTTGGCATATTATATGCCAACCGGCGCGTGCTTGGACTATCAACAAGCTACGAAGAGTCATGTACACGTGCATCATATTACATAACATGATTTTGAAAGATCAAAAGTTTGCGATATCCGAAATGAACGAAATTTATGTTTGTCCGCGAGCAAATATATTACGGACATGTGTTGAGCGATGCGATTTACAACGAAAGAATGCCAAAGAACTCCGTGATAAACCAACACACGCAAGACTTCAACGAAATATTATTGAGCATGTTTGGCAACTACATCAGCAACAACAACATTAGTTTAAATTTCGTATCTTTTTTTATTTCGCAATGTATTTTAAATTTCGGATGTTTTTTTATTTTTACTATTGTATTTTGTATTTTTATTTGAATGAAATGAATTTTATTGTGTTTGAAAAATATAGAAAAGAAATAAAATGAGGGTGGGTGGGGCCCAAGTAAAGAGGTTTGGGTTAGTTGTGAATGGGGGTATTTTTAAGAGCACACGGTATGCTCTTATGTGGACACGCCATTCGTCCCTGTGGATACCAATAACGCCGCCAAAACCATACCGGGCAACACGCTAATTTTGAGCCAAATGGATTTGAGCTACTTGACTCGCTCACGCCAAACGTTTAAAAAAAATGAAATTAAAACGCATCAGCAGGTGAGCAAAATAAATGGTGAAAGGTGAGATGTGTTTGTGGCGATGTTTTTTTCTTTGCAGGTTTCAATGGAAGAGAAGGGTAGGATATATCAAATTTTTAGTGTTGCCTTTTTAGTACTAATGTGAAAATAAATGAGTAACCATCTTAGATTAGAAAGCAAGAAAGAAGAAGCAGAAAGAAAGAAAACGAAAAAAATTCGCTGGAGAACGTAACGGACATGGTTGTTCAGTTGAAGAAGATGAGTATTTGACTATTTTCTTTTTGTAAGAGTTGATTCTTTTGATGCCAAACTGCCAAAGTTAAAAAGAGTAGTTTTTAATTACCCATGGGTTACATTTTCTTATGTGGTTACAATGCATGCCACGCATGTTTTTCCAGTGCAAGTTGCTGTGTGAAAATGTGAATTATTAATTACGTTTGTTGTATTTTTTTTTCTTGGTAAACATTAAACAAGCACGTTTTCAATATATATGTCATAACTCTTTTAATTTTTCACTTGCTAAGTTTTATCATATCTTGAATTTTACTATCATTTCAATAGTTAAATAAAAGGTTATAAATATATAAAATGAAAAAAAATGGGACCTAATAACATGTGTTAGTGGTGTGTTATGAGGGAGGAAGTTTGAGTTATTGGTGTATTATTGAGAGGTGTATGATGTGACGCTGGGGTGACATACCAATAACGTGTTATTAGTAGCTCTCATACCTTGTGCTCTAAGTGGGGTATGTTAAAGTGATGTGGCACATGTAAAACCCAAATGAAGAGGAGTGGCTAAGCCACCACACCCCATGCTCTTAGTTTACAACATTGATGAGTAAACAAGTCAAGCACCATTCTAGTTGAAAAGATTTATTAACAGTATTGAACAAAGAATGCAAACGTAAACACTAAGCTTGCCGTTCAAAAAAAAAGATAGATAAAAATAAATAAATAAATAAATAAAATAAAATTCAAACGTAAACAATTATTTGTATATAACATTTCATTCATTTTCACGACTATATATATGTTGACATTGTCAATAACTTACTAAAATGTGGCCATGGTTGAAGAAGTCCGGCATGTTTCACATCACATGCAAAGTGATGCAAGAACACGACGAGGTGGCTTTAGTAGTGGTTGTCGAGCGTGTTGGACCGTCAAGTTATTAACAAGCATAACATCACCTTTCTTCCAAGGTATTATAACACATTCTTCATCCATTATTCTCAAGCAGTCTTTGATGGCATCATATTCAAGCACAGGGTCACCATTTCCATACGTTGCATATGAATCTTTTGAACCACTGGAAAGAAGCGTCAGAATATTAAACCAAGTTTTTCGCTGATTATCCTCTTTGCCATATATTCTGATGGCTGGAAGTGGACCTGTTATCAACTTTACACCATTCTCTAACCATTCAAGCTTTGTTTCCTGCTTTGCGGCCCTATAGTTATCAGAAAAATTGTGTTATGTTCCAACAGAATGAATTTCTTACACCAAATTTTGTGCGTTAAGTGTATAACACAAGAACAAAGAGTTGTGTGTTCGGGTCTAAATTGAGTACGTATAAGTAAGATGTATAATATATGTTTGTGTAAGTTTTAGCCGTTTAGAAGAAAGAGAATGGCACCTTTCCTCAGCAACATTCTTGTCATCAGTCATGTATGCAGACTTCCAATCACTGCCTCCGAAGTACGATGAAATGACTTCGTCACTCATTATTTTAATGTATGTCAATCCATGCTCCTCGAGTCGTGAAACAAAATCTGGGTGCCTCTCTTTCATTTTTTCATATATGATATGACTCAAGACAATTGGAGTTTCTCCCCCGCTCCCCGGTTCTTCTTCACAAAAGAAGAATAACTTGTGGGGGAAGTCCGGAATCTGCAATCAATTTGTATAATTTCATTGGAATGAATTTCTCATAACAAACTTTTCAATTTTCAAGATCGTTGAGGGTTATTTTGTACTCTTTATTTGTATATACGGTTTAAGTTATACTACCTCCGTCCATATTAATTGTCCTGTTTTGATTTTTTAAGTCTTTCTTTCTAAACTTTGACTTTAAATATTTTTATTTGTGTTATATAATATTTAATAAAAATTATACTAATAAAAAATATATTTAAAACTCAATCTATTCATATATTTTGCATCAAGTATTATATAATACAATTAAAGATATTTAAGGTCAAAATTAAAAATGAAAGACCTAGAAAATTCAAAGTGGACAGTCAATATGGGACGGAGGGAGTAACACACATGCAAAGTAGTGAATTGACATTGGGTTTAGTAACTCTAGCTAATGCAAGGTATGATGATCAATCACATGTTTTAGGTGCATCATTTTTCTTTAAACAAAAGATATAACTGAGTCATCTAGCAAGTAGCTAATTGCACCCAAAAAAAAAAATCTAACAAGTAGCTAAAGAGAACGAACATTACAAATGACATTGCAAGCAAAGATTCGATTAAAAATCCAATCGGTCCATTAGGGAGGTACGTACTATTAGCATAGTACATTTATGTTTGTATTTAGTCAGCCCATAGTAGGCCTCGTGTAGGCATTGGCCCATCCATCAGGAACCCTAGTTTGTAACTTGCATATATGTGTTGTATCTTTTAATGATAAACATATTGGATTTGAGTGAGATGCTTATCATTAAGAGGTACAACACATATATGCAAGTTACAAAATAGGGTTCCGAGTGGATGGGCCGATGCCTACACGAGGCCTGCCATGGGCTCACTAAATACAAACATAATACATACATACATATACTATATATACTAATATGTAGACGCTTATTCCTATGACTAATCCAAGAAAAGGAATTCTAGGTGCATCACATAAATCATAATCGCTATTGTAAGGGAGGTGATTTAGACACGTTCAAATTAGGTGGTGTACAAATCATCTCAATCTAACTACTCCTAGCAAGTGGAAAGGAGAAAAAGAAAAAAGCACATTAAAGCGTACGTTGACCTTTCCTTTTAATTGTTCTTATCATGTTGAAAACTGAAAAAACTTATTTATGAAAGCATATGGATGGATCATGATTAAACATACTATCCATAGAGCAAAGAATTTACGTAATTCATCTCATGATGAAAAGAAATTAGCTTATCCGGAGGGGCTTCATTAGCGGTGTAAATCCTGCCAACGACTTTGGTTCGAGGGGCTCGGCCTCCAAGATAGGGAGCTTCAGGGAATCCAAAAGCTTCAACAACATCGTTGAAGTCAGAAGGAGTCTCAACATGAAATCCTCTAAAGAAAATAGCACCATTTTTTTCCAGCAGAGACTCTAGCCACGGCTTTTGAGCTTTGATCGCCTCGATAAAACTACAAGTGTTAGAAGCTGGTGACAACACCACTGGGAAGACAACGCCATCGGCATATGATTTTTGCTCAGGTAAGTTAACTTCTTGGAAGAATCTTCCTGTAGTCATAATAATTGATGAGCTGGGTCCGAACTAATGCAGTTGATGATGAGCCACATATATATTGTCCTGCTAATAATGGATTGGTCCATATTGTAAAAAACGTGATAAGTTTTTAAGATGTGTTCAATTGACAAATGCATACGCATCTATTTTTATTTACTAAATATCCATTTGGCTGCTATAGAGATTTTTTATTATTATTATTTGTAGTTGTGACTTGTGATATAGCGGTCGACTTTTCAAAGTTAGATGGGGTTGGTAAGAGAAAAAAAAAAGGATGTGCTAGCTTGAATGGGAAATAGTTATCAAGTGGGCCTGCATGTTTGTTTGTTTTTTTTCATTTTAGAGTTCTAATTAAAATTTTCTATATTGTGGTCAGATCTCTGGGTTACGTTGCTTTAACCTTTGAAGCTTTTTTTTTTTTTTTTTTTTTTTTTTTCACTATTTAGCTTTTATTATTTTGGATGCAAATATTGTTTGGCTAGGAGCAATTAGTGTCAGCATTTTTTTTCACTGCTAAGCTCCTTTTGGATGGTCCTTCATGCTCGACAACCAAGGGTAACCGAGAGTAGGATACTAGGAATAATGCTTTAAGAGACCTCCGACAAACGTATGAGATTTGATGGGTAGTGGTTAGGCAGAAATATTGCAAGTTTAAGTCATATGTAAAAGAGAAAAAAAGGATGTATCCAAATAAAAATAAATATCATGAATAGCTAGTTTTATAAATGTTTCATTTAATATCTGAGTAGTGATTAAGAGAATAAATTTTATGACTAAAGCTGCAGCCGAGTGCAATGAGAGTACGAGTAAATATTTATGCTCGTTCGGTACATTTTAAATTTGCAGTTTTCATTAATTTTTCCTTTTACCAAATTCACCTCTTCTGAGTTTCAATGTTGGGTACAAACTTACTGCAAATCGGTA
Organism: Chrysanthemum seticuspe; assembly: GCA_019973895.1. Lineage (NCBI taxonomy): Eukaryota > Viridiplantae > Streptophyta > Magnoliopsida > Asterales > Asteraceae > Chrysanthemum > Chrysanthemum seticuspe. The sequence goes on along the minus strand of BPTQ01000004.1, from coordinate 282,650,616 downwards.
AAAGATGAATTTCTAATAATCTAACATATCAGTAAAATCAGATTGATCAACTATCCTATTTTGCACTAAATAGAGGCGGTAGTGATCATATCTAGCTTAACATTAACAAAAGAAACTAAATGTGTCTTTTTGCATGAAAACGGAAGTTAGAATGGGAGCTAATTATATCAACGATGACAAACTTGTAAACATGGTTGATTTATGATATTCAGTTATGTTTTAACAAATTGTTGTTCCTAAAATGTGACAAATCATTCTTATATAACATGTTTGGAACATGATGCACTTTTTTCATCAATCTTTCGAGAAAGCCAGATCTTGTGGCTAAAGAGATAATCATTCCCATCACTTGCAAAGAGATGCAAGTACGCGTCGAGGCAGCTTTAGCACTGGACGTCGACCATGAAGAACCATCAAATTATTAACGAGCATAACATCACCTTTCTTCCATGGTATAACAACACACTCTTCTTCCAATATCTCCAAACAGTCTTTCTTAGCTTGTTCAGGCACAAGATCTCCGTTTCCAAGCTCAACAAACGCTTCTGGATCATGAATATCATTAGTCATTGGACCAATTTTACCAGTCGAAATATTATTGAACCAAACTTTGCGTTGACTTTCTTTGTCAAATATTCTGATGGCTGGCAATGGATCTGTTATAAGCTTTACAGCATTCCCTATCCATTCCAGCTTTGTACTTCCTAACTCCGCCACCCTGTCAAACAAACATTGTTCCAGTGAGCGGATTAACATATTTAGAGTCAGTTTATTTTCTTAATTAACGCGGTATAACTTATAAGTTTTAGCTCAATGTAGTGAACCACAAGCATACATTTCCTTAAGAAGATTCTTGTCATCAGTATTGTATGCAGACTTCCAGCCTCTGCCATTGTAGGACGATGGATGGTCCTCGTCATTCATTATTTTTTTATATCTCATTCCATATTTCTCAAGCTGTGCAACGAACTCTGGGTGCTTTTCTTTCATCTTTTCGTATACGATATGACTCAATACTAATGGTGTTTGTCCCCCGCTTCCTGGTGCTTCTTCACAAAAGAAAAATAACTTGCTGGGGAAGTTTGGAGCCTGCTGCTTGACCAATTGCATAGTTTTAGTGAAATTAAATTTAGTCAATAGTTTCATTTAGTTTACGCATAACTTGGGGACAAAATCGTAAACCATGAAACCAAACTATTTTAGAATTGTATATCTTTCTGTAAAAAGATTTTCATAAGCCTGAAAGGCAGGTTAAGACTGGTTCGTACAGTTCGGACCCAAATAGGCCTAGTATTTTGGTCCTGGTCCATTGCTTAATCTAGGCTTCATGCATCTCTAACTATACATATAGTTAAGTTTCTTTAATCATATTCTCGTCAGTTTTGGGGTCTGGATTTATGGTTTACCTTAGAAAAGAGTCAGATACATGATAGATCATAGATCTGTTACATATGTATAGAATCAAAGATCTTACAGAAGCCATCTCATGATGGAACGGAATTGCACTCTCGGGAGGAGCTTCATTAGCAGTGTAAACCCGTCCCACGACTTTAGTTCGACGAGCCCGACCACCCACGTATGGCACCTCAGGGAACTCAAAAGCTTCGACAACGTCATTAAACTCAGAAGAAGATGTAACAGGAAAGCCTCTAAAGAGAATAACACCTCTCTCATTTAGAAGTGACTCTAGCCATGGCTTTTGAGCTTTTATAGCCTCAGTAAAACTATGAGTGTTAGTGGTTGGCGACAACACTGCCGGGAAGACAATACCATCTTCATAAGATTTTTGTTCAGGTAAACTCACTTCTTGGAAGAATTTTCCAGTGTCCATTTTCTTTTGTGTTCAATAGTACTAAGTAGAAAGACGGCTTTGTTTATGATATGATGTTGAATTTGGACATATGCTAAGAAGCATATATATCTTTTAGGAGTGCTACAATACAAAGGATTCATAAAAGGAAATCCACAAAAAGGATCTGTCATGTGTTGATTGGTGTAGAAAAAAAATATATGTAAACACACCAATCACAGCACTCCTCATCTTTTAGATACCTTGTTTCATAACTAACTTGTGAATTATTTTTGTTGTGTCTCTAATCAATTTTGTCATGTACGAATTTACCATTTTACTATTATATACGACAAACGCATGCAAGCTACTACATGTGGATACTGGAATACTTACATTAACTGAGAAAAGTTTTTTATAAACCCTAAATTCTCTCTAACCCTAATAAACCAATTAAAGCCATCTATTTTAAAAAACAAATTACCAAAATGTCGCTATCCACAACTAACTTACCAAAAACTACACTTTTAATTCCAATTACAAAAAACTACTAAAAGCGCGTTTTTTTTTTTGCTCTCCCTTCATTTTTGCGCTCCTTGTGGCCCCAACTCAAATTAATAAAAAAAATACGGAGTGCAATTTTTTTGCATTCCCAATTTAATTTGCGCTCCTACCTTAAAAAAAAAACATATTTTTTGTTGTAAAATTAAATGTAACATAATTTCTCTTTATTTCCCTTACCTAACTTATTCAATATATCTTAAAACCCTATCATTTTATATTTTTCAAAGCAAACCCGACCTTTTCCCTATATATATATCCACTACATTATCAACAAAAAAACACATCTCACACACACACAACTTCTTATCAAACTCTCTCAAGATCGAATGTCTCAAGAAAACAATCACAGAAACAATTCCCCGGTTGAGGAACCGGTTAATACTACACCATCAGACATCACTCTGTTATTTCCAACGGAAGAGGAACCGGCTGAGGAACCGGAACACAGTCCGTTTCTGCTTACTAAGGAAGAGTAACGACTACTTCTTCAGGATGAAGAAGCATTGAGAGAAATGGAAGAAGAAGAAGAAGCACGGGAGGAAGCAGCTCGTAGGGAGCGGGAAGAAGAAGCTCACGAGGACTTGGACGAGGAAAACAGGTTTAACAAAGTGTATAAGGAGCGGGAAGAGGGTAGGATTGCGGACTTGTCTCCTTACGACGATGGTTATCGCACAGATTAATCTATGGCCGAAGAACTTATGTGTTTTACATTCTGTATCGTAGTTTTATTTTCATTTCAATGTCGTACTCTGCTTTGCTTGTGTAATGAATAAAAGTTTCTTCATACTCGAAAATAAATCTTCATTCATTTAAATAAATAAAAAATACAATACGAGATTTAAAAAACAATACAAAGACACAATACTCCTACTTATTTTTAACATTCATCCAGACAAATTTAAATTTCGCTTCTTCTTCTAATTTTCCTGCCTTTCGAAACAAAGCATTATGCATCTCGTAATCGAAATCAGATGTTTGATTCAAATGAGCGCCGATCAAAGCACGTTTGTCTTGTAGAATGTCATTGCATTCAGCGTATGCTTTCTTCAGATCATCTTTAGCAATGCTTGCATTCTCAAATTCTACGGCTAAGTTCATAAGTACTTGCTGACGAGCTTTATCCTCGTCGATGTGTTTCTGGACCATAGCTTTTATTTCTCGACGGTGTGTGGAAGCGAACAAGCCATTTAAATTGTGTATAAATAATAAGATAAATGAGGTTTGAATTGTGGTTTTGTCGACTACCTGACTGCCTGCCTTAGTGTGTATTTTACCGATCACTAAATCTTTATTTATACAATGCACACAAATTTCTATCCATATTTTTTGGATAAAAAGCAGATTTTTTTGGATAACATTAAGATTTTTGCGCTCCTTATTAAAAAAATCTTTTTGGATAAAATTTTAATTTAAAAAAAATGATAGAAAGTATTAAAATGTTATGGGAGCGCAAAAACTTGAGGGAGAACAAAATATTTGTGCTCCGTGTATACGTGTCACTCTCCTGTCCATTAAATAAGGCGTGCAAAACTCATGGGAGAGCAAAATATTTGCGCTCCGGGCCATTTTTGCGCTCTCCATGCAACGTGTCCACATAAATACTTAAAATTGGGAGCGCAAAAGAGGTTGGGAGAGCAAAAATTTTACGCTCCGTGCCACGTGTCTAGTTTAGATGTGGTTTTAAAGTACACGTGTAATGATCTAAAACAAAGAGAGCAAAGTTAATGGGAAGAGCAAGCAATTTGCGCGTAGAGTAGATTTTCGTAACATAATTTTCAATGGTTCATTTTCGTAACACAATTTTCTATGTGTCTCTTTTCGAAATTTTCTCTTTTTAACTATTATCAAAACAAAAAGAATCCACTTTCATCATTTTTTTTAAATTAAATATCACACAAACTGTTAATCGTTACTCGAAAAGAATTATTCCGTCATGACGAGAATTAAATTATCTTTCTATATAGGTGCATTTATATGTACTTTCGACGAACTTGTTTTTGACTTTTTTTGTGTGAGTGTTGAAATTTACGCGTAGAATAACCCATGTGATTTGTTATTACAAAATGATTTGTGAAATCACATGTGATTCTAACTTACAAATCACATTTAAATCACACATGATTCCTAACATACTAATCACATGTGATTTTTCCAGACGCAAATTTTAACACTAAAACAAACTTTATTGAAATTATATTGAAGTGCCCAGTCTTCTAAAAGATAAAAAATTCTCGTCGCGATGGTGTGTTTTTTGTCGTTTAACGATTTACCCTTTGCAAGATATTTTATTTTAAATGATCAGTTGCACAAATTTTGTTTGATGCAAGTAACGGACAAACTAAAGGAGATATGCAACACAACATTTTTTACCACGTTCATTTCAGAGAAATCGTGACTTCTAACAAACATTAAAGTACGCGGCAAACATTTATGTCTTTTTCAAGAACAAACTATTGTTTACAGTTCATGTTGCAATATACGGTTTAACAGAACAAAGTTCAAAAAAATTAACTACCCATGTTTTTCAAGAAAAAATAATTAATTTATTAAAAGAATAAGATCCTGCTTGAACTCTCACTCGTCACAGTAGTCTGACTACTAGTAAGTCTTCTGGGTGCAAGAGGTAAGCGGCGGGCGATAATTGCATTACTAGTGCAACTTTTAGATTTATGAGACTTATGGCACTATAGTACAAGCTACTAGTGTCATGCATGTTTTGTCTCATCTTATGCCTCGGGTCGAAAGTCTAACCAACAGACTCGATTAAGTCATCCAATCCAAGAACGTGTGAAAATTAACATAGGACTATCCTATAGAGAAAATTCACCTTGGGTTGCAGTTCACCTGCGACTGTCACAGAGTGAAAAACAATTGCAAGTGTCCTCGCGCAACTAGACAACAATGACTTAAATTTCACATAGGGTATCATGTAAGTTTTGATAAAACGTGTATCAAAAAGTGTACAAAGAAGCATGCACACATCTTCGTATCATAAGTTCGTAAAAAACAAATTTTCAACTTTTGGGTCCACTTTTATCACAAAAAAAGATTAAAGAATGACCAAACCCTATATTGTACTCTGCAAGAGTCAAAAGACCCATGTTCTTCTAATAATTTCCTCATATGCCAAAACATGTAGTGGGGCGGGAAAAGATTAAAGGCCACTCAAAACCTAGACCATGTGATGATAACAAGTGTACTTGAGTGTTCGTCGGAGGAGCAAATTATGGTGTGTAAGCCCAACCCAATGTGTTATAAACACACAAGACACTTAGTTAATCAAATATTGATCATTAATAAAAGCACAAAAACTTTAAGTCTCTAGTAGTTCAAGTTAATTAAACCAATATTCAAGCAATTTCGTCGTGGGAGAAAATTATAGTGTAAACCTAACACGACTTTACAACACATAAACTGACAAGAATTAGTTTAATCAAATCAAATTTCGATAGTTTAATGTCCGTTTTAATTTCAAGAATGCTTTTGCAAATAAAACAGCAAGTCACAAGGAACAAATATATGCAAATAAAACAGACAGAAAGAGGGGATGAGATAAGGACAGACTCTTATATAAAGCAACAAACAAATAAAACAATAAAACGTAAGATCCGAAAAACCCTAAAAAGATTCTTCCCCAACTTTTGGAGTAATCAAAGGCCTTTACCTATTGTCGATAATTCTAGACAAATAGTACCACATAGATCGAGGGACGCGATTGCGAATACCTAGATTATCGGGATAAGTCTTCCTTAAACAATTAACTAGTTAATTAATATGTCAAAAAACAAGATTCTCTTGGCTTATCATACATGACAAGTATGCATGTACTGATAACCATTATCACCACGACTACGCAACGGATGGATCTAGTTTGATGATCAAGGATTAATGATGCAGGTTTTTTGACCAGGATTTAATATTTATAAGTCTCGTCTACCTAAGGTCTACCTATTGCACTAACGAGCAGTGAACCCGATCGTGCGTATAGAAAGTGGTAAAGCCGAGGTCGTTCCCAAGAGCTATGTAGATGAGGATCCTATTAAGTCTAATTGTCATGGTTTTTAAAAGGTTTGAAGTTGAAATGATTAATTAAACTAAAAATAAGAAATAAACTGCGGAAATTAAATTAAGGTTGTGAACAATGGTGAGAAAGTGTGCTAACCTAGTTATTCATCCTATCATGTTATGTCTATATTTTCTAATTACTTCCTGTTGATTCAAGTGGGGGTTTAAGTCGCTATAACAGCATTTGGTCAATTTGTCATAACCTATCAACAAAGGTTCCTACCCGATGTCAAAGGCCTACCCTTTGGGGATTCGAGGGTCTCAAGAAACCTAAGCCAAGTCATTAAGTACCCTACATGCAAGATTCGAAACAATATGTGCCCGGGCGCTAGCATCCTAGACACACATCCCTAACTTCTTAAGTTCATTTATGGAAAACTAAAAGGAGGGGTTGAATAGTTTTGCCGATTTTAAGTTAGTTTCAAAAACTTTATATTCGCTAATATGTGAGATTGTATGGATGTTGAGAAAGTATAGATCTAATGATAAAGCAAGTAAATAAAATAAAGCAAAGGGATAGAAATGACACAACTGATTTATAGTGGTTCGGCTACAAGGACACCTTCCTTGCCTTACTCCACTCCCCGAGTCACCTACTCGAGAGTTCAAGTACTATGTCAACAAACTCCTTCAACTTGGCAGAGAAGCCTTCACAACGTTGCTTATATCTTTTTCTGGTACAAAGCTAAATACCGAGTCCGTAACACGGTGGACCAAACCAACACGACTATTACACAACAAATATGTGAAATATCAAATACAAGATCGTCGCTACAGAAATATTGCGGTGGAACAAATCAGTCAAGGACCCATTGCTTGGATGACTTGTAGAATGCTCGTGATCTCGCCTTAGAGAAGGACCTATAAGAGAATCACTAAAGAAAGAAAGAAGGAAGCACTCTCTAGATCAAGTGATCTTTTGTTAGAATAGAATGAGAGTACATGAGAGAATTAGTAAGAAGAGGGGTGAGTTAGAATGAAGAAATGGCTCTCTATTTATAGGCAAATTCTGTCACTATTCCCCAGATCCCACGGATCCCTCCCACAAGGGATCCGTCTAGTGTAAACCTAGGGATCCGTAGGACGCTCCTCTTTGCCCATGGGTTTTTTGGTTATGGGTCATGGGTTATGGGTTGGTCCATGGTATTCCTTTAGATTCAATGTATCTAATGAATACATTGTATCTAGTCAAATGGGTATGGGTCAATGGGTTATGGATATGATCCATGGGTTGTGGTTTTTATCCATCCTAATAAACTATTACAACAAATGATTAATTACAACATTTTTTGTATTTAAATGGCTATATGTAAATGCTTTACAAAATAACATGTATCCTTATAATTGTACTTAAGATAACATTATACTTTTTATCAACAAAACACAAAGAGATCGCAAAATATTAATAAACGTTTTTACGGTTTATTTGTATTAACAATCTCCCCTTTTTGTTGATGACAAAACATAATGTTATGATGAGTAGAACTTAAGAATAGATGTATGTTTTGAAAGCCCCTAAGTTTTACTTCTTCTCTCCCTTTTTGTCGAAACAAAAAGTTAACCCTTCGAAGAAATAAAAGTGTGGAAAAATTAGTCCATGTATCGCTTACTCCCCCTTGATGGTAGCTCCCCCTAGTTTGGGGCGTCATGTGAAGAAAAATAAAAAAAAATATTACAAAGAGAAAGGTTAGTAACATGCTTAAATAATCTTGTGATTGACGTGAATCAAGATTCGGAGCCAAGGTATGTAAACAAGGCCTTGTAATAAAACAACAAAGTGTAGTGGTATTTATGCCACCTACAACCATGTAAAAATAAGAACAAGACTTGTTCTTGAAAATGACTCAAAAGAAAAAGTACTAAAAATAGAAAATAGTAATAATGATTCCGTCCGTGCTTGCATAAGGTTATGGATGGAGGTTTGTATGAGTAATGGTATTGATGCGATCAAGGATGAGGTTGAGTATGAATCGCATTTCTTCCCTAACTTCTATTGCAATTTCCCTAATGGATTGGCAATGTTCACAATGTAAGTGATGTGGGTAATGAGTGCGGAAGTCTTCCGGGTTGTTTTGATTTGTGAGTTACGGAAGTTGTGGTGGAAAAATAGGAAAATACGAATCAAGTCCGGAATTATTGTAAGTGGTGGTGGAAAAGAACCTAGATGTTCTTGTAGTTTAGTGGGAGCTAAGGGTTGTGATGTTTCAAGATCATTGAATATTGTGTTTGGAGAAGTTGGAGGTGTCAAAAAGGCTATTTCTTTTTGTTTTGGTTGTTGAGATCTTGTTGGAGTCGTAAGGAGTTCCAAAAGAGTGACTTTAGGTGATGAAGATGGTGTACTTGTTGGTGATGATGGAGGTGCTATAATGGAAGCATCTTGTGGTGAGTTAGTTGATGGTGATGAGCCATTTGATGATGGTTTTGCTAAGCAATAAGGCTGGATGCTAATCCATGCGGATATCCTAGAGTTTGATTGTGGTATTTTGGAAGGTGGAAGTACAAAGGTTCGAGTTTCATGAAGATGATTGTTTATACTAGGTGATTCATCTAAGTTGTAATATCTTTTGGATGACATGGTGTTATTTGTTTGTGAAGATGAGATGAATATGTAAGCATTTTGGGAGTTCTATTTATAGAAAAACAATGCATTGTAATGAATGCTTGACCAAAAATGTGGATTAAAATCTAATGATTAGATATGAATTTAAGGCATGTGATCATGAGAACACAAGCATTAAAGAACATACTCCAAAAAAATAAACCAAAAGTTAGAGTTTTCATCCAAAGTGAGAAAAATAGAAGGTAAAAATAGCTTCTGTCTCACGGATCCCACAGATCATTCCCTTGAGGGATCCGTCCAACATGAAGGCTGGGATCCGTGGGTCTGGTTGTCCAGGCAGTTCAAAATTTTCCTTTTGGAAATATTTTTGCCTAGTGTGTGCCTATATGCAAACTATTTAGAGTTGCAGTTATCTAGACTCCTAAGAAGAAAAAGAAAACTAAACTAGAAGTGGAAAAGTATACTATTATGTGAGATAACCCGAAAACACATATTTAGTACTTGAGTACGTAATTTAGTGTTACCAATGCTCCTAATTCATTGTGGCTTAAATGAATGTACCCGAAAACACATATTAGTTATGTGTCCCCTTTAGCATTCAAAAGACATGAAATGTAATGAAAACGGGTTTTTACGTTGTATTATTAATGAAAAAGCGATTTGTCCTAGACGTGAGAAATTTCTTTTGTGAAGTTGATACGGGAAGAAGTATCATTTTAGAAAACATTTTGAAAAGAGATTTCTATGTTGTGAAATACAAACATTTTATCCTTTTGAAAGGAAAATGTGTATGTGATTATGTGTTAGTAACTTGTACTTATTTTGAAAGAAAATAATAAAATTATAATTGAAAAACTTATCTTGGGTTTTGAAAATTCCCGTATTGTTTGTGATTTGTGCGTGAAATAGAGATCCTAGACTCAGAAAGAAGAAGGCTAGTGTTTACATACCTTGTAGAGTCAAAAAGTAAATTACGACGTTTGTTCCATGAGACCAAGACCAAGACGAAGTAGGTTGAATTGTTCCCGCTTCAACGGTTTGGTGAGGACGTCGGCTATGTTGTCTTCGGACGCTACCTTCTCAATAGAGATGTTCCCCTTATGAACATTGTCTCTTAAGAAGTGATGACGAATCTCTATATGCTTTGTGCGAGAATGTAATACCGGATTCTTGCTTAGATCTATGGCACCCTTGTTGTCACATAGAATGGCTATGTCACTTAGATGAATGTCGTAGTCGACTAACGCTTGTTTCATCCATAGTGCTTGTTGGCATGTTTTGCCGACGGAGACGTATTCGGCTTCGTTTGTTGATATTGCTAATGCCGTTTGTTTCTTTGAAAACCAAGATGTTAAAAAATATCCCATAAAAGTACATACCCCACTTGTACTTTTTCGGTCAACATAATCACCTGCATGGTCAGAATCTGCATATAGAATTGTTTCTACTCCCGTGCCCTTAGGATACCATAATCCTAATTGTGTTGTACCCTTAATATATCTAAATATTCTTTTTACGGCTTCTAGGTGTGATGTTTTAGGGTCTTCTTGAAACCTAGCACATAAGCAAACACTAAACATGATATCCAGCCTACTTGCCGTGAGGTAGAGAAGACTACCTATCATGCCACGATATTTAGTATTATCGACGGATTCGCCGTCTTCATCTTTAGTGAGTTTGGTGTCGGATGACATTGGTGTCCTAATTGGTTTCGACTCTTCTAGACCGAATTTCTTTAGTATCTCCTTTATGTATTTAGATTGATTAAAAAAGATACCATCTTCTACTTGTTTGATTTGTAGACCAAGAAATAAACTAAGTTCTCCCATCATACTCATCTCGAACTCGGCATGCATGAGTTTAGAGAAATCATCACACATGTCTTGACAAGTGGATCCGAATATAATATCATCTACATATATTTGAACTATGATTAGATGTGACTCTCTTTTCTTAGTAAAAAGTGTGTTGTCAACTAACCCCATGATATAGTTGTGTTTAATTAAAAATGACTTGAGTCTATCATACCAAGCTTTTGGAGCTTGTTTAAGACCGTAAAGGGCTTTCTTCAACTTATACACATGTTTAGGTTTTTCAAAATTGATGAAGCCCGGAGGTTGAGCTACATATACTTCTTCATTAACAAAACCATTTAGAAAAGCACTTTTGACATCCATTTGATAAAGCTTTAGATCATTAGCGCAAGCATACGCAAGAAGTATTCTTATAGACTCTAATATAGCCACGGGGGCATAGGTCTCATCAAAGTCTATTCCTTCTTGTTTGTTACACCCTTGGGCAACGAGTCTAGCCTTGTTTCTAGACACTACTCCGTTTACATCTAATTTGTTTTTAAAAACCCATTTGGTTCCTATTATGGTTTGATTACTAGGTGGAGGGACAAGTGTCCAAACATCATTAGAAACAAATTGATTTAATTCTTCATGCATAGCCATTACCTAACTTTCATCTTTTATGGCTTCTTGTGTATTCTTAGGTTCTATGGTTGAAACAAAACAAAATAAGCTACTTTGGTTTTGAACTTGAGACCTTAATGTTCTTTTGTTTAGCTTTCCTATGGCCTTATCTACGGGGTGATCTTTAAACTCTTTAATGTTTATGACTTCATCATTTAAAGGTTCTTCTTCTTCATTTATCTTTTTCTTTATTACCATAGCTTCACTTTCTACCATCACGTCATCGACAAGAGGTGGGGAGGGTTTGGGTGGACTTTCATCAAATTTTATATTTAATGACTCTTCTATCTTCATTGTTTCTTTGTTTAATATGACGTAAGCTTTGCTATTTGGAGAGTAACATAGAAAGATACATTCGGTTGATTTAGGATCAAATTTTGTAAGGTAATCTTTAGTGTTAAGAATAAAACATTTGCTACCAAAGACTCTAAGGTGATCTAACGTAGGCTTTTTGCCTCGGAGTAACTCGTATGGAGTTTTACCTAAGATTAGTATAATTAAGACTCGATTGAGTATGTACGTTGAAGTATCAACGACATTGCACCAAAACTTTTGAGGTATGGATTGCTCATTAAGCATGGTTTGACTCATTTCTTGTAGGGTTCTATTCTTTCTTTCAACTACCCTATTCGATTGTGGAGTGCGCGGAGCCGAGAAGTTGTGAGTAATACCATTAGCGTCACAAAAGGCTCCGAATTGCACTTCATTATCGAATTCCCTACCATGATCCGTTCTAATAGACACTATAGGACTTCCTAGTTGTCTTTGGATTTTCTTGCTTAATATTTCAAAATAATTAAACGTTTCCGTTTTGTTCTTTAAGAATTTTGTCCATGTATACCTAGAGTAATCATCCACTATGACCAAAGTGTAGTAGTTACCTCCATAACTTTGGACAGCGGATGGACCAAATAAATCCATATGTAGTAATTCTAGACACTTAGTTGTAGACACCATGTTTTTAGCTTTATGACTAGAATGAACTTGTTTTCCTACATTACAAGCATCACAAAAGTGATGTTCATATTTTAACTTAGGTAGATCTCTTACTAGATCTTTGGATGATAGCGATTGAAGAAGTCGCATATTGGCATGACCCAATCTTCGATGCCATAAGGTCGAAGTATCATCCATAGAGGTAAGACAAAGTTTGTCTTTAGGTTCATTACCAATTTTAATGACATGGACTCCATGTTTCCTAATTCCTCTTCCAATGGTTACGCCATTTTTTAATATCTTACTAGCGGTTTCGGTAAAAAGTACATTGCACCTTTTATCACATATTTGTCCTATACTTAAGAGGTTAAAGTTTAGGTTTTCTACGTGACACACATCGTTAATGGTTAGAGATTTGTTAGAAATCGTACCTTTAACGATGATTTTACTTTTGCTATTTCCAAACACCACATTACCTCCATTGAAGGATTCATATATGGAGAATAGATCTTTATTGCCTGTCATGTGCCTCATGCACCTGCTATCCTTGACCCATTCATCCGGGTCTAGGTCGACCTTTAAGCACACCTAAGAAAACAATTAACTCAAAAGTTTGGTCCCCATTTGTTCATGGGTCCATTAGTGTTAAACATTCCATTCATGTTAGACATGTATGGATAAGGTGAGTATGCATTCCATGGAGCAAAGTTTTGAAAAGGAAAACCATTTTGCAATTTTGGGTTCCGTCCCATTTGATGGTTACTTCTCGGGTAAACATTATTAGGTCTTCTAGATGGATTAGGTTTTGAAAAAGATGGAGCTTTGTTTCTTGCAAAAGTAGGATTATATTTTGGAGGTGGTTGTCTAGTGGTGGCATGAGTTGGTTTCTTCTTATTAACGATAACAAAATCAGTTCTAGATGAAGAAGCTACGTTATTACCAGTGTTTGCTACAGCAGACCCACGGATCCCTGGCTTAACACTAGTCGGTTCCCTTTTGATGGGATCCGTGGGATCCGCCACAACAGTGGCTGGTTTTTCTAGTGCCTTAACAAATTGTGTTTCTTTGTTTTCACTAGTTGATGGATCAAGTTGTTGAATACCTAAACCTTTTTGGTTATTTCGGGTTTTAACACCATCTAATATCATATCTAAAGTATTTGTACTCATTCTAGCAATTTTAGAATCTAATTGATCAACTAGTGTTTGAAGTTGAACGCAAAGTTCACATTCACCACTTGCTATTTTACCCTTTTCTAGACGTTTCAATTTTGCTTTTAATTCTATGACTTCTTTATCTAAAGGTTGGTTTTGACTTTTTAAAAGCTTTTTTTTGTTAATTAGTTTTAAGCTAATATTGCAAAGTTTGTCATATTCATTATGCAATGAGTCAGCATCTAGTGATGAGCTACTATAGTATTCGTGACATACCTCGTCATTTTCCATGAGACAAAATTATTCATCCTCCTAGTCGCTCATTCCCCACTTGCCGCTCACGAATGCCTTTTGATCATCTCGTTTGGGACACTTACTAATAAATTGGTTTGGGTCCCCACATTTAAAGCAAGTACGATCATCTTTTGGCTTCTCGTCCTCTTTGCTTTTCCGGAAGCCTTTCTTATCGTCATACGGTTGTTTGATGTATCTTCCCTTCCTTCTAAAAAACTTTTTAAAGTCCCTTACCATCATAGCGTACTCCTCGTCGTCACTATTCGAAGAGGAGGTCTCTTCATCGCTTGAAGCCTTTTTGGCTTTAAGGGCAAGAGATTTGTGTTTCTCTTTCACCTTTGAGGCTTCAGAGTCTTTAGCAAGGACAAGCTCGTAGACTTTTAAGTTGCCTATGAGTTCATCAAGGGTGAGGATTGTCAAATATTTTGACTCTTCGATCACCGTCATCTTGGATCTCCACATAGATGGAAGTACCCTTAGATATCTCCTAACATGGTTACGGCTAGAAAAAGATTCATAAAGAAGTAATAATAGTATTAAAGTTAGCAAATGAATGATCTATAGTTTTCTCATCCGATATTGAAAATTGTTCATATTGTTGAACAAATAAATCAATTTTATTATTTTTAACTTGTTGATTACCTTGATGAGTTACAACTAAAGAATTCCAAATTTATTTAGAGGTTTTAAGCATAGAAATTCTTTCGCATTCCTTTTTGGGTAAAGCATTATACAAAACCATTTTAGCTTCACTATTTTTAGAAAGCTTTTTCTTCATTTCATCATTTAGTTTATCATGAGGTATGTTAACTAAATTTCTTTTATCATCATTTGAGGTAGCCTCAGAATTGCCTTCAACAATAATGTACCAAAGATCAATATCTTTAGACTTCACATATGTTTCGAATCTATTTTTCCAAAAAACCATTAGTTTCAAGTAGTGGTGGTCGTTGCATAGATTGCCCTTCCTTGTAATTTTCAGAACCCATAGTGATCGAAAAGTTTTTAAAATACGGTTTACTTTAAAACTTTTATAAACTTAGCTCTGACACCAATTGTGGAAAACTATAAGGGGGTTGAATAGTTTTTTTGATTTTAAGTTAGTTTCAAAAACTTTAGATTCGATAATATGTGAGATCGTATGGATGTTGAGAATGTATAGATCTAATGATAAAGCAAGTAAATAAAGTAAAGCAAAGGGATAGAAATGACACAACTGATTTATAGTGGTTCGGTTACAAGGACACCTTCCTTTCCCTACTCCACTCCCCGAGTCACCTACTCGAGAGTTCAAGCACTATGTCAACAAACTCTTTTAACTTGGTGGAGAAGCCTTCACAACGTTGCTTATACCTTTTTCCGGTACAAAGCTAAATACCGAGTCCATAACACGGTGGACCAAACCAACACGACTATTACACAACAAATATGTGAAATATCAAATACAAGATCTTCGCTACAGAAATCTTGCGAAGGAACAAATCAATCAAGGACCCCTTGCTTGGATGACTTGTAGAATGCTCGTAATCTCGACTTAGAGAAGGACCTATAAAAGAATCACTAAAGAAAGAAAGAAGGACGTACTCTCTAGATCAAGTGATCTTTTATTAGAAGTGAATGAGAGTATATGAGAGAATTAGTAAGAAGAGGGGTGAGTTAGAATTAAGAAATGGCTCTCTATTTATAGGAAAATTCTGCCACTGTTCCCCAGATCCCACAGATCCCTCCCACAAGGGATCCATCTAGTGTAAACCTAGGGATCCATGGGTCGCTCCTCTTTGCCCATGGGTTTTTTGGTTATGGGTCATGGGTTATGGGTTGGTCCATGGATATTCCTTTAGATTCAATGTATCTAATGAATACATTGTATCTAGTCAAATGGGTATGGGTCAATGGGTTATGGATATGATCCATGGGTTGTGGTTTTTACCCATCCTAATAAACTATTACAACAAATGATTAATTACAATATTTTTGTATTTAAATGGCTATATGTAAATGCTTTACAAAAATAACATGTATCCTTATAATTGTACTTAAGATAACATTATATTTGTTATCAACAAAACACAAAGAGATCGCAAAATATTAATAAATGTTTTTACGGTTTATTTGTATTAACATCATCCTTTCGAACGGTGATCCTTTGGTCAATTCGTACAAGAGGGATTTGATAGTCTTTTGGTCAATTCTTACCAAGCCTCTCTACCTACTTACTTAGGGTCAGTTGGTCAATTCTCCTAAGCAAATAAATACGACCGCAACTCAAAACTACCAAAGCTAGGGTAACTACCAACTAACTATGCATGTATACATTAGAAATAATTATAGAAGAATGAAAACATAAATAATACAATCAAGGAATCATAACAAGGCTAGCACCAAAGGTGCTTAGCCGATCATATTAAAAGACACAAACAATTCAATGTATAACATGATTAATGAATACATGAATTAAAGTGTAAAGTAGTAGTAATCATTAAAGCCTATCGATATGGTGTGATTCCTCCCTTGGAGATGACTCCGTATGCTCCGTATGATCTGCCCTTGGAACCCTCTTCACGTTATCTGACTTTGTGTTATGAGTGAATGATGTCAAATGCAGATTTTAGGGTTTGTATTTATAGGCCCGATCATAGTTACGACGTAACTTAAGTTGAGAGTTACGCCGTAACTTAATTATCCTCTAAACAGAACTCTCATAGTGGTGACTACGGCGTAACCTAAGGAATATTTACGCCGTAGTTATAGCTCCGCCGTAATTTTGACGAGAGGTACGCCGTAACTTAAATACCCTCCAAACAGAAGTCTCGTAGTGCTGGTTTAGTCGTAATGCAAGTTAGGAGGTTACGGCGTAGTTGACAGAGGCGCAAAATTCTCCATGACGTAGATGGTTACGGCGTAACTTAAGTTGAAAGTTATGATGTAACTGCAGTTTCCGTGGTCTTTGTAATGAAATCCCAGCTACGGCGTAATTGAGAATATGAGTTACGCCGTAGCTTCTTCAAAGATAACATACTAAGGTAAAACCGATAAGACAATCTCCAAATCCGCATCTCTAAGCTCCAATGCTCATATATCACCTAGAAACGAAATATAAAGGAATAAGAGTATATATCCATACATATGACATAAAATATGAGCATAAATGGGAGAAATTGACACTTAAAAGTCAGGATTATTTGATATTATCAAATATCCCCCCACTTGAACTCTACTTGCCCTCAAGTAGACCTTATTAGAATAATTTCTAAAAAGATATCCCCCAAATTACCTGGGAGATATAAGTTTAAAAATCCCTTATGCTAGAATAAATCAAAGCCAAACACCTCACGAAATAGGAATAAACACTCATATTCTCTCTTCTAATCTAAGTGTCAATTTCGGGGTGATCACTCAAAGCACAGTCATAGCATGTATTCTATCATAAGCTTAGCGGTTACACAAATCTCCACCACTAGAGTTAAGGACTACCAATCTTTGAAGGCAATATGGGTGAACACTGATAAGGATTTAAATGGTACACTTTTGAGGGGTCATTTAAGCCCTTAATTGCGACGCCGTCGCAACACACCTTGAGACGACTCAGAGAGAAAATTGCTATTTTACTAGTGACGGCATCAAGTTTAAAAGAGTAGGGCGTCACAACTCAGACGGCCTAGATTTGGATCCCGACGGCGTCAGAGGTTGAAGCCGACTGCGTCACAAGCATAAAGTGACGCCGTCACAGAGTTGACGTGGCCAAGACGAGACCCTAATGGCGGCAACCCGACGGCGTCACAATTAAAGAGTGACGTCGTCGCATATTGTAACTATATATAGAGAATTCGGATTTTCAGTATTTTAGGGAGGTAGTTTGTAGAGTAAAACCTAAACCGAACATAGGCTGTCGTGGGCAATATCTTATGGTTCCATACCCTATTTTACAACAAGATAAGTGATTTACTTCATTAATTCAATTATGTCTTCAATTGTTTGTGTGTATGCTTGCATGTTTTCCATGTCTGGCTAATTTATTTGTGTGTTTGCTTAGATCTATGAAATCTAGGTATTGAATATTGATTGGTTGTCTCTTATCTTAATTGTGATTGACCTAGTATTGCGATAGGTCATCCGTTGTGTTTTTAATGCTTAAGTAACCTTTGTGAACATTAGTTTATAATCACCTAGAGTTATTGTAGTCTAAACATCCAAAGATAACCTTAGAGTTAGTTTATAAATCCTAGAGATTTCATAGGCAATAACCTTAAGGTAGACTTAAAGAGTTAGGGATAAACGCATACCCTACGACCTAAGAAGACACAACGCGTTAAGAATAAGGACGTGACAATTCAACCATCATGTGAAAAACTAGAAGGGGGGGTTGAATTGTTTTGCCGATTTTAAGTTAGTTTCAAAAACTTTAGATTCGATATTATGTGAAATCGTATGGATGTAGAGAAAGTATATATCTAATGATAAAGCAAGTAAATAAAGTAAAGCAAAGGGATAGAAATGACACAACCGATTTATAGTGGTTCAGCTACAAGGACACCTTCCTTGCCCT
This sequence comes from Chrysanthemum seticuspe, assembly GCA_019973895.1. Lineage (NCBI taxonomy): Eukaryota > Viridiplantae > Streptophyta > Magnoliopsida > Asterales > Asteraceae > Chrysanthemum > Chrysanthemum seticuspe. Next base: position 282,632,231 of record BPTQ01000004.1, on the reverse strand, counting down.
ACTCCACTCCCCGAGTCACCTACTCGAGAATTCAAACATTATGTCAACAAACTCCTTCAACTTGGCGGAGAAGCCTTCACAACACTGCTTACACCTTTTTCCGGTACAAAGCTAAATACCGAGTTCGTAACACGGTGGACAAAACCAACACGACTATTACACAACAACTATGTGAAATATCAAATACAAGATCTTTGCTACAAAAATCTTGTGGAGGAACAAATCAATCAAGGACCCCTTGCTTGGATGACTTGTAGAATGCTCGTGATCTCGCCTTAGAGAAGGACCTATATGAGAATCACTAAAGAAAGAAAGAAGAAGAACTCTCTAGATCAAGTGATCTTTTGTTAAAAGAGAATGAGAGTATATGAGAGAATTAGTAAGAAGAGGGGTGAGTTAGAATGAATAAATGGCTCTCTATTTATAGGCAAAACTTGCCACTATTCCCCGGATCCCACGGATCCATCCCACAAGGGATCCGTCTAGTGTAATCCTAGGGATCCGTGGGACGCTCCTCTTTGCCCATGGGTTTTTTGGTTATGGGTTATGGGTCATGGGTCATGGGTTATGGGTTGGTCCATGGGTATTTCTTTAGATACAATGTATCTAATGAGTACAACGTATCTAGTCAAGTGGGTATGGGTCAATACCATGGGTTATGGATATGATCCATGGGTTGTGATTTTTACCCTTCCTAATAAACTATTACAATAAATGATTTATTACAAAAATTTGTATTAAATGGATATATTTAAATGCTTTACAAAAATAACATGTATCCTATAATTGTACTTAAGATAACATTATATTTGTTATAAACAAAGCACAAAGAGATCGCAAAATATTAATAAACATTTTTACGGTTTATTTGTATTAACAATCTCCCCCTTTTTTTTGATGACAAAACATAATGTTATGATGAGTAAAACTTAAGAATAGATGTATGTTTTGAAAGCCCTTAAGTTTTACTTCTTCTCCCCCTTTTTGTCGAAACAAAAAGTTAACCAATCGAAGAAATAAAATGTGGAAAAATAGTCCACGTATCGCTTACTCCCCCTTGACGGTAGCTCCCCCTAGTTTGGGGCGTCAAATGAGGAAAAAAAATCCTACAAAGAAAGGTTAGTAATAACATGCATAATTAATCTTGTGATTGATGAGAATCAAGATTGGGAGCCAAGGTATGTAAACAAGGCCTTGTAATAAAACAACAAAATGTAGTGGTATTTATGCCACATACAAGCATGTAAAAATAAGAACAAGACTTGTTCTTGAAAATGACTCAAAAGAAAAGTACTAAAAATAAAAAATAGTAATAATGATTCCTTCCATGCTTGCATATGGTTATGGATGGAGGTTTGTATGAGTAATGGTATTGATGCAATCAAGAATGAGGTTGAGTATGAATCGCATTTCTTCCCTAACTTCTATTGCAATATCCCTAGTGGATTGGCAATGTTCACAATGTAAGTGATGTGGGTAATGAGTGCGGAAGTTTTCCGGGTTGTTTTGATTTGTGAGTTGCGGAAGATGTGGTGGAAAAATAGGAAAATACGGATCAAAGTCCGGAATGTTTGGAGGTGGTGGTGGAAAAGAACTTAGGTGTTCCTGTAGCTTAATGGGAGGTAAGGGTGGTGAGGTTTCAAGGTCTTGAAAATTTGGATTTGGTGAAGTGTGAGGTGTCAAAAAGGCTAGTTCTTTTTGTTTTGGTTGTTGAGATCTTGTTTGAGTCTTAAGGAGTTCCAAAAGAGTGATTTTCGACGGTGAGTTGATGTATGATGATGTTGGTGTACTTGTTGGTGATGAAGGAGGTGCTATAATGGAAGCATTTTGTGGTGAGTTAGTGATTGTTGATGAGCCATTCGATGATGGTTTTGCTAAGCAACAAGACCGGATGCTAATCCGTGTGGATATCCTAGATTTTGATTGTGGTATTTTGGAAGGTGGGAGGACAAAAGTTTGGATTTCTTGAAATGGATTGGTTGCACTAGGTGATTCATCTAGGTTGGAAGATCTTTGGAAGACATAGTGGTGTTTGTTTGTGAGGATGAGATGAATAGCAAACAATGTTGGGAATCCTTACTTATAGAAAAAAAAAATGTGCATTGCAATGAATGCTTGACCCAAAATATGGATTAAAATCTAATTATTATATATGAATTTAAGGCATGTGATCATGAGAAAACAAGCATTAAATCACATACTCCAAAAGAAAATGAGAAAAATAGAAGATAAAGCTAGCTTCTGTCTCACGGATCCCACGAATCCTTCCCTTGAGGGATCCGTCCAGCATTAAGGCTGGGATTCGTGGTGCTGGTGATACAGGCAGCTCAAAATTTTCCTTTTTAGAAACATTTGTGCCTAGTGTGTGCCTATATGCAAACTATTTGGAGTTGCGGTTATCTCGACTCCTAAGAAGAAAGAAAAAATAAACTAGAAGTGAAAAAGCATACTATTATGTGAGATAACCCAAAAATACATAGTTAGTACTTGAGTACGTAATTCAGTGCTACCAATGCTATTAATTCATTGTGGCTTAAATGAATGTACCTGAAAACACATATTAGTTATGTGTCCCCTTTAGCATTCAAAAGACATGAGATGCAATGAAAACGGGTTTTTACTTTGTATTAATAATGAAAAAGCGATTTGTCCTAGACGTGAGAAATTGCTTTTGTGAAATTCATACGGGAAGAGGTATCATTTTTAGAAAACATTTCAAAAGGAGGTTTCTATGTGCGAATAAAGATCATTTTATCCTTTGAAAAGAAGGTGTATATGTAATTATATGTTTGCAACTTGTACTTATTTGGAAAGAAAATAAGAAGAGTTATAAGTGAAAAACTTATCTTGGGTTTTGAAAATTCCCGTATTGCTTGTGAGTTTGTGCGTGAAATAGAGATCCTAGACTCAGAAAGAAGAAGGCTGGTATTTACATACCTTGTAGAGTTAAAAAGTAAATTATGACGATTGTTCCATGAGACAAAGACCAAGACGAAGTAGGTTGAAATGTTCCCGCTTCAACGGTTTGGTGAGGACGTCGGCTATGTTGTCTGCGTATGCTACCTTCTCAATAGAGATGTTCCCCTTTTGAACATTGTCTCTTAAGAAATTGTGGAAACGTAGAGGGGGGGTGAATACGTTACCGTTTAAAAACTTTAGATCTTTAGTATCAAATCGCTTATGAAGCTTGTTATAATATGAAAGTACCAATTATTGTTTGTGACTAATATAAAGCATGGTCAACCAAGTTGTCACACAATCATGAACATCAAACCACATCACAAACAATAGTATAGTGCAAGTATAAAAGTAAAGAGATAAAGAAAGGAAAGTGCAAACCGAACACGAGGATTTATAGTGGTTCGGTCACGGATCTCCTTTCCGCCCTACTCCACTCCCCGAGTACCCAACTCGAGAGTTACTTCACTAAATCAACAAGCTCCCTTCTCGGCGGAGAAAACCTTACAATCGTCGCTTACACTTTTTCCGGTACAAAGCTAAATACCGGGTTCTAGTTCGAGGTAGAACCAACCTAACGTCGCCTATACAATATTTCCGACACTAAGCTAGATGTCGAGTTCTTTTACAAGGGTACAACCACTCCCAATATGTTTTATGGCCCAACATAATAAACCTTGTGTTTTATGGCACAAACACATAAACCATCTAATCTAGTTTGGTGAAAGTGTTGTTATGATGCAATGATGTTTACACTAATGATCCATGACACAAATGTCTAATGGATATGAATAACTACTTCTAAATGAACTTCCATTGATAGGAAGCCTTCATGATGAAGATCACAAGTTCCCTAAACTTCTTGTGATAGATCTTCAACTTGTGGTGAGTGGGGATGGCTAGATCTCCAAGATTTCCTTGGTTGATCAAAGAGTATGCTTACAACAAAGATGAATGTTAGAAGCATTATGATCATGATCATTAGGGTGTTTAATGTGTGTTACTACATTTTTAATGATTGATCTAAATGTATGCAAGAAGGTGGAGAAGATGTGCTTTTAAGTGGTGAAGAAATGGGAAAACAATGGGCTTCTATTTATAGCCAAAAGTGGACAGGAGCGTCCACGGACCACGGACCCCTTAAAAGGGTTCCGTCCTTTATACAATTTGGTGCCGTGGGTGCCTGACAGAAAATCTAAAAAATCTTTCTTCAAATCTTTCCAAGATATTACCAAATCTTACTAAGATCACATTTGAAATATTGAGTGTCAATCTAACCAAAATATTCAAGTGATCTTCCAAGGATTTCAAAGATGATGCATGACATGATGTAACATGTATTTCCACTTTTAGATTAAAAGGTTTATCAAGGTAAACTTGTAAAATGTATTATGTAACTAGTTAATAAAATGTCTAGTTACCTTTTGAAATACTTGTGAATGCAAAATATAAAATGAGGTTCAAAATAGAATGGTTAACCTATTAAAATACTTAGTGACTCTAAATGTATTTTAAACATTCTAAATGATTTGTTAATGGGTTTGATCATAATGCCACATAACAAACATGTACGAACCTGTGTTGTAACATACGAGGACTTGAGACATCGAGAGGTGTTGAATGTATGTTGAGACAAAGTGTGATTACAAGTAACTTGTACATTTTACGTTATGTATTACAAGTTACATGTTTGTCATCAATCAAAACAAACGAGACTGTATAGATTAAATATCGTAATATTTGCACTAACAATCTCCCCCTTTTTGATGATGACAAAGATATGTAAGCGTAATAGAAAGTAAAATGTAAATGGTTACTTGTATCCTTACTACCTTTACATTACCTTCTCCGTTTACACTCTTCTCCCCCTTTTGTCGAAACAAAAAGGGCGTGTCCTTGGAGTTTAACTTCATTTCTCCCCAAAAAGGCGAGCTTGCATCATCCCTAGTGAAGTTAAATCGTCTACTTCAATCCGTTTCTTGTTAGGTAGCGGATCCATGGATCAAATTAAGAGGCTTAACCTACATCAAGGTTAGTTTTATGCAACAAAAAATTATGAGAAATATATCAAAAAGAAAAAAAAATATAGCAATGTTAGCATATTTTCTCCACTTTTTATCGAAGCACAAATGCTTGTTGAAAAGTGAGAATGATGATAAATGCGTGCATGCTCCCCCTTGACGGTTGCTCCCCCTTGTTTGAGGCGTCAGGGTATGATTAAAAACCTACAAACCAAATATTAGTGCAAAACTATATTCGTCATTGGACGAGTAAGTGATATACAACAAAGTGTGTATAAGATGCATTCAGTAAATTCTTGACGGAAGCTCCCCTTGCTCTAGGGCGTCAAGATGAACCTTCAAAATAAATATTAGTATAATAGAAGCTTTGTCTTTAGACAAATATGTCATATACAACCAAGTGTATAGACGATGCAATATGAGTGCTTAAAGGACATTCCTCCTTGTTCTAAGGTGTCAAGAAGCACTTAAAATAAGAAAAATAATTGATGCAAACTTCATCCTTAGATGAGTAAATTATATACAATCGAGTGTATATGATGATGAACCTACAATGAAAAACATTAGTGCAATATATTTCATCTTTTTCACAAAGAAAAATAAGATGTATATATGTGATAAATGATATAATCAAAGATCTCATGAAGTGTAGTCTCCTAATTACAATCATAAGAAAAGTGAGAATATAATATGATAAAAACCTACATAATAGTTCCTAGAAAGAAGATATGAAGTCTCCCACCGGGTGTGCCACTAGTGGTGCTAGTGTTGGTGTCTGTTTACTTGTAGGAATCATGTGGTGATGGTAGATGACTCAAGATTTACAAAAGTAAGTTTTTGCTAATCCATGGTGGTGATGATTAGTGAAAGTGGTGATGGAAGGTGGTGGTGATTAGGTAGGAAGCTATTAAGGAGTTAGAAACTCGTATGTATAGCAAATATCAAAATATGGATTCATGCAATCCTTTCGTCATGTCAAGTGACCAAAGCTAAGAAGAAAAAAAATATGAATGGACATTGCATTTCAATGATGCATAAGGGTTATGATTTGAATGATTTATTGATGCTAACAATATGGAAAATACTAATAATGAGTACCTATATGAGGATGAGAATGACATCATATGAGTGAGAGTTGGATGGACCAACGTATTGGAGATGGTTGTTTTGATTAATATATCGTTTGCACTGACAAGGACATGCATGATAAGCGAGAAAAGGATAAGATCCTATGATGGTGTTCTAGATAGTGAAGTTGTAAGGTGCTAGTCTAAGGAAAATCCTATATGTGGAGATGAAGACGTTTTGTAAAAACACATGTTGTGTTGTTCACTTGATGAGGTATTGGTGCAAACTTGTGATATAAGGTTAAAAAGGTTGAACTAGTTGTGGTTTCGTGAACCGATTTTAGCTAAGTGGTGTTTGCCTATGTGTTGGTATTTTAGAGTCTAAGAGACATAAAATTTGACAAAAGACAATTATGTGAATGGATTTCTCTCCCCCTTAATTGGTGGACATCCAACATAATGTGTAATGTATCAAATAAGGAATGACAACAAAGTGTTTAGGAGGTTTTTCGGGTTAACGAAAGAGATGAGCTTAGTGATGTTTTCCTGGATGATGGTTAGCATACAATGAACTTCATCCTTAAAGTCACGAACCTCTTCTCGATTAATACGAGATGATCGTATGATGAGGCATGTGGTTTCCTAATAGGAAGTGAAGAGGATTAGAGTATTGTTATAACTAAATAATGATGGAGGTGATTTTTTTTTTAAATCGGAAGTAAAAATGAGATTTGGAAAGAGGTCGGTTGAAAGACAAAAATGCAAAGCCAACCCTCTAGAACTTAATTCTATATGGTTTTAAACTATATGCAAGTGTAGGGGTCCCATAAAGCATAATACTAATTTACGTAGCAATAAAGGGGATTATGCAAAATGAGCATATAAAAGTTAGAACCAATTGAGATAACAAATAATTTGTTATCAACCTACAAAACAAATTTGTTAGTGACAAAAGATGTTAACATGATAGAAATCAAATGATAACATATTATATAAGCAAAAACAACACATTGCACTTAGTAGACAAGAAATCACCACACAAGATAGCATCAAAACAATCATATTATGCAAGAATGCGACTTTATTCAAGACATTTCATTATGAGATTGTTTTGTCGTTAGACTTAGACGCTTAAGCATACTTGGCTTATAAATTAACACAAAAATCTATATGATTAATTTGTAAGATAAAAAGGCTTCTAAAAGTTTGTCATACCAAAAGCACTTTGACATATTATATGTGCACACGTAGTAAACAAATAGTGTGACAAGAAGCAAAAGAAACAAGATGAAAGATTCATGCAAGCCATGTTTAAGACATAACAATTTGGAGCATGTATCATTTGGATCGTACTATACATAGATATAATGAATGCCAACTAATAGCTTTCAAACACAAACATATCATATCAAAATTATCACTTATCAAAATGACATATTATGATTTCATAAGTAACATGTTAATCATGCTAAAATTTATTCAAATGTAAGTATCATGCAAATCAAGTTTAGGTTTAAACGTTTAATAGCATGAGACAAGAATACAAGCATTATAAAGATAAAATCATACTAAGGTTTACACATTTAACTATCAATCAAATAGTTATCAAAACACTAATATAATGTCAAATCAACTTATCGTATCAAACAAGAACATGTAATCAACACATGTAAGTGCAATGCAATTGGTTTTAAATGAAAAATCATATATACTACTTGTTTGATTAGTATTCCTAAGGCGAGGCAAACTATCAATGTTTTGACACTTACTTTAGGCAAGTATAGGAAAACAGATTTTTCAAGTTGGAGAATGAATATGAGACTATTACTAGCGGTGCTCAATTAAGGCTAAACACGACCATTTTTACGAGTGATTCCACATACCCAACTTCTCTCCAAGAAGCAATTCAACCGTTAGGTCAAATTGAGTTTCTAGTGCAATAGGTTCTCCAGTAGTCATTCTCATGTTAGAAAGATGGGAACTCCTACTTTTGCCTATTAAAGTGCATAAAAGATGATAGTTTACCAATACTTGGCTTAATGTGACACAACTAATATACAATATAACTAAGGTGATGAAGATGTCATGTTATACACATGAATTTTAACAATGGTGTGTTGATAAACAATATGTTTTAATCTTGTGTTTAGAATCTAAGGTTGTTTAAATTACATAGCTAATTGTATGATCTAATGGATGACATCTTTAATGTTGAAGTGTACACTTTAAAAGTGATTTGATTTATCTAAGACTAGGGAATGGAATATGTTAAATTAAGAATGTTCTCAAGAAAGCTCTTTGGAACTTTATTTGACAAGAATCTAAATAAGGTTACTAACTTCAATAGATCATGTGTATGTTCTAGAGATGTGTAGTTTTAACCTTGGATGTGCACTCGGTTTGAGCAAGGTTAGGTTATGATGTACGCTTGAAAGAAAATAGATACAAATAGTATCTTTCAACAAATGAGATTATCCCATGGGATAAAGTTATCATGCTTATGAAAACAAGTATGACAAGATGAATTGGATATGCTAGTTCATAGAACTTGTAGGTGTTTGTTTCAAGATCATTTAGCCAATGAGGTGTAATGAAATCTCTTGTAACACAACTATTTATGTCGCAAGAATGATGCATGGATATACAATATCCTTTTAACAAGATGAAAGCTTAACGCATGAATCTTAGTCATAATGTTCTTCAAAACATCATGTTTTCCTAAATGAAGATATGAAGCCAAAGTGTTTGAATCGGATAGTCCCATCTAAATAAACTTGGTCTCAAGATTATATTCACTAGATGATGACAAGATGAATTCACTCGAGTTTCTTATGTATACTCCTCAAAAGTCATTGTTGCTTGGGGTGTATGATGTTGGCTTTGAGATTGCATTTTAACATATGTTATTAAAATGTTGATTTGAGGTTTAACGAAATATATACAGAAGTTTAACGACAAAGTATTACCAATACTTTGATAATTTGTGAAGGTAGTACTACTTATACCTAGTGGAAATTGACAAAAATTACCAAGAGCATCATGCTTATTTGATAGTTGAGGTTCTAGCCATAATGAATTATCTATATGTGGAAAGGATGGTTGAGTTTGTTCAAACGTGCCTTTGATTTAGTACAAGTGTTGGACACAAGGGCTTTTTGAGCAATACACTCAACGAATTCAAATGATGGTAAGGATGGTGGATTGGTTGATCTAGGTGGTAGGTCTTCTAGTGTGTCTAAATAAGGATGTGGTGATGTAGGGGTTTGTTGTGCTATGGGAGTACTTAGGTTGATTATTTGTCCATAGATGTTGAACACAAAAAGTACGGATACTAATTCTTATGGTTCATTGGTTGCTACAACTAGTAGGTGAAGTGCTTGAAGTTTTGGTTATGTCTATGAAGCTTTGAGGTATAGGTTCACCTTGAAAGGGCACGTTTGATTTAAAGGATGCTCTTGGAAGTTCATGAGCAATACGCTTAATGGTGCCAAAAGATAGAAGAGGGATAGTAGGTGTTAAAGAGGGATAAGTGGCACAGTGGGTTGTTTGTTTTGGATAAGTGTTTCAACATATGATGTTAAAATACTTGGGTGTTGATTTTTCGGATATGACTTTTAATGACTACAATCGTAAGTCGCATATACTTGAATATTTCGGATGAAATACTTAAGTTGTCAATCCTAATTTGTTGAGTTTATAAAGCTTAGATTGAACTCAAAGATAACAAGACTTGATAGTATGTCTTTAACATACGTGTGAGTTATGACTCTATGTAAATACTTATCGTCTTGAAGGATGACACATTATTTTCATGTTAACCAAGTGAGGCAATACATGTAGATACAAAACAATATCTATAGTCATATGATAGACTTGTGTATGATATCTTTGCAAATAATGAGTCCAGATTTGTTAGTCTCGGTAAGTCATCTAAGTCATCCGCAAACGGGTGAAGAGATGTTGGTGGTGTTGTACAAAGTTTGATAGGTACAAGCATTGGAGACTTTGGTAGTGAAGGTGTTTTGGATGATGGTGGGTGATTTTGGTGGTGGAGTTGGAGTACTCAAGTTTAAAAAGTTCACATCTTGAAAGGGTGATGAGATGTTGAGAGGAAATGAGTCTGAGGATGAAGAATTCAAGTTAATGAAGCAACAAGATTGAATGCTAATCCTAGTGGTTTCTCTTAAGTGAATTATTTGAGGTTGAGGATTTAGTCATTTTGACTTTGCTTTAAGAAAGGCTAAGCTTAAGGAAAAGTAACAGTGAAGGTGTGAAAATGTCCATCTTGAATGTGTCGATTTATGGAACTAAGGATTCATGGATTTGATGTTAATCCATACAAAGGTGGTAGTTTCTAATGAGATGGAAGTGTCTAAGATCATGTCAAACATCCTAAGTTAATCCATTGAGGATGTGTTGAGTAAGGTGTGAAAGATATGCATTAACAACTATCCTAGAAACGAAATTTGGTAAATTAGATTGCGGGATTTAGTAAAATTCAACAACTTACCTGTAGGATTCACGGCACCATTTCTTTACACATGCGGAACCTTTAAATTGGTGCCGCCTGGTCCGCCTGTACAGGTATGGCGGTACCAAAATCCATAACGGACGAAACCAAATTAATGGTACCGTCTGGTCCGTGGAGACCAGAAATCTTAACAGACCCATTTTTTAGGTATCGGGGACTTTTCCGAAACCTGAAACTTTGCTTAAAACATGTGACATTAATTATTTCTAGTTAAGAAAAGTTGATATCACATATACAAACATAGTGGAGCATAGACTTTGACCAAGGGCTAACGATTTTCACATGAAGGTGAAAATGGGTAAAATTTGATAACACACTTGTGCTATCCCCCTGCATAAACCGGTTAGCATACAATATTGTTTTAAGTCATATTATCATCCTACAAAGAAAAAACAAATAAATTACATCATATAACATTGTTTTTGTCCTTATACCAAACACTCTCTAAAAACCTCCATTTTTCAAAGTACTTGACTAATTTACTTAGTATTCTTTGCTAAGTGAGTTATGACATTTCATAAGTTATGTGAGATGTTAGTATAACCTATGCATAAGAAGTGATCTAAGTCTATAAGTGATGGTAAAACAATTTTCCAACTTAGTGCACAAAATCTAGCAAATATCCTATTGTGCATAAACAAGAAATCGTCAAGCAAGTGAATAAATAACATGGCAAGATTGATACTTATATTATGCAAACAAACAAGTGAAAACAATAATTTGAAAATAAGCAAGCAACATATATGCAAACAACATAAACAAGTGGTCATTAAGCATAGTGTGACAAGAAAAACACTTTTCGTCATTTAGCGTTTAAATATGACGATGTATACCAAGCTTGATTAGTTTCCTTTAAACATATTACCAAATTAATTAGTTTCAAAAGAAGTTGTATCAAAGTTCTAAGAATACCAAATTAAATTGTTTGATTCAAAATTTTGAGTTTTTATGTTAAAGCGAAACTTAATATTTTAGACATACTGTAGTATTTGGTCTATTTTACTTATTTAAAATTAGACTCAGGCCATGAAAGTATTTTTAAGTGAAAGTAGACTCAATTCCCTTTAAAATGATAGGTGGCTCGACTCGTACGGACTTACGGTTAATTAGTTATGATTTTTTGAAGTTGCCTAAAAAACTGCATATTGTACACACGGATTCCACGGAACCAAATAAAGGGATCCGCCCTTTATAAGATTTGGTGCCATGGTCCTCTGAGACAAATTCACCAAAACTAGTATTTGACATAGAGAAAACGTGTGTGACTTACTAGATTTCATAGTAAACATATAATACACATATTTACACAACATATCTACTTATGTAACTTATCTTAAACATTTACGGATGTGATTTTTCAACTAAATTTAAAGTTATCCCAAACACTCCTTAAAAATCATATTTCTTCGTAAATTTTCTATAAGCACACAATACAATACTTACTAGTTCTTTCAACACACTTTTATTTTATTTTTCAAGAAAACCTTCAAGCTTGTATACAAAGTTACATTTAACAACAAAATTTCTAAGTATAACAAGCAAAGCATTTTTCGTATTATTTTTCGCTTCAATGGTAATTTGATACATGGATCGTACTCTATTTTAAAAACCATTTGTTTTGAAAATTAGAGCTACGTGGCTCTGGTACCAATTGTGGAAACGTAGAGGGGGGGGGGGGTGAATACGTTACCGTTTAAAAACTTTAGATCTTTAGTATCAAATCGCTTATGAAGCTTGTTATAATATGAAAGTACCAATTATTGTTTGTGACTAATATAAAGCATGGTAAACCAAGTTGTCACACAATCATGAACATCAAACCACATCACAAACAATAGTATAGTGCAAGTATAAAAGTAAAGAGATAAAGAAAGGAAAGTGCAAACCGAACACGAGGATTTATAGTGGTTCGGTCACGGATCTCCTTTCCGCCCTACTCCACTCCCCGAGTACCCAACTCGAGAGTTACTTCACTAAATCAACAAGCTCCCTTCTCGGCGGAGAAAACCTTACAATCGTCGCTTACACTTTTTCCGGTACAAAGCTAAATACCGGGTTCTAGTTCGAGGTAGAACCAACCTAACGTCGCCTATACAATATTTCCGACACTAAGCTAGATGTTGAGTTCTTTTACAAGGGTACAACCACTCCCAATATGTTTTATGGCCCAACATAATAAACCTTGTGTTTTATGGCACAAATACATAAACCATCTAATCTAGTTTGGTGAAAGTGTTGTTATGATGCAATGATGTTTACACTAATGATCCATGACACAAATGTCTAATGGATATGAATAACTACTTCTAAATGAACTTCCATTGATAGGAAGCCTTCATGATGAAGATCACAAGTTCCCTAAACTTCTTGTGATAGATCTTCAACTTGTGGTGAGTGGGGATGGCTAGATCTCCAAGATTTCCTTGGTTGATCAAAGAGTATGCTTACAACAAAGATGAATGTTAGAAGCATTATGATCATGATCATTAGGGTGTTTAATGTGTGTTACTACATTGTTAATGATTGATCTAAATGTATGCAAGAAGGTGGAGAAGATGTGCTTTTAAGTGGTGAAGAAATGGGAAAACAATGGGCTTCTATTTATAGCCAAAAGTGGACAGGAGCATCCACGGACCACGGACCCCTTAAAAGGGTTCCGTCCTTTATACAATTTGGTGCCGTGGGTGCCTGACAGAAAATCTAAAAAATCTTTCTTCAAATCTTTCCAAGATATTACCAAATCTTACTAAGATCACATTTGAAATATTGAGTGTCAATCTAACCAAAATATTCAAGTGATCTTCCAAGGATTTCAAAGATGATGCATGACATGATGTAACATGTATTTCCACTTTTAGATTAAAAGGTTTATCAAGGTAAACTTGTAAAATGTATTATGTAACTAGTTAATAAAATGTCTAGTTACCTTTTGAAATACTTGTGAATGCAAAATATAAAATGAGGTTCAAAATAGAATGGTTAACCTATTAAAATACTTAGTGACTCTAAATGTATTTTAAACATTCTAAATGATTTGTTAATGGGTTTGATCATAATGCCACATAACAAACATGTACGAACCTGTGTTGTAACATACGAGGACTTGAGACATCGAGAGGTGTTGAATGTATGTTGAGACAAAGTGTGATTACAAGTAACTTGTACATTTTACGTTATGTATTACAAGTTACATGTTTGTCATCGATCAAAACAAACGAGACTGTATAGATTAAATATCGTAATATTTGCACTAACAGAAGTGATGACGAATCTCTATATGCTTTGTGCGAGAATGTAAGACCGGATTCTTGCTTAAATCGATGGCACCCTTGTTATCACATAGAATGGCTATGTCACTTAGATGAATGTCGTAGTCAACTAACGCTTGTTTCATCCATAGTGCTTGTTGGCATGCTTTTCCGGTGGAGACGTATTCGGCTTCGGTTGTTGATATTGCTAATGTCGTTTGTTTCTTTGAAAACCAAGATGTTAAACAACATCCCATAAAAGTACATACCCCACTTGTACTTTTTCGGTCAACATAATCACCTGCATGGTCAGAATCTGCATATACAATTGTTTCTACTCTCGTGCCCTTAGGATACCATAATCCTAATTGTGTTGTACCCTTAATATATCTAAATATTCTTTTTACGGCTTCTAGGTGTGATGTTTTGGGGTCTTCTTGAAACCTAGCACATAGACAAACACTAAACATGATATCCGGCCTACTAGCCGTGAGGTAGAGAAGACTACCAATCATGCCACGATATTTAGTATTATCAACTGATTCGCCGTCTTCATCTTTTGTGAGTTTGGTGTCGGATGACATTGGTGTCCTAATTGGTTTTGACTCTTCTAAACCGAATTTCTTTAACATCTCTTTTATGTATTTAGATTCATTAAAGAAGATACCATCTTCTACTTGTTTGATTTGTAGACCAAGAAAGAAACTAAGTTCTCCCATCATAATCATCTCGAACTCATCATGCATGACATCACACATGTCTTGAAAAGTAGATCCGAATATAATATCATCTACATATATTTGAACTATGATTATATGTGACTCTCTTTTCTTAGTAAAAAGTGTGTTGTCAACTAACCCAATGGTATAGTTGTGTTTTTAAAAATGACTTAAATCTATCATACCAAGCTTTTGGAGCTTGTTTAAGACCGTAGAGGGTTTTCTTTAAGTTATACACATGTTTAGGTTTTTCAAAATCGATGAAGCCCAGAGATTGAGCTACATATACTTCTTCATTTATAAAACCATTTAGAAAAGCACTTCTGACATCCATTTGATAAAGCTTAAGATCATTAGCACAAGCATAAGTAAGAAGTATTCTTATAGACTCTAATCTAGCCACGGGGGCATAGGTCTCATCAAAATCTATTCCTTCTCGTTGGTTATACCCTTGGGCAACGAGTCTAGCCTTGTTTCTAGACACTACTCCGTTTGCATCTAACTTGTTTTTATAAACCCATTTGGTTCCTATTATGGTTTGATTACTAGGTGGAGGAACAAGTGTCCAAACATTATTAGAAACAAATTGATTTAATTCTTTTTGCATTGCCATTACCCAACTTTCATCTTTTATGGTTTCTTGTGTATTCTTAGGTTCTATAGTTGAAACAAAACAAAATAGGCTACTTTAGTTTTAGACTTGAGACCTTAAGTTTCTTTCGTTTAACTTTCCTATGACCTTATTTACGGGATGATCTTTGGATTCTTTAATATTTACGAGTTCATTATTTAAAGGTTCTTCTTCTTCTTCATTTATCTTTTTCTTTATTACTATAGCTTCACTTTCGACAATCTCGTCATCGACAAGAGGTGGAGAAGGTTTGGGTGGACTTTCATCAAATTTTACATTTAATGACTCTTCTACTTTCATTGTTTCTTTATTTAGTATAACGTAAGCTTTGCTATTAGGAGAGTAACCTAAAAAGATACATTCGGTTGATTTAGGATCAAATTTTGTAAGGTAATCTTTAGTGTTAAGAAGAAAACATTTGCTACCAAAGACTCTAAAGTGATTTAGCGTAGGATTTTTGCCTCGAAGTAACTCATATGGAGTTTTACATAAGAATGGTCTAATTAAGACTCGATTAAGTATGTACGTTGAAGTATCAACGACATTTCACCAAAACTTTTGAGGTATGGATTGCTCATTGAGCATTGTGCAACTCATTTCTTGTAGGGTTCTATTCTTTCTTTCAACTACACCATTCGATTGTGGAGTGCAAGGAGCCGAGGAGTTGTGAGTAATACCACTAGCATCACAAAAGGCACCAAATTACACTTCATTATCGAATTCCCTACCATGATCCGTTCTAATAGACACTATAGGACTTCCTAGTTGTCTTTTGATTTTATTGCTCAATATTTCAAAGTAATTAAACGTTTCAGTTTTGTTCTTTAAAAATTTTATCCATGTGTACATAGAGTAATCATCCACTATGACCAAAGTGTAGTAGTTGCCTCCATAACTTTGGATAGCGGATGGACCAAATAAATCCATGTGTAGTAACTCTAGACACTTAGTTGTAGACACCATGTTTTTAGCTTTGTGACTAGAATAGACTTGTTTTCCTACATTACACGCATCACAAAAGTGATGTTCATATTTTAACTTAGGTAGATCTCTTACTAGATCTTTGGATGATAGCGATTGAAGAAGTCGCATATTAGCATGACCCAATCTTCGATGCCATAAGGTCGAAGTATCATCTATAGAGGTAAGACAAAGTTTGTCTTTAGGTTCATTACCAATTTTAATGACATAGACTCCATGTTTCCTAATTCCTCTTCCTATGGTTATGCCATTTTTTAATATCTTACTACCAGTTTCGGTAAAAAGCACATTGCACTTTTTATCACATAGTTGTCCTATACTTAAGAGGTTAAAGTTTAGGTTTTCTACGCGACACACATCGTTAATGGTTAGAGATTTGTTAGAAATTGTACCTTTACCGATGATTTTACTTTTGCTATTTCCAAACACCTCATTTCCTCCGTTGAAGGATTCATATGTGGAGAATAGATCTTTATTGCCGGTCATGTGCCTCGTGCACCCGCTATCCTTGACCCATTCATCCGGATCTAGGTCGACTTTAAGCACACCTAAGAAAACAATTAACTCAAAAGTTTGGTCCCCATTTGTTCATGGGTCCATTAGTGTTAAACATTCCATTCATGTTAGACATGTATGGATAAGGTGAATATGCATTCCATGGTGGAAAGTTTTGAAATGGAAAGCCATTTTGCATGTTTGGGTTCTATCCCATTTGATGGTTACTCCTTGGGTAAACATTATTAGGTCTCCTAGATGGGTTAGGTTTCGAAAAGGATGGAGCTTTGTTACTTGCAAAAATAGGATTATATTTTGGAGGTGGTTGTCTTGTGGTAAAATGAGTTGGTTTCTTTTTATTAACTATAACAAAATCAGTTCTAGATGAAGAAGCTATGTTATTGCCACTGTTTGCTTCAGCAGACCCATGGATCCCTGGTTGTACATTAGCCGGTTCCTTTTTTGTGGGATCTGTGGGATCCGCCACAACAGTGGCTTGTTTTTCTAATGCCTTAAAAATTGTATTTCTTTGTTTTCACTAGTTGACGCATCAAGTTGCTGAATATCTAAACCTTTTTGGTTGTTTCCTGTTTTAACACTATCTAATATCATATCTAAGGTATTCATACTCATTCTAGCAATTTTAGAATCTAGTTGATTAACTAGTTTTTGAAGTTGAACTTAAAGTTCACATTCACCACTTGCTATTTTACCCTTTTCTATACATTTCAATGTTGCTTTTAATTCTATGACTTCCTTATCTAAACGTTGGTTTTGATTTTTCAAAAACTTGTTGTTGTTAATTACTTTTAAGCTAATTTTGCAAAGTTTGTCATATTCATTATGCAATGAGTCATCATCTATTGATGAGCTGCTATAGTATTCGTGACATACCTCGTCATTAGCCTGAGACAAATTTCTTTGTCCTCCTCCTCGCTCATTCCCCACGAGCCACTCACGAATGCTTTTTGATCATCCCGCTTGGGACACTTACTAATAAAGTGGTTTGGGTCCCCACGTTTAAAGCAAGCACGATCATCCCTTGGCTTCTCGTCTTCTTTGCTTTTCCGGAATCCTTTCTTATCGTCATACGGTTGTTTAACGTATCTTCCCTTCCTTCTAAAGAACTTCTTAAATTCCCTTACCGCCATGGCAAACTCCTCGTCGTCACTATCCGAAGAGGAGTTCTCTTCTTTTCTTGAGGCCTTCTTGGCTTTAAGGGCAAGAGATTTGTGTTTCTCTTTCACCTTTGAAGCTTGGGAATCCTTAGCAAGGACAAGCTCATAGACTTTTAAGTTGCCTATGAGTTCATCAAGGGTGAGGATTGTCCAATGTTTTGACTCTTCGATTGCCGTCACCTTGGATCTCCACTTGGATGGAAGTGCCCTTAGATATCTCCTAACATGGTTACGGCAAGAAAAATATTCATCAAGTGCTTGTAAAGATGTAATAATAGTATTAAAATTAGCAAAAGAATGATCTATAGTTTCCTCATCCGATATTGAAAATTGTTCATATTGTTGAACAAATAAATCAATTTTATTATTTTTAACTTGTTGATTACCTTGATGAGTTACAACTAAAGAATTCCAAATTTCTTTAGAGGTTTTAAGCATAGAAATTCTTTCGAATTCCTTTTTGGGTAAAGCATTATATAAAACCATTTTAGCTTCACTATTTTTAGAAAGCTTTTTCTTCATTTCATCGTTTAGTTTATCATGAGGTATGTTAACTAAATTTCCTTTATCATCTTTTGAGGTAGCCTCAAAATCACCTTCAACAATAATGTACCAAAGATCAATATCTTTAGATTTCACATACGTTTCAAATTTAATTTTCCAATATATAAAACCATTAGTTTCAAGTAGTGGTGGTCGTTGCATAGATTGCCCTTCATTGTAATTTTCAAAACCCATAGTGATCGAAAAGTTTTTAAAATATGGTTTAATTTAAAACTTTTATAAACTTAGCTCTTGATGCCAATTGTGGAAAACTAGAAGGGGGGGGGGGGTTGAATAGTTTTACCGATTTTAAGTTAGTTTCAAAAACTTTAGATTCGATGTTATGTGAAATCGTATGGATGTAGAGAAAGTATAGATCTAATGATAAAGCAAGTAAATAAAGTAAAGCAAGGGATAGAAATGACACAACCGATTTATAGTGGTTCGGCTACAAGGACATCTTTCTTGCCCTACTCCAATCCCCGAGTCACCTACTCGAGAGTTCAAGCACTATGTCAACAAACTCCTTCAACTTGGTGGAGAAGACTTCACAACGTTGCTTACACCTTTTTCTGGTACAAAGCTAAATACCGAGTCTGTAACACGGTGGACCAAACCAACACGACTATTACACAACAACTATGTGAAATATCAAATACAAGATCTTTGCTACAGAAATCTTGTGGAGGAACAAATAAATCAAGGACCCCTTGCTTGGATGACTTGTAGAATGCTCGTGATCTCGCCTTAGAGAAGGACCTATATGAGAAACACTAAAGAAAGAAAGAAGAAGAACTCTCTAGATCAAGTGATCTTTTGTTAGAAGAGAATGAGTGTATATGAGAGAATTAGTAAGAAGAGGGGTGAGTTAGAATGAAGAAATTGCTCTTTATTTATAGGCAAAACTTGCCACTGTTCCCCGGATCCCGCGGATCCATCCCACAAGGGATCCGTCTAGTGTAATCCTAGGGATCCGTGGGACGCTCCTCTTTGCCCATGGGTTTTTTGGTTATGGGTCATAGGTTATGGGTTGGTCCATGTTTATTTCTTTAGATACAATGTATCTAATGAGTACAATGTATCTAGTCAAGTGGGTATGGGTCAATACCATGGGTTACGGATATGATCCATGGGTTGTGATTTTTACCCATCCTAATAAATTATTACAACAAATAATTTATTACAACAATTTGTATTAAATGGCTATATGTAAATGCTTTACAAAAATAACATGTATCATTATAATTGTACTTAAGATAACATTATATTTGTTATCAACAAAACACAAAGAGATCGCAAAATATTAATAAACGTTTTTACGGTTTATTAGTATTAACACATCAATAGGAGATAACTATGGAGTAATAGCATCTAAGTAAACACATTTTTAATCATCATAAGAGCACACAACAATAGACATAGACTACACTCACCTTAGTTTAGATAATTAGATAAGTAGAGTAATCGGTAGAAATACCAAACCCCCCAAATTCAATACCCCGAGATTCGTACCTTTCCATTTTCTAAAAAACATAAAAAAGATAAAAACTAATCTTCCTCAACCCAAACCTTAGCGTAGTAATTTCTCACTAGCATTCCTATTCCCCTAGAGAACGATATCAATTCCCGAGGCTTACCCTAATACTACACTACAACGATTAGGTTCACTGCCTAGGGTGTTGAAAAACTTGCTCGACGAAAAGGAAGTTCCTTTGACCCCGAACGCGCGTTGTACGCGTATCAAGTTTTTGGCGCCGCTGCATGGGAATATAATAGCTATTTAGATTTTCACCTTGTTTAGGTTTCCTTGCTTGATTCCTATCAAGTAAGCTTTTTTCCCATTTTAAGCTTCCTTGTAGTCTATCCCCCTTCTTCGTGACCTTTGTTCGTAAAACCCATCACACCATGTTTCGCATATTTCGCCGAAGATTCTTCACACTACCCGTCCCCAATCCTCCTCCCAATCCTGAAATAGAGAACGCAATCCCACAAATCCCGTCACCCGTTCACCACTTTGGAAATCACCTAGGGCATAATGAAATAAATTGGCAACAACAAAGTACTTTCTATGACTCGGATTCCGATGAGGAGTTTGATTATGGTGAAGCACTTGATAACGAGGAGGTCATCGATGAAGTTAATCTTGAAATGAAAGAAGACTTCTCCCAATGTTTTGACCCTAGGTGTAGAATTGAGGCTAACATGCAATTCCCGTGTAAGTTTTGATGCTAACTTGCACTCATTCTTACCTTTAAACTTAATCTCAAGAAATCTATATAACAAAATAAAGGTAGATGAATTATCCTATCAAGGGGATAATGTTGTTGATGCGGTCACTTACTTGGATGTGTTTGTCGGAAGTTTTGCTTATGTGGTTGATTACAAGAAGAGCGAGAGAACATTGGAATGGCTTAGGTATGGGCACATAAGCGTGCACGAGACCACGTAGGGACACGACTTCGAGTCTAGCTACAAGACTCATAAATAAAGAAAAGCGCTTCATGGGAGGCAACCCATGCTTAATTGTTTGCTTGTTTGTTTGTTTGTGTGTCGTATATCTTTTATTGATTATTTATTCTCATGTGTAAATTTGTAAAAATGTTTTATTTTGTCTTTAACCTCGTCTTAATTACATATAAAGGTATTTTACAAAAGGGATAAGTATAGGGAGGATTACACACGTTTTCAAAAGAAACGTAAACATGAGAATTTCAAGTAATTAAAAGATATACATGTGTGTTTGTTCAAGTCAAATGCTTGTATCGAGTCATAATGGATGTTTTGCAAGAAATTTTTCCAGATTCTAAAGATGTAAATTTTCCAGAATTTTTTCCAGAAAATCGCAGACCAGTTTTTGTCAGGATAACTTGACAGCGTCAGGATCACAACCTGACAGCGTCAGTAAGGAGCAAAAACAACTAATTACTTTTTCTCGTTTTCTGAGCTACTTATAAATTTTTGGAATTTTCCAGGTCTTAATTTTCCATAAATTCTGTAAACATCCATTCCACAAGCATTATATCCTAGTTTAGTAGAGTCCTATATATATTATTACCGCCGATTTTACGCGAATGTTACGTTTTTTTTCTTCAAGTGCGCAAGTTTAATTTACCAAGAAGAAGATACATAAGATGAGAAGGAGCTTTTCAAGCAAACGTTCTTCTTGAAGAAAGATGTAACCACCACTTTACACGGATCCTACCGAGCTAATCAGGGGAGTATTAGTTTCTTTCGTTTTTAATTACCTTCCATTATCATAACTTTGATATTTTCGGGGAACATTGGGGACAATGTTCAGTTTAAGTGTAGGGAGGGAAAATAAAACGGGAACTTTGAAACTATGTTTATCCTTGACTATTTGCCTTGTCTAATTTCATTTGTGTAATAAACCATGAGAAATATCGGTTAGGGTAATTTTGGCACCAAATTTAAAAAATTTCATGATATGTAGGAGTGGGCCATTAGTCTTAATAAAGCATCTCATGGATAGGAAGTTATATGACTAGCACAAAAACCCTTTACCACTTAAATTCCATCCAAAATGTGAGGATCGCCCTTAGATTTGTAGGAATTAAATCATTCCACTTTAATGCTTCGAGAGTGTACCGGTAGTATAATAGATTCTAGAACTTGTTTTGTGATGCATTCCGAGATCGCTAGTGAGAC
This sequence comes from Chrysanthemum seticuspe, assembly GCA_019973895.1. Lineage (NCBI taxonomy): Eukaryota > Viridiplantae > Streptophyta > Magnoliopsida > Asterales > Asteraceae > Chrysanthemum > Chrysanthemum seticuspe. Next base: position 282,610,193 of record BPTQ01000004.1, on the reverse strand, counting down.
TACACTTGTGTAGTTAGGAATAACTAAATGATAAGAGGCATTAGGATAACCCTTGTTTGATACCCGTAATATAATTACTTCTTCCACATCGGTTGAGTAATTCCCCCACACCCTTGCGTTGTACTCATCTTTAGTACACGATACCCCTACTTAACCCCTCAGAGCCTATCCTTTTCGTGGTTCTCGTGATGCTTTGGTTTTCCGGAATATCAATGAAGAGCATTGTTTACAATCCACCCTCAAATGTACACCCAAATCGCCTTAGCCTACCTTGTATGCACTCACTTTTAGTGCATTATTGTTATCACACTAAACCATTAGTTCAATTATCTAGTTGGTTGCATAAGTTGCTAAGTAGAGTCATATCCTTTGTACACAGTTTTGTGACGATTGGGACTCATGGGAAAAGTTAAATTTTTCGAAATGACAGGAAGGAACGTTAACTTCAAATTTCCTTTATTTGCGTAATAATGTACTCCGAGTGTTTTGATTTTTTCAATTCGGGTCAAATTAGTGTTAAAGTAATAAAAACTCAAGAGTAGGGATGTGCCTATAAATCCCTATTAGTTATCGTAGAGGATGGTATAGTAAAACTGTATAAAAGAAAATCGAAAAAATAGAGTGTAAAAAAAATGAAAAAAAACATACGGGCTACCATCCTACATCTATCTTTAAATTTATGTTCGTTTGTTTCAATTTATCTAGAGTTTAGAGTGTCGAGTCTTGGCTTAGCAACGCCATTCTTCTCATGCTTGTAACATAAAGATTTTTGACTTGCCACCACTAAATCGCCTATCTCACCAAACCCTTTGTTTCCCTACCGTAAGCCTAACATTACAACCCTTTAAAAGACCTCTTGGATAGTTTTTCCTAGGTGCTTACGCCAAAAGCGATGAAGGTTTGATCTAGTATCAAGCCTATGGTAATCTATGTACTAGGACCGGTTATGAGTGTTTATCTTACATTTCCAACTTGATATATTTTATATACACCCGAGAGATGAGAGTATCCAAACACCACTTGTGAGGTGCTAGTATGTAATTTTCGTGCTTGTTATGACTTTTGCGGGGCTTATATGTATTGTGAATTATATTAAACTAATGCTTCATGACCATTAACTTATAAATTAATTGGCTAAATGTTGGATCGATATACTTTAATCAAACTAACTTAACTAGCTTGTTAAGGTTTAATAACCTCGAATAAATCCTAAGTTATTAACAAAGAAACACTGAGCAATCTTTATCAAGTACGCGGAATTTACTTAACAAAGCTAAGAAGAAAAACTTTATTATAAACTCTAAATCTTCTTATTATGTAGATACTCTAATACAACTCTAAGATAATCAAAATTTTCTCTAAAACACTAATTCGTAAACTCGTACCTCTAATGCCAATCTAGGAGTCCTTTTATAGGCTCAAGGATATCCTAGTCGGTTTACAATTGATAACCTTGTACGACAAGTAATCTAAACATGGAATACAATACTTTTCATAAACAAATATAACAGTTTGTTTGTTCTAGCAGTACTTTGACTTCTTCATGCAGTACTTTGACTTTGTCTTTAGCAGTACTTTGACTCTTTGACTTCTTCCAGTACTTTGCAGCTTACAGTACTTTCATATCTTCAGTACTTTGATATCTTCAGCACTTTTCATATCCCAACAATCCTCCCCTAACTTGAATTCTACTTGCTTGACTTCAAGTTCCTTTGTGAATATATCTTTAACAGCTTCATCTTTAAAACGGATTGTTTCTTAGTCTTTAGATTGTATCTCTGTAATATCTGTGCTTAGTCAAAGTATCTCTTAGAATTGTTCTCTTCACAGCAGCATCCAGCAATCTCCATCTTTTCAGCAACACAGCAACATATGACAATTTGTACAGTAATTCAGTTTAAGTTGCATACTATTCTCATCACTTCCAAGTGAATCATTGAAAATTTAATGGATTTAGAACTCTTTACCAAAGCCATTATCTCTGGAGTAGCCAAATGTTTTGGTGTGTAAGACCATGGTACATTGATAACCATATGATTTTTAGCAAACCACCAGCTATCAACAGATTTGTTTTGTCTTTACCAAAAGCTGTACCCTTCTGGACTAGTTAGTTCTTTTATCTAATGGTGAACTAATTACCAATAATGGTTTTTCCACTGCCTTTACCACAAGCCATTTCTTGTGGGCTAGCCAACTCTTCACATTACTGATATGGTGAGTTGATGACCATCCAACTTATTAGCAAGTTGTCAACTAAAAACGGATTTGATATATCTTTACCAGAGCCGTTTGCTCATGGATTAGTCAATCCTTTTGTAACCATGGTGGATTGATAACCTATTGATGTTATCATCACAAAAACCATTTATTCAACCTTTATTTCAAAATATTTATTACTTAGCAAAAAGGTTTCTTCTAAAATTTATTTAACTGGTTTAATACAGCAAACAGTACTTTGATGAAAATACTGTTTGATAAGCAGTACTTTGAATAAAAGTACTGTTATATCAAAAAGTATTTATTCAAATAAAATTCATACCAGTTATAGATCATTCTCAGCAATGGTAGTCCAGTTTATAAACAAATTGATAACCATGCAAGCAGTTTCATTAGCCTCTTCTACTTCCAATCCATGCTCTAGCATCCTTCTCATGAGCTCAACTGTAAGAGGGTATCTTCTTTCTGCAAACATGTGTATCATGGTTCCATTTTCTAGCTCCAAAACATGAACTCCAGATTCTTCAAAGAATCTCCAGCAAACTATTTCCCAGTTTTCTTGATCCTTCCAGATATCATCAGTGCTCTCTTCTTCAGTTTCCCACATAGTTATGAGATCACCATGTAAAACCAAACCAATCCCTTCTAATGATTTATCTTCAAAATAAGTCTTCACAACATGATATAAGTAGAATAGATCTACTCTATCTATAATATGCAGCAAATCCCATAGCCTTTTGAAAACTTTGAAGCTTTCATCTTCTTTATGAAAAACCATGTAATCTTCATTCTTGGATTTCACAACTTTGAAAACATTGATCTTTGATCTGTTCATCTTCATGTCATTATCTTCATTTGTATAATCAAAATCTACCACTCTGAGATAATTCTTCAATTCATCACTGGTCTCAGATCTTAATTCAACCTTTTCTTTCTTTGAAAACTGAACATCTGTAACTTCAGTTTTTCTTTTTCTCTTTAAGCTCTTCTTCCTTTCAGCTTCAGTCCAATAAGCTTTTTCTCTAAAGTCTTTAATGCCTGCAACATCTTTCTTATAAGCTTCTGTTTCAGCATCATAAAGTCTTTTCATATCAACATAATTTAGCTTCTGAAGTCCTTTATATCCTATGCCTTTTAAATATGCCATCATTGCATTCCTTTCTTTAGCTAAATTAGGTCTTCTTGACATAAATCTAACAGGTGTAGGAGACTGTAAAGGTTTAGTAGCTTCAGCATTCAATTCCTCATGTAATTTCTGAGCTACTTCTCTATTCTGAGCTTCTTGAGCTTCCTGTTCTTCTCTATATTTAGCATTTAACTCTTCTTGAACTTTTCTAGCTGCAGCTTCATTCCTAGCAACTTCAAATGCTCTAAGTTCTGCCAAAGTGAGTTTTTTTTTCTTAGTTTCAACCAAAATACCTTTCCCTTTGTCTTTTGGATCAATTGCAGGTTGATCAGTTCTTGGTTGTTCTTCTTCTTGTACATCTCTAATAGTAACTCCTCCTCTTGGTTGTGACAAATCTAATATTGTAGCAATTACTTCATCATCACTCGCAGAATGAATAGGTTTGAATGTAGCTTCCTCCTCTTCTTCTATAACAATTGTAGAAGGACCAGCTTCTTCTTCAAAATTCAATACCCTTGGAGTTATTGGTGTTATTACTTCTGGCCTAGATGTATCATGAAAATTAGTACTTTGATGTTCAGTACCTTGATCATCAGTACCTTGAACTTGCACTTCTTCTTCTTGTTCCTCAGAATCTGAAATAATCTTTTCTGCAGTACTTACAGATTCTTTCTTCTTTGTAACATCTTCTTTCAAATTTTCCTTTTCTAAATTCCTCCCCAAGTTGACAGAAGATGATTTAGGAACCTTCTTTCGTTTCAATTCCTTACGAAGTGCTTTACGACGTTTGTTTTCCTCCTTAACCCATAAGTTAAATCCTTGAATATAGGGTTTAATAAAATTCCTCAGCCAGATATACCTACGTCTCAACTTCCGAAGTGCTTTAGCTTGACGCTCAACAGTCTTGTTTAACCTAGCTAGCTCCCTTGTCAAAGCATAGTTATCCAAGGTCAAACCTTCACGAGGTATAGTATGATCAGCACCTTGAAGATGTGAATGTTCCTCTGAAACAAGAACAGAACGTTGAGGAGATGGAGTAGGTGTTCTCTCAATCTCTGCTTGAACCTCAGGGTTTGGAGAAACATCACCCTGTAAAGATGCAGTACCTTCAATAGAAGCAGTACTTGCAGATGCAGTACCTTGTGAAGCAGCACTTTGTAAAGCAGTACCTTGGACAGAATCAGTACCTTCACTTTCTTCATCCTCTCCAGCTTCATCACGCACAGCTTGAACAACTTCCATCATGGTAGTAGTTAAAGGAATATCTCCACCTCTGAACAAATCACTGCGCCTAGCCATGAATGTATAGATTTTGGCTTGTTGCACAATAACAGGTAACAAAGCAGCAGGTTTTGGAAGATCAGCCAATTGCTTGTTTAAGAAAACCTGTATAAACCTTGGGTACATCAACCATTTTGACCCAGAGGATATATGTGATAGCATCCCATCCAAAATAAGCCTTGAAAAATTAAACATTCTGTCTGTAGCTAAACCAACCACTGCAGATGCTATATTTGACCCAAACTGCTCCCAAGAAGTACTTTTAGAACTTATGCAATGGAGCAATACATGAATCAAGAACTTCCATTGAGGACAGAATAATGCTTTCTTGAAAGTTTGTTCAGTCAAAGATCCTTCATAACCAAGATTCCTAAAAGTATCCCAAATCAGTTGCTTGTCAAATCGAATAGCCCCATCTTCATCTCCAAATAATAAATCTTCTCGAATAGAGGCTTCTGTAATCTTGATAGTCCGTCCAGCAACTGTTGATCTAATATAATATTCATCCTCCTCCATATTGTCTATAGCATTAGCCCAAAATTCTTGAATCCATGGTTCAATTATATCTGGCTCAACTAAAAGAGCATAACTAATAGGCGAACCAGTAAGATAATCAATAATATCATAAAAAGCCACGTTCGCCTCAGTCTTGTCCAAATTAGCCACGATATTGTGCTTCGAAACAGTTAAACGATTCACCATTGTTGAAAAAGTAAGCACAATAAAGATTGTATCGAATAATAAAGAGATGGTGATTGGGAGATAAGTATGGAAAAGATGTAAAGTAATAATATGAGAGGGAAAATCGGAAAGTAGTTATTTATAGGTAGGATTTGAAAAATCACTGCCCAAAATAAAATAACCGTTAGCTTTAATTACCCTTCAATATTACCGTTGGAACAGTACTTTAATACGACAAACAGTACTTTCCACATAAGCAGTACTTTCCCAAGCAGTACTTTACCAAGCAGTACTTTCAGGAAAAACAATACTTTGCCAAATACCTTCAGATAAACTAAGTATAAACAAGCATCCTCCCTTCAAGCAATACACATGACTATACCTAACACCTTATAGTCCTCCCTTTAAACATAGCTTAGTAGTTAATCATTCCAATGCTCACGACCAAGTGATTGAATCGTGACACATCAAAACCTTTTGTGAGTAAATCAACTACATTGTCAACCGTGTGAACTTTAACCACATTAATGAGCCTATGCTCATAGCAATCTCTGATAAAGTGATGCCTAATCTGAATATGCTTTGTCTTGGAATGATAGACAGGATTCTTCACAATACAAATTGTACTCTCATTATCAATATCGATAGGAGTATTTTTGAAATTGAACCCATAGTCCAAGAGTTGATTTTGCATCCACAAAACTTGACCACAACAACTTGCAGCAGCTACATATTCAGCTTCAGTAGATGATGTTGCTGCAATTGTCTGCTTCTTGCATTGCCAGGAGACTAACCTTCTTCCAAGATATTGGCATCCACCAGTTGTGGATCTTCTATCATAATTATCACCTGCATAGTCACTATCTGAAAAAGCTTCTAGGTGAAAAGGTGACTCTTTAGGATACCACAACCCCAACTTAGGTTGTTGTTTCAAATAACAGAAAATTCTTTTTACTGCATTCAGGTGAGAGATCTTTGGTGAGACTTGATATCTTGCACATAGACAAACTGCAAACATGATATCAGGCCTTGATGCAGTAAGATACATAAGAGAGCCAATCATAGATCTGTATAACTTGACTTCAACAGGCTGTCCATCTTCATCTTTACCCAAAGAATTGATAGATTTAATAGGTGTAGTAACAGCCTTCATATCATCAAAATTAAACTTCTTAAGTATGTCTGTAACATACTTGTCTTGGCTAATGAAAATTCCTTCCTTGGATTGCTTAACCTGAAGTCCTAAAAAGAATGTTAACTCTCCCATTGAACTCATTTGAAATTCCTTCTGCATCAGCTGCTCAAACTCCTTAACCATGGACTGTTTGGTAGCCCCAAAGATGATATCATCCACATAAACTTGAACTAACATGATATCCTTCTTGTCTCTCTTGATAAACAAAGTCTTGTCAATAGCTCCCCTCCTGTATCCATATTGTAATAAGAATGTAGAGAGCCTCTCATACCAAGCTCTAGGTGCCTAATGAAGACCATAAAGAGCCTTAACCACCTTATAGACTTTGTTTGGATGTTTAGGATCTTCAAAACCTGGAGGTTGTTTCACATACACCTCTTCTGTAATAGTGCCATAAAGAAAGGCACTCTTGACATCCATCTGATAGACTTGAAAACCCATATATGAAGCAAAAGCAAGAAAGATTCTAATTGCTTCAATCCTTGCCACATGAGCAAATACCTCATCATAATCTACCCCTTCCTCCTGTCTATAACCCTGAGCAACTAACCTTGCCTTGTTTTTGATAACATTGCCTCTTTCATCCCGTTTGACTCTAAAAACCCATCTGGTTCCAATAACTCTCTTCCCATCTGGAAGATCACATAAAACCCAAAGTTCTTGAAGTTTAAATTGAAGAAGTTCTTCCTGCATAGCTTCAACCCAGCTTTCTTTAGTCAAAGCTTGAGCAATATTCTTGGGTTCCTCTTGAGAGATGAAACAAGTAAATAAGTAGGTTTGATGGTCCTTATGATTTAGCCTGTTTTGTTTATACACAAAGCTAAGTAAAGCATTGTGAGGTTTTATGAAACTCTTAGCTTTGTGTCTTGTCATAACTCCAGAAGTAGAAGGACCAATGATTTGATCAGTTGGATGATTCTTATGAATTCATAAGATTGGTGACTGTGGAACTTCATATGTATCATCTAAGTTAGTATAATCAGCACCTTCATTGGAATCTGTGAAAATACCTTCATCTTCAAGCTCATCATCAGTTTCTTCTAACCCAGGCATGGTAGGATCATCCAAATCATCTAAAGTACTGTCAACAGGTGCATCAGTACTTTGGTCGAAAGTACTGTCCAAAGTACTGTGAGAGTACTCTGTAGTCTTATTCTTCTTCTTTGCCTCTTCATAAGCTCTCCTTTGTTCATCAGTGTAAGAATGTGCTAATACATCTTGAAGAAGCATCTGATTAAGTTCCTCTTGAATAGATTGATCCTCAGCAGATAATGAGGATTGTGGTGCAACAGTACTTTGTTCTGGAGAATCAGTACTTTGCTTAGGAACAGCAGTACTTTGTTTTGGACTCGCAGGATCTTTATCAGGAACAGCATCAGGTCTAATATGAACATCATGAACAACATATTGAATATCTTCTTCAGTGTGCAAAGGTTGATTTTCTTCTCTAACAGGAACATAATTCATTGAAGGAGATAAAATCTCAAGATCAAACATCCAATCAGGACCTTTTCCTTTCTCATTGTCTTGATCTTCTAAAAATTCAACATGAAGACAATCTTGAATCTTCTTAGTAACTCTCTTGTATACTCTAAAGCCTTTACTGTTAGTGCAATATCCCAATAAGTAACCTTCTTCAGACTTGCCATCAAACTTCCCCAGATTATCAATGGTGTTCAAAATAGTAAGAGGGCATCCAAAAGGCTTCATAAAACGAATGTTGGGTTTATTGCCCATCAGCAATTCATAGGGTGTCTTCATCTGTGGTTTGGTGACAGAGACCCTGTTGAGTACATAGCATGCAGTACTTACAGCTTCTGCCCAAAATTGAATAGGGAGATGGGAATCTGCTAGCATTGTCCTAGCTGCTTCAATCAATGTCCTATTCTTCCTCTCTGCAACACCATTTTGCTGTGGTGTTCTAGCAATACTAAACTCCCACTTTATGCCTTTATTTGCACAAAAGTCATCCATAGGTTTGTTCTTGAATTCAGTTCCATTGTCACATCGAATACCTCTAACCTTGAGTCTTAATTGGTTTTCAAGTGCTATAATTAGAGTCTGAATAGCATCAAAGGTATCATCTTTAAATCCCAAAAAGAAAACCCAATTGAATCTACTGCAATCATCAGTAATAACCAAACAGTACTTCTTCTTATTTAAACTTGCCATAGAGACAGGTCCAAATAAATCCATATGTAATAGCTCCAATGGTTCTCTAATATTTCTTTCCTCAAGCTTCTTACAAGAAGCTTTGTGTTGTTTACACTTCTTGCATGCCAAACATGATTGATCATTCTTGTAAGTCTTTGAAGGTAAACCTCTAACTAAATTGCCTTTGACCAGTTTGTTGATGTTTTTGAAATTAACATGGCCCAATCTTCTATGCCATTGATGTGCCTCCTCAGATGTTGCTTTAGCCACCAAACATGTGGCTCTTCCATAAGAATGTAGACTCTTCATGTCTAAACTATACACATCATTTGTCCTTGGTACTCTAAGTACTACCAAGTCATCCTCAACAGGTTTGAAGTTAGAAGAAAGGATGAGACATTCTGTGTCAGTGAATAACACAGGATGCTTTTTATCACAAATTTGAGAGACTGACAACAAGTTGAACTTTAGCTCCTTCACATATCTGACATTCTCAAAATCGATTCTTCCAGCTTTAATTGTTCCTTTCCCAGTAATCCTTCCTCCATTGGGATCATTCCCAAATGCAACTTTTCCTCCACTAATATTTCTAAAATCAGACAGGATCTCTTTATCGCCTGTCATACTTCCAGAGCAACCACTATCCACAATAAGATGATCTTTAAGCTCCTCTTCTAGGTTGCCCTGCACACAAAGAAAAGAGTTAGAAACTTTTAGGAACCCAAGCCATTACTGACTTGTGTTCCCCTTGAGGAGTTACAAACTCAAATTCTTTGAGTATGTAATTCCCACTATCTTTCAAATGATGATCCAAAATTATCTTATGATTTTTAGCATGTGGATTTTCAAAACTCTCTGGTTTTTCAACATAAATCTCTTTCACCAGATTTTTAGCATTTTCTTTTGTCACAAAAACATCTGATTCACTTTTTGTTGAACGTACTGTATGTCCCTCAGCAGTACTTTCCCTTTTAACCCATTCAGTTTTAACAGGTGGTTCCTGTGATCTAGATCCCCTATATGAATTGTGATACCTTCTAGGTTGATAGTGAGATCTCCTAGAATTCCTATTCCAAGCAGTATGATCAGTACCTTGTTTCTGAGCAGTACTTTGGAAAGTACTGTGAGATACTGAAGATCTTCTCTGATGTGGGTATCTATGATCTGGTGTGAAGTTTCTGTGATTGACCCTATTTGAATTAGTCCAAACTGGTTTGTGCTCTCTAGGTTTCTGTTTTGTAGACTTATTCCTTGGAAACTTGCTTAAATATTCTGAGTGTTTGTCACAATCTTTGATTAAGTGAGTAGGACTATAACACACAAAACACAGTTTTTGACCCATATGACCAAAGTGATTTCTTCTATGTCTATGCCCAAAATTATTTTGCCTTCTTGATGACTGATAAAATCTGTTTTGACCAAAATTATCCCAAAAAGGTTTAGCAGTACTGTTTTGAAAAGGTTTTGCAGAAGGTACTGCTTGTTGAGCAGTACTTTGGTTTAAAGGTACTGCTGGATTTTGAACATTATTTTCAACAGTTTCTTTGGGTTTCTCTGACCTAGATTGAGCAACAAGCTTCTTTCTAAACTCTAGACTGTCTACTCCAAAACGAGAAACATCAGGCCTAGATGGGTGATGACTAATGGGATGAGGAACAGCATGATAACCATTGTCTTTCTTATATTCAGGAGGTGGTTCACTTACTGAGCCCTCATTACTAGATGAATCTACATAGTTAATGAGCTCATCATCACTAGTGGTTATGTCCTCAAAAACACCATCATCCTGATCACTAGGTTGGTTTTCATCTATGTTACTAAAGTCCATTCCAAATCCTAAGCCTGTTCTAATGTAAGCCCTTCTCTGTTTTTCAACATAAGCAACATGGGACAAGCCAGACTCTCCCCAAGCAGCAAACTTAGCTAACAAATCATCTCTTTCCTTAGTTAATTTCTCAATTTCAGCAATTTTACAGTTTAGTTTCCATTCACTGAGTTTTAACTGGTAATCCTGTTGTTCATACTTTTCAGCCCAAGCCATTTCATTATTTTCATGTGTTATGATTTTAGCTTCTATAGACTCTAAAGTAATTTGATAACCTGCTACCTCAGACCTAGCCCTAATACAATTATCTCTTTCAATCACATAACTGTTAAGTAATTTTTGATAAAACTCATAACAGTTTGAGCATACCTCAGAGATAGGAGACTGAGTTGGTGAAGTAGCCACCATAGCAAGAAGAACAGGATCATCTTCACTTTCTTTGCTCCAATAAAATCCTCCAAAGCCATCATCAGATTCCAAAGCAGCATGTTCAGATTCTTCATCAAAAGCAGTGCTCCAGTCCAATGCTTCCACTGTGTCTTCAACTGCATCTTCCACTGCAACCATACAGTAAGTCACCGGTTCATCATCAAACTCTTCACTCCAGTCAACTTCTGATAACTTCTCTTGAGCAACCAAAGCCTTTGTTTCAGTTATTGGAATTTCTTTGAGCTCAAGTTTAGGCTTCTCAGATGTTCTGTTTGCTTGATACTTAGCAAACCTGCACTCCCTTGCAAAGTGACCAGTCTTTTGACAATTGAAGCATTCAATTTTAGATTTGTCAAAAGTTATTCCTTGTTTCGGTTTGAAATCAATACTTTTGCCTGTCTTCTTCATGTACTTTTTGATCCTTGCAGTGATCAAAGCAACTTGCCACCTGATATCAATTTCTTCAAGTGCATCTTCTTCAATCTGTGCTAGATCCTCTTCATAAGTGACAGGTAAGCTTGCTTGTTGTGCAAAGAAGGAGCACACAACTTCATCTGAGTTCAAAGTGGTAGATGGTGGGGCCTGTTGAGCATATGATGGGGGATTGTAAACAGCAGTACTTTGAGAAACAGTACTTTGAGGAGAAGCAGTACTTTTGGAAGTACTGCTCTTCTTTTCAGATGATAGAAAAGCAATACTGTGAGATTTGGAATTGGGTTGACCACTCATCTCATGTTCATACACCTTCAGTTGATGATAAAGATCATCAAAGTCCATAACATCCAATCCTTGTTGTCCTCTGATCATAGTAGCAATCACATGCCATGTAGGTGGCAAACTCCTTAGAAACTTCAAATTAGCATCTTCAACTGATACTTCTGCTTTGTATAACTCCAACATGTTGAGGAGATTCTGAAACCTATCATATGCAGCATCAAGACTCTCTCTTTCTCCTACTGTGAAAGTTTCAAACTGTTGTTTCAGCAAGTTTCTGTGCATCTTCTTAGAGGCTTCATTCCCTCCAAATCTGGTCTTGAGAGCAGCCCAGAGCTGCTTAGCATCTTTAGCATCATGAAACTTGAGAAGATGACCATCTGGAATGGCAGACAAGAGAATGTTTAGAGCCTTCTCTTGATTCCTTATGGTTGCTGCTGGTAAGACTGCCTTTGGTGCTGTAGGTTGTCCAGGAACAACAATGGGACCTGAAACTACTTCATTCCCATTCACAATTATATTCCATAAAGCATGGTCTGTAATGGCAATATACTGCCTCATCTTCATGCACCAGAGATCATATTCTCCCTTCTTGATTATTGGAATTCTGAGTGAGGTGATTGAGGGTGGTGGAACAGCTTCAGTCGACATCTTGAATATAGTTGAAGTAGGGTTTCTTCCTAGTCAGAGTTTCCACACAAGCTCTGATACCACTTGTTGGATCGATATACTTTAATCAAACTAACTTAACTAGCTTGTTAAGGTTTAATAACCTCGGATAAATCCTAAGTTATTAACAAAGAAACACTGAGCAATCTTTATCAAATACGCGGAATTTACTTAACAAAGCTAAGAAGAAAAACTTTATTATAAACTCTAAATCTGCTTATTATGCAGATACTCTAATACAACTCTAAGATAATCGAACTTTTCTCTAAAACACTAATTCGTAAACTCTAAAACTCTTTTTTTTTTAAATCGTACCTCTAATGCCAATCTAGGAGTCCTTTTATAGGCTCAAGGATATCCTAGTCGGTTTACAATTGATAACCTTGTACGACAAGTAATCTAAACATGGAATACAATACTTTCCATAAACAAATATAACAGTTTGTTTGTTCTAGCAGTACTTTGACTTCTTCATGCAGTACTTTGACTTTGTCTTTAGCAGTACTTTGACTCTTTGACTTCTTCCAGTACTTTGCAGCTTACAGTACTTTCATATCTTCAGTACTTTGATATCTTCAGCACTTTTCATATCCCAACACTAAAAGCACATTTTCTTGAGGACAAGCAAATACCAAGTGTAGGGATATTTGATAAGGATTTAAAAGGTACACTTTTGAGGGGTCATTTAAGCCTTTAATTGATCACTTTTGTATCCGTTACTACTTAATTTCGTTCTTTTCACTTTTTAGGTCTCTTGAAGGCAAATTGCTGGAATGACACTTATTCGGATGCGAATGTGCGAATATACGAAGAAAATGGCTAAAGTCAAGAATCGAGACATTCAAGCTGCTGAAACTGAAGGGGACGACGTCACGGCTTAATTGCGACGCCTTCGCGACACACCTTGAGACGACTCAGAGAGCAAATTGCTATTTTACAAGTGACGGCATCAGGTTTAAAAGAGTAGGGCGTCACAACTCAGACGGCCTAGATTTGGATCCCGACGGCGTCAGCGGTTGAAGCCGACGGCGTCACAAGCATAAGGTGACGCCGTCACAGAGTTGACGTGGCCAAGACGAAACCCTAATGGCGGTGACCCGACGGCGTCACAATTAAAGAGTAACGTCGTCGCATATAACTATATATATAGAATTTGTATTTTCAGTATTTTAGGGAGGTAGTTTTGTGGAGTAAAACCTAAACCGAACATAGGCTGTCTTGGGCAGTATCTTAGGGTTCCATACCTTATTTTACAACAAGATAAGTTATTTACTTCATTATTTCAATTATGTCTTCAATTATTTGTGTGTATGCTTGCATGTTTTCCATGTCCGGCTAATTTACTTGTGTGTTTGCTTAGATCTATGAAACCTAGGTATTGAATATTGATTGGTTGTCTCTTATCTTAATTGTGATTGACCTAGTATTGCAATAGGTCATCCGTTGTGTTTTTAATGCTTAAGTAACCTTTGTAAACATTAGTTTATAATCACCTAGATTTATTGTAGTCTAAACATCCAAAGATAACCTTAGAGTTAGTTTAAGAATCCTAGAGATTTCGTAGGCAATAACCTTAAGGTAGACTTAAAGAGTTAGGGATAAACGCATACCCTACAACCTTAGAAGACACAACGCGTTAAGAATAAGGACGTGACAATTCAACCATCAATAGGAGATAACTAGGGAGTAATAGCATCTAAGTAAACACATTTTTAATCATCATAAGAGCACACAACAATAGACATAGACTACACTCACCTTAGTTTAGATAATTAGATAATTTGATAAGTAGAGTAATCGGTAGAAATACCAAACCCCCCAAATCCAATACCCCGAGATTCGTACCTTTCTATTTTCTAAAATCTTCCTCAACCCCAACCTTAGCGTAGTAATTTCTCACTAGCATTCCTATTCCCCTAGAGAACGATATCAATTCCCGAGGCTTACCCTAATACTACACTACAACGATTAGGTTCACTGCCTAGGGTGTTGAAAAACTTGCTCGATGAAAAGGAAGTTCCTTTGACCCCGAACGCGCGTTGTACGCGTATCAAACACAATATGAGGTTAAGGGTGAAATGTCATTACTAACGTGTCACGGCAAACTGGACAAAATTAATGATACATGACCAAATCCATGGCCAAGACACCAAAGATTGCTCGCTTCATCACCTAGACACGCTTCATGACTAAAGGGTATGATAAGACATGGGATATAATTGTTGTAAAATGAAAAATAACAAACAAATAGTCTTAACCTACAACCAAGTTGTCACCGCCCACTGTCCATCCAAAGTTCAAGCTTCAAGATGAAGAAACCGGATCATGATGTATCAAGTAAATGTGCCATTAGCGGATATCATGATGGGCACATTACCTGTTCTTCAAACTGTTGGTGTAATAACATTACCAACTCAAATCTTCAAATGTGACCGAGGTGGCCTCCTTGATGCTAATATCAATAAGCTCATAACATAGTGCTTATACAATGCACTTTTTAATACATAAACTAATAAACAATAATATTTTTTTTTTCTTTTTTTGAATCATAACTATTACAAATAAAAAGATAAACATCCCCCCACTTGAGATGAACATAAATGGAGAATATGAGGGTCTTTAATGATCTTCAAATGTAAGTCTTTGACGAAAGTGTGATTCCCGAACCTCTCTACTCAAACCTCGAACTTGGGCAAACAGTGAATTCCCGACCATAAATTAAGACTACACGGTATGCTAAGGTGAATGGGTGTAACGAAACAAAGATAATAAGGGTATGAAATGAAAAGAATGGCTCTGAAGGGTGTATCTAGGGGTATCTTGCACTAAAGGTGAGTGCAACAAAAGGGTTTAACATGGGGGTCGAATAGTCGAGGTGACTAATCAATAAACACACATATATAGGCTATTTGGGTGATAATCCTAAAATATTGCCTTCTCGAATTGATTATTCCATATATATCAAGCTAACTCGACACACCTCGTTTATTGTCTCGAAATGATGCAAAAGCTAAGTTCTAAAGTTTACAAGCTACCAGCACACTCATAACTTGGTGGATTTGGGTAAATAAGTGAAAACGGATAAGGCTAAATCTCACCATGGAATATCAAAGGTTATAATGTGCTCTGCTAAGGTCTAATCTAGTTCGGTTAAGAAAAACATGTCAAAATTTTGAAAATGGCATAATTTTTCAAAATAAACTAGAAAAACGAGGGCAAATAAAGTTCAAGTAATAATTCTACTCCCGTCCCCCCACTTGAGATGTACAAAGTCACTTTTATACTAAACATTAAATAAAGGTGAAGAGAAAGTAGAATTGGAGCGAGAACTTCCCTGAAGTTTGCTCCTAAAAAGATAAAAGGCCCACGCAGAAAATCGTGCCTTCGTTAAGTATCCATGAGCAAACTTCAATCCCTGAAATCACAACTTACCAACAATCATAATTCTAAAAATAAAATGAAAAAAAACAAATAAAACCTAACTCACTTTCATAGGAATCACGGTTGCATTTAGCATATGCAATAAGCCTTTTAAACCACTTGGTGTCCCAAGTGGATGAGTGTAGTCTCGTGAGGGCTTACAGTGAACATACCCACAAAGTTCAGTTAGAACTAATAAAAGGTTGTTGTACTAATATAAAAAAAATTGAACTGCAGAATGAATTACGGCATAACCACAAGAACTAGTTACGCCGTAATTGGTTTGAACCTGAAAATCGTCTACAGAAGACTGTTACGGCGTAATAAGGGATGGAAGTTACGCTGTAACTGGCTGAAACCTGGAATGAACTGCTACTGTATGATGGTTACGACGTAACTATTGAAAAAGTTACGCCTTAACTTGCTAACGGGACATCCAATTTCCTATTAAACGCGATTCATTCAACTCCAATTCCTAAAAAAATGTTAAAAGCACAAAACCCAACATTAAAAATGAAAATAAAATAGAAAAAGGAAGGGGATAATTCTGGTTGTCTCCCGAAAGAGCACTTTTCTTTATTAACGAGTCATTAAGTTTGACTCAAAGCCATTGGACTCAGATGTGATTGTTGGTCATTTCGTGGATGAAGCATTCTCCATGTTGAATCCACTCGATGAGTGTTTCGTCCTTCTTATATTCTTCCCCAAGTTTTAGGAACCCCATGTAAAAATTCTTTATCTTTTGGTGCGGGTGTTTAAACCCGTTGATTTTATCTTCCTCGCTTATATCAAGAAGCGGTCGGGCATGAATTAATTGCCTCTTGGTCCACTTTTTGAAACTTGGAACGGTTCTTGGCATTTTAAAAATAGTTTTGTCATTGCCAATTTTTAACCAAACTACCCTCTCTTCAGCATCCCCATCTAATCCAGATGTATTCTTAAAAGGCTTTCTCAAAATTACACCGGGGAGTCCATTCTCCACAAATTCACTAATGTCATCTAACACCACGAAGTCGACCAAGAAGGTATGCATCCCGAAGAAAACATGAACATTAGTTGCAATCCCGAGGAAATTATTCCCATTATACTCCAACTCTTTCATCATAACTTGGATATAACATTCTTTTGACATGACATTCACCGGAGAATTCATGTCAACTACAGAATGGAAATCGATGAACCCTATTTTGCACGAGATTTGAAGATTATAGGAATTTCGATGAAGAATCCGAATTCCCATCTCAAAGAACATTGGTTGATCCGGTGGTGAAAAAGTTTTTTCATGATTGTTGTGCCAAGGGACCATGTCAATGTCGCTAGAAAAATCATTGGGACTAATTCCCAATCTCTCCTCATTTTCTTCATAGTCAACGAAAACATCAAAATCTTTTCCTGAAGAAAAATCGTTATGTTTTGAAGGAGTTTTAGGAGCTTCATTCAAAAATTCTTCCAAGACATCCCCCAAATCACCGTTATGATTGACCACACAAACCCTCCTTGGGATAGAAATAAGTTCATTTGCCCTGATAGTAATAACTTCTCCGTTAGCTTCCAATGTCATTTTCCGAGCGAAAACATCAACCTTTGTGTGAGCAGTTGCGAGCATGGGCCTCCCTAAAATAATTGGGATCCGGTTGTCTTCAGCAATATCTAAGATAACAAAATCCACTGGGAAAAGAAACTTGTTAATTTTCACTAAGACGTTTTCTACAATCCCCTTAGGAGTCTGCATGGATTTATCCGCTATCTCGATGGCCATTTTGACCGGCTTTAAACTCCTAACACCCATACGCAAAAACATCGGGCATGATACTAATACTGGCTCCCAAATCAGCCAAAGCATTGCAGACGTTGATATTTCCTATTAGGCAAGGGAGAATAAAACATCCCGAGTCTTTTTCCTTATGTGGCAATTTATTTCTTAAAATTGCCGAACACCGAGCATTCAGTTTAACCGAAGCTAAAATGTATTTTAACAAACTTGTAAACATGGATGATTTATAATATTCAGTTATATTTTAACAAATTGCGGTTCCTAAAATGTGACAAATCATTCTTATATAACTTGTCAGAACATGATGCACATTTTTCATCAGTATATATGTTCATCTATCTTTCGGGATGTTACCTGTTAATTATGTTTAAGATCAAACATAGAATAGTTTATTATTTAGTATATACTTTTAAAGACAATTTATGTATTATTATTATATCCTAAGTCTGCATGGGTTAGGAAATGTCCAAAACGACCCAATGCAATGAAAACAGTTACTTAGGCAGTTATTGTAGTTGGTAATTATTCCTTAAACGACACAATGGTTAATGTATAACTGTCATCTAGATATGTGTCGTTTGGGAACCTATAAATAGGTCAAAAGTTGTACACAACAGATATCAATTCTATATTAATATTATTTACTTTGTTGCAATATCTCTGTCCAAAGTTACTTTCACTTTTACTGTTACATTACTTTAATCACAAACACAAATTACCAATGACAATCTACAACCATTTGTATCAATCCAAAAGTGTTGCCAGAAAACCTGGCCAACATTGGCATCAGAGCCAAGGAAAAATTCGATCATGGGAAAGGCAAACACCAAAGATTGATCATGGTTTCTACACTGGTAGATACTTACTGAGAGAAACACCATCAAGGCTTGTCAAATGGACTGCAAGAAAGAAGTGCATTAGTCCAAAGGGAAAAGAAATGCTTGTTAAAAAGGTACTAGAAAATCAGGCTTTCAATTCTTCCAATAAGGCACAAAATCAAAAGGTGCAGACTGAGAAGAAATCAAAAAAGGAAAAGAAAGCAAGATGTTTTATCTGTAGAGAGAGAGGACATGCATATTGGGCATGTGAACAAAGAAAGAGGATTGCTGCAATTGAAGTGCAACAAGAGACAGATAAACAAGTGATTGAAGGAGAGGCACAATTTCCAGAAAAGATTCACATAGAACCAGATTATATGGTTGAAGGATCAAGGGACAAGTCATGGAATGAAGTTTGGTTTGTTAGCAGTGGTTATAAACATCACCTTTGCCCAAGTAGAACTCAATTCAAACGAATTGAATACAAGTTCAAGATGATCTTTAAAGAAGAAAAAGAGAAAAAATTTGTTTTCTCTTATGGTGTGGGTGATGCAGTGGTCAACACAAAGGATGGAGACATTATTGTTCAAGATGTTCAATACACCCCTGAGGTGTCAATGAACATACTAAGTTATGACCACTTGGAAGAACAAGGGTATGTGTTGAATATTGAAAACAACATGTGCACTCTAAAGTGCATGTTTGATGAGAACATTGTGGAGACTGGAAAGGAACAGGAGAAAGGCAACAATGGAGAGAACTAGAGTCCAATCAGAGAACATAACAAATACTTAGATGATTACTTTGAGTCTTTGGACCCAAAGGATGAGTTCTCGTTGGTTAAGGGACTGGAAGAACTGAATTGGAATAAGGAGGACACCCAAGACTATGTGGACAATGACTACATCAGTTGGAATGGGACCTTATATGCCCTCAAGGTAAATTCGTTTAATAGGTTCTTATCCTTTATGAATTTACTCAAGAAGAACAGTCTTGTTTACAACAATTGGAGCATATTCAGTGGAAAGTTTTTAGAATTGGTAAAGTGGTTCTATTTGGTGCATCTCAATTATGATGCATTAGACATGATACCACCAGTTATTCATGAGAAGGAGATAGATTTGCTGAGTTTGTATAAGATAGTAGAAGGTTTTGGTGGATATGTGGCAGTCACCTTGAGTGACAAATGGAAAGGCATTGTAAGTATACAAGGATTATCAGTTGATGATGATGAAGCCATAAAGGCTTGTTACAGAAAGTTCATAGATCTCATAAGTGTTTACCACGAGACTGCTAGGATGCCCAGTGTTGAAAGAACAAGAGATGTGGGAGAATGCAGTAAGTATGCAGAAGAAAGGGACCCACAGAACTGGAAGAATGATGCAGTAGAAGATGGATCACAAGGAGAAGAGATGAACAACTATGGTGTTGAAAGGTATGGCAATGAAAAGAAAGATGCAGCCCATGACACAAGCAGTGAAGACAGTAGTGATTATGAAATCATTGTGTGAAGAAAAAGGAAGCAAGTCTCACTCATGAAAGATTTGATCTTAAAATAATTAGGAGGGAAATGTTACCTGTTAATTATGTTTAAGATCAAACATAGAATAGTTTATTATTTAGTATATACTTTTAAAGACAATTTATGTATTATTATTATATCCTAAGTCTGCATGTGTTAGGAAATGTCCAAAACGACCCAATGCAATGAAAACAGTTACTTAGGCAGTTATTGCAGTTGGTAGTTATTCCTTAAACGACACAATGGTTAATGTATAACTGTCATCTAGATATGTGTCGTTTGGGAACCTATAAATAGGTCAAAAGTTGTACACAACATATATCAATTCTATATTAATATTATTTACTTTGTTGCAATATCTCTGTCCAAAGTTACTTTCACTTTTACTGTTACATTACTTTAATCACAAACACAAATTACCAATGACAATCTACAACCATTTGTATCAATCCAAAAGTGTTGCCAGAAAACCTGGCCAACACGGGAAAGCCAGATCTTGTGGCTAAACAGATAATCATTCCCATCACTTGCAAAGAGATGCAAGTACTCGTCGAGGAGGCTTTAGCACTGGCTGTCGAGCATGAAGGACCATCAAATTATTAACGAGCATAACATCACCTTTCTTCCATGGTATTACAACACATTCTTCTTCCAATATCTCTAAGCAATCTTTCTTAGCTTGTTCAGGCACAAGATCACCATTTCCAAGCTCAACATACGCATCTTGATCATGAATATCATTAGTCATTGGACCTATCTTACCAGTCGAAAGATTATTGAACCAAACTTTACGTTGACTTTCTTTGTCAAATATTCTGATGGCCGGCATTGGACCTGTTATAAGCTTTACAGCATTCCCCATCCATTCCAACTTCGTTCCTAACTCCACCACCCTGTGAAACAAACATCGTTCCAGTGAGCGATTAACATAGAGTCAGTTTATTTTCTTACCACGGTATAACTTATAAGTTTTAGCTCAATATAGTGAACCATAAGCATACATTTCCTTAAGAAGTTTCTTGTCATCGGTATTGTATGCAGACTTCCAACCTCTGCCTGTGTAGGACGATGGATGGTCCTCGTCATTCATCATTTTTTTATATGTCATTCCATATTTCTCGAGCTGTGCAACGAACTCTGGGTGCTTTTCTTTCATCTTTTCATATACGATATGACTCAAAACTAATGGCGTTTGTCCCCCGCTTCCTGGTGCTTCTTCACAAAAGAAAAATAACTTGCTGGGGAAGTTTGGAACCTGCTTGACCAATTGCATAGTTTTAGTGAAATCTTTTTCAGTAAAGAGATTCATTTAGTAAATCACGAAACTAAAGTGGAACCCCTTTCTTTCCTTAGACTAAACAACCCCTTTTTTGTGAAAAATTTTTGATTTAAATAATTCGTCCAAAGTATGAGCCCGATTCATTGGGACCAACGTATTCAAAACTGTGTCTCAACCTTTGGTATACTAAATGGTAGAGGTTTACAATAGGCCTCAAGCCCGAGATATCCCAGACCTATGCTTTATATGGTCGAAAATTCCTAACAGGGTGCATATTATTCATCAAATCCCAGGCCAAAATGCCGGACTAGTTAAGCTCGAAAGTTAATTCTCCTTTAGAAACAAATTAGTTATCAATTAGTATTTTTTTTTTTTTTTTTTAAATTGCTTATACATCTTTGTATGTGTAAATAGAGTTTCATAAGCCTGAAAGCCGGGTTAAGACTGGTTCGGACAGTTCGAACCCAGATAGGCCAAGTATTTTGGTCATGTTCATTGCTTAATCCAGGCTTCGTGCACCTCTATGGCTCTAACTATACATACAGTTAAGTTCCTTTAATCATATTCTCATCAGTTTTTTGGATTTATGGTTTACCTCTAGAAAAGAGTCAGATACATGCATAGATCATAGATATGTCAAATATGTATAGAATCAAAGATCTTACATAAGCCATCTCATGATGGAACGGAATTGCATTCTCGGGAGGAGCTTCATTAGCAGTGTAAACCCGCCCCACAACTTTAGTTCGAGGAGCCCGACCACCCACATATGGCGCCTCAGGGAACCCGAACGCTTCAATGAAGTCATTAAACTCAGAAGGAGAGGTAACAGGAAAGCCTCTAAAGAGAATAACACCTCTCTCATTTAGAAGTGACTCTAGCCATGGCTTTTGAGCTTTAATAGCCTCAGTAAAACTACGAGTGTTAGTGGTTGGCGACAACACCGCCGGGAAGACAATACCATCTTCATAAGATTTTTGTTCAGGTAAATTCACCTCTTGGAAGAATTTTCCTGTGTCCATTTATTTTGTGTTCTTAAGTAGAAAGATCAAAGATGGCTTTGTTTATGATATGATGTTGACTCTGGACATATGCTAAGAAGCATATATATCTTTTAGATTCCTTGTTTCATAAACTTGTGAAATTGTTTTTGTTGTGTCTGTAATCAATTTTGTCATGTACGAATTTGCCATACTATTACATGTGGATACTGCAATACTTATATTAACTATGTAAAACTTTTTATAGATTTACAAAAAAAGAGTAATAATACTAATATTTTGCATCCTTTGATACTACATGTGAAATTGTTTTGTCCATCATCATATATTTATGGGCATTAACAATTACCAACTTGCACAAGGTATACAAAACTTCATGTATAAAAAATGTTATATAAGACAAACGCGAGTACGTGTCATTGATATTAAACAAAACTCCTTAATTCAACATGATTAGCCTTTTTGTAGTCATGAGTTAATATCACAAGTTCACAACCATGTATTCATGTCCCTACATTATAGTTCAGCTTCGAGTTTTGGTTTTCAATTCACCTACAAAGTGAGACAATAAAAACTTCCAAAATCACATAAGTTCCAACAATCACTTTAACGAATAGTAATGCTACTGATGTATGCAAAAGTATAACTTGATTAACATCAACTAAGGACTCAATCAGTTTCAGAAGGAAAAAAAACAAAAAAACAACCAAGGACTCAATTTGTATCGCGGCAAAAAACAATGTAGAGGTTAAAGAAGTCCTGATTCACATCACTTGCAAAGGGATGCAAAAACGCGTCAATGCAGCGACGTGCCCATTAGGCTGCTTTCGGTATATTCTTCACGAATCCAACACAAATCTGAGCCCAAAAATTTTCATCTCTCTCAGCTAAGAAGTACATCAAGTCTAAAGTCTCTTCACTCATAATAGGCGTAGTTTTCCCACAGGTTTGCAAATACATTGACGACTTAGGTTTCCCATGTTTTGAACAAGTCATGTCTAAACACTGATCTTCACTCTCAATAGACGACGGCTTAGGTTTCTGAAAATCTGGCAAATCTAGAGTAATTTTCAACTTGTAGTCAGTACTTTTGTCAACCCCAACATGTTTGTAGACCAAACTGACAAACTCGTGATAAGACATTTTACGCCTGGCCACAACCGTAAAACTTGAGTTTAATCCGCCAAGACCGCCACGCTTGACTAGATCATTCACGTATTGGACATCAACACAGATACGGAAGCTCATAAAGAATGGTCGTTCTAAATCCATACTGACAATAATTGAGATTTATCTTAATCACAAAATTTGTAGGGTTTATTATCGAGTTAACATGGTCATATAATTAACATCTATGTTTTATAGAGCAAAAAAACATATATAATCGAGACGTAGAATGTATAAATAAAGTTTATGCATGATGCATACTTTTGCTTGTTATGAACTTCAAATCTTTAATATTCGTTTGATTTGCATTCACCACGATCAAGACGTAAGCAATAAAAACCTAGAAACCAATGTATTTATAGGCAATGTAGAATTCAATCTTTTTAAGTTAGTAACTTATACTTTCCTTAATTATTCCATATGATAGACAAAATCTTAGCCAAAAATAACACATGAATAATAAAAGTTAAGAATTTCTTTACTTTTATTCATGTGTTATTTTTGGCCACAACCGAACCTTAATAAACAACTTTGTTGGGCTTATTTTGTTAAGTTTTTAAGTTTATATTGTTGGGTCTGTAATTAGTAAAAATAAACACAGCTTTCTGGGCCAATAAATCATTATTGGGCCAAACTGATCAATGCCTAATCATTAATGCTTAACCAAAGTAACCATAAACCAAACCGAAACCGAAAATTTACTATGTTAATATACACACCATATGGTCGATCAAACCGTTCAGCTTGAACACTTTCATAGGAAAGATCGAGTTAATTGAGTGGAGAACATGTCGAGTTTGGGTTGTGGTTCTCAGCGCAAGCTTTAGGAAAATTTGGTTTTCTGATTATCTCCATATATTAATATGGATTTCATCTTTACTAGTTTTTTTTTTTAACAGCATAAAATATATTAAACAACGAGCCCCTCCAGCAAGAAACTAGAGAGTGAAACTTACAAAGCAACATTACAAGCATTTTTTGGATCATAAATCCAATTAATCAATGTTGGATTAGTTTTCCTATTCCTACTGGAAATCCAAGAATGAGATAAAATTTTTATGTCATCAACCAAATTGTCCTTTCGAGGGGGTTTCAGGTCGAAGCAAATTTTATTTCTGTAGCTCCAGATGGTCCACGCCGTTGTTTGAATAAAGGTATCGAAGCACTCTTTTAGGGGGCTAGAAAAGTTTACCGTGTCAGCCCATTTGATTAAGTTACCCACATCCGTAGGGTGATCATCTTATTAGTAGACAGAAAATTTGATATATAGATGAGAAGTAGCAAGTTGATTCAGTGATTAATTAGTTAACATGGTAAACGCAAACACGTCTTTAAATCAAATAAACATCGAGTTTAACTCCATCTCCTATTTGGAGCAATGAAAAGTTGAATACATCCAAACACTTAAACAAGAGAACTCAACATTACCAATCATTCTGACATATCAGCTGTTTGCTAAGTAATTTATGATGTATACAAAATCATTCTTATTCTAAGTTGTAAATTTTAATTTGTGACTTTATTATCCTTATCTTTTACAATTGTAATATTAGCTGTAATATCATTATTACTACTCATTATTAGGGTGGAGGGTGTGGTTATGCATTTTCTCTCACCACATTAGCTCTACATCGACTTTTTCTCTCTCCAAAATATTTTCCTTTCAACTTTCCCTCAACCATTGCAGCACCTTCTCTCTCATTTATAATTTTTTTTCTATTTTTTATTATTTAAAAATACCACTGAAATATTAATACCCACACAACACAACCAATAAAATAAATATTATATTTCCAAAAACAACTTTCTCTCTCTTGTGGTGGCCCAACTGTGGTAAGGCTTTCTTGTCAGTACTTCAAAAGATGAGAAAGAACATGTTTATAGCTACGGGACTCAAGTCCCGCAAAATGAAAAAATATGATTTTTCCGTGAAGCATGGTGTCGTTTTCCAGCTGTAAAAACTATCAAAACCTCTTCTCGAAATGTTTTCCTTCTCCCACACCCCACACACTTAGTTTGTCATAAAAGTATATTCCAAAATAATTTTAGTTTATTGAACATACACATTGAATTATTTATAGATATTGCTAGTAAGCTAAATAAAACACATAATTAACATCAACATTAACATTAACACTAACATCTATTTTATCTAATAAAATAAGCTTTTGTACAAGCCCTTCTAAGCACCAAGCATTAAAAATTCGTTTAATGCTCATACGTGTCATACCATATTTAGAGTCATGGTACAACTCTTCTGCTGCACACTTCCTCTACACACTTCCATACTCCTTGCGTTCTATTCTTCCTCCCCCGTTTTTTATTGTAAGAAATAATACACAAAATACAACACATTGAAGCATGATCCCAAGTCAACTGTTATTAACTCAGTATTTTTGTTAAGCAATAAATAAACTTGTAACAACTTCTCTTCTACACGCTCCTCTTTGTCTTATTTTTGTACAGTATACGATTCAAATCAATCTTCCTATGTATGCTTCACTTACAAATTAATTTCGCAATTAATGTCAGCAATAACGCTCTTCAAAATCAATAACGCCCTTCACCTATAAATTATTGGTTACATACGGTGATTTGTACACTATTAATATGGACGAATTGGTAAGTATCCAAACATATGATATATATTTCGATTGATTATGTTATAATTTTAATATATCTGTTTAATCAGAACCCTAAAAAAATTGGGGAAGTTCACCTTGATGAATATGTTATTATTTGGGGGAAATCACCATGATATATTTTTTGCTAATTATGAAATAATTTATTTTTGTAGGTAGAATGTGATTGAGGAAGATTTACCAGGTTTGACATGTTTTATCTCTTTTCATTCTTCAATTTAATTGTTAGTAGATGATCTGGATTGATGAAAATGGATATTTGTAGTTTATGTTCTGTGTGTGTTTCTTATGCACACCAACTGTTTGATAAGTTGTGTTTGTGTAATTGTCATTTGCAGGGAAAATATAGAGCACATGATGATTTGTTATAACCAAGAGATTCACATGTTCACAAGTACCATAATGTTTTGAATTTATAGTCTTTAAGGTGTGTTTCCAAGCACATATTCATCAATACTGTTCTACAGTTCTAAAATAGTATGGCTTCTTGACACTTTTTTCTTTTTTGGCACACATCTAACATAAAGGATTCAGAAGAGAAAGACGCGAATTTATAATTACAGAGCATTTCCCACAACTTCAGGTAACGCTACTTGCTGATTCTGTTACTATGAATATACTATTATTGCTTGTGTATATTCTGTTAACTTGTGATGTTCTTATCTTACTTTTGCATCAGTTTACGGCTGCTAGGGCAGACACAAACATTGGCTCATTAACATCTGACAATACAAAGGTACTGGATTTTTGTGTTGGTGAGATAGCCAACTACAAGTCTGAATTGTATATAGTGATAGTCAGTCAACACTTCATCCTTTTATAAATTTTATTTGAAAATATTATCTGTAAAATAAAGATTTTATTATAGAAAAGTTGGAAACCAATCTCATTATCATGCTGGTTTATAAATTGACTTTCTTTTGTCAATAATACCGACGAAAACAATTTCATGCTTTTTGTTACTGAATTTGAATTTTAGTTCAGTTTAACTTGATCTTTTATTCAAAATTGATTTTGAGTTGCAAGGCTGATTAAAACTGGAGTTATCGCAAGGATTCCATGAGTCCAAGGTCAAGTGTTACTCTACTTATGTAAACTATTGTTTTTTTATCCAGTTAATTTAACTGATATTCCACTTTCAATAGCCAAATGCTTTTCGTCCAAAACAATCGCCTAACTAAAAATGTTTGTGTCAAGTATGATCTTAGGAACTGTATCATTGCAAAAATAGTATATTATTAATGATATATGCTCTTGGAAATACATTGTTGGCATTTTATATTCTCTTATTTCATCAATATCCATTCAAGTTGACCCCGTGAAATACATCATGCAAATTGACCCAACAATACACGAGTGAGTTAAATTTTCACCTTTAATTTTTTAGGTTTGAAGCCTTGGATCTATGATTTTCTTTCCTTTGATTGATCAATATGATCAGTTTTCATGATTTGGCTTTTACATGATGTTGGTTGTAATGCACGAGGAATGTTAATATTAAGTTCGTTGATAAAACACATATAAAAACATTACAAATTATACCTTGAGGAACTTATACAGGTGAATGCCGTTAAAAAGGTGACTGATAGGCTGAGGGACACAGTTGGTTCGTTGCCTGGACGCAAAGGGGACACACTACAATGTGAGTATGTGCAGGTATGTTACCAATTTTTTAAAACAATTTAGCGAAGAATGTTTACAATCATCTTTTAGGCTGAGAAATAATGTTAACTGAGTGTACATTTTGCAACTTGAATACCCATATTAGAAATTTAGCAACAGGACATAGATATATTAATGTTTCTCGAATCTTTTGAAAATGAGTCTATCTTTTTTATGATATAAATTTTTTTTTAAATTTGCAGGTTCAGGGTTCCAAGCTCAAAGAATTGGTATAACTGTAACAGGATTGAGAGCTGATGCCTCAAGGATCCATAGATCGTTAAAAGTTGTGAAATTTAGTTGATCAAAGCATGCTACTCTATTTGAGAAAGTTATACTGCTATTTATTTATTTAGGATCAGGTAAAAATTCTTTTGCAAGTTTGTAGTTTGTTACTACTTGTAAAAAAAATTAATCTTGAGAATACTAATCAGGTAATTGGTTTATGTAGCTAAATTATACCAAACGGGCCAGATTTTGACTCAAACATTGATACTCAAATACCTTCTTTTCTTCAAAGAAAATTTAGTTGTTACCAATTGTTAACAAGTATTGGAATTAAATTTGATTTTTGGAAGTTAACCTCTGGCCACATAATCAGAATGTTCTCATAATTGGTAAAATGAGTTGACATGTTGTAGCGATAAAACTGTTTGGTCAATGTAATTGTGCTTCGCTCTAATCATTCACTATATTTCTCACAGGTTCAACAATATCACTCTCAGGTTCGCTAATTGGTGACGGCTTTCTGCCGGTTACACGGGTCAGTTTGTGCAAGGTTGTGCAAACTTGCAGTCCGCTGTTCTGTGCAAGGCTGCAAGGTTGTGCTTTTCTTGCATTTGTAAGAGGGGTTGACATGGGTGGCCCTGCAAGGTTCTGCAACGGGTGAAAATAGGTTCGTTTTTTACTGGTGAGTATGGGTCAGGCTGACTTGAAACACTTCAGTCCAAAAGTCACTTTTATACATACAACCGTTGTTATTTATTAGCATTATTTTAGAGATACTTTGTGTCGTTGTTGCCTGCAAGTTAGTGTAAATAAATAGTTGAATTAACGAAAACGTTTCAATCGTAGGAAAAAAACCGATGGGAGCTAAATACAGCAGATGCGTATGTTACAATTTGGGGTGGCTATTACATTTTCTGACTTATAGATTTATTTGTGAGAGAATTTTTTTTGATGAATGTATATTATAGTTAATGGTTGCTGAAAGTGTTGTTTTTGTGATAAATTGGTTACAATAAAAGAAAGCAAATTTTAAAGTCTTATAGGTATTCTGGTGTGTGGCACCTGCTAATCTTGGTGTCTGTGTTTTTGGCGCTGGCTGGTTGGACTAGAACGAAACTGAAATTATTTGCATCGTGGCGTGGCGAGCTTCGTAACTTCGCATCCATGGTATATGTATATGAGCTATATTGCATTGTTATTATGTGCTCCCCAAAAAAATGTTTGAAATCTGCAAATATTCAAGTGTTCTTATGAATAACTTATGAATATTTGAAATGTTTGGGGAGAATTTTGTGAATGAAATCTTGCAGATTTCAAACATTTCTTTGGGGTGCATTAGTTATTTTGTGTTAATGTAGCCATAGCGGTTTTCCCTTCTTTGTTCCAGCACATTCTTACCGATCTGAGCCTCAATTTTTAACCTATATCAAACAACCCAGATGAACTAAATTCAAATAGTATGTGTAATTGAAACGGTAATCGGAGCAGGTTTGGAGCGGTTAATGAAAGGAAACAGATTTGGAGCGGTATGCGCTTGATAAAGCTAACTTGACAGAGGTTGATCTTTCTGCAGTCGTCGTTACTACTGGTCCTGGCCTTAGCCTATGTCTACAAGTTGTCTCTCATTGTTTCACAAAAGTGCTTGGCTTATATATGTGTCGTTTGGTATTGCTTATTGAATCTACATATAAATATATTATATTTGTCATTGGCGTTTGTAACGTCTCCGGTCTCTCACACTAAAATGCTAAAAAAATGTAATAGGAGATCGTTGCTGATGAAGAAGTATCTTCGTACATTGCTTATGGAGAGACAACATATGAGCAAGCCAAAGAACTCATTACAACTGAAGAAGTAAAGAACAATGTTGTAATGTGAAAAAAAGTGTGTAAATATTGAATAAGTATATATAAGTCATGTTTAGATCAAGTATTAAGAATCTCTCTTTTTATTTGTATTGGATTTTGAAAGGGTTAAGTGGCTAACAAAGTCATTCAAATTATGTGTTTCTCAAGCTATGTTTCTTATACATATCTTTAATAAATTGTTTGAGCTACGTTGATGTAATGATGCTAATATTTGGTTGGTTAGTTGAGTTTATGTTAGCTTTTAGTCTAATTAACCTTTTCGTGCTTAATGGAATAAATCAGTTAGCAAAGACTCATTTATAGTTTTCATATTTGGATTATCAGGTTGTTACTTATACATATAGACCACAATAGGTGTCATTCCAACCCATTTATCTATTAGCGAGTTGATTCAGGACATGTCGTCCTATCAGGTTAAAAGAATTAAAAATAATATTAGTTTGATTAAAGTTGTGTTAGATGGTCAAAGTTAATTAGAAATGCTTTTAAAAAAAATAATATTAGCTTAATTAATGTTGTGTTGGATTTATGTAATAACGTTAACAAAGTTGATTGTCAAAGTCAATTAAAAATACTTTTTTACGTTTCATTTGATCGGAAAGTGTAAATTATGTAATAACGTTAACAAAGTTGAGCTCTCAAACGAACTACATATGATTTTTTAGCTCATTTCTCAAACATAGATTATAAGCTTATTTGAATGAAAAAAAAAAGGTATTTAAAAATATAGTAGTTTTTTGTTGCTGAGATGTTCCATTCATATTAATAATGGGTGGTGATTTGCACACTCCTTTGATTGATTATGACACTCTAATTTAGAGTATATTGACACTTATACCCTCACATAATTTTTACTCATTTTCACCCTGTAAGGGTATAAATGTCAAGACACTCTAAATTAGAGTGTCCCAATCAATTTGAGGAGTGTGCAAATCACCTCCCATTAATAATTGGTTGTTATGTACATGTAGAAAGAAAATAATCGATAAAGTGACAAAGCACTTGAAAGTTACAACGACGTTCTCAATTCCAAGGTTGAGGATTACTCCGTCAGATAAGCGTTTGCCTCTTAAGATTGTCAGGAAACAATATCCGATATCAGTATCTTTTGCCATGACAATCAACAAAAGCCAAGGGCAATCGCTTTCTAAAGTTAGTTTGTACTTGCCCCGTCCTGTTTTCACACATGGACAACTGTACGTTGCCATATCAAGAGTAAAAAGCAAGCGGGGTTTGAAGGTTGTCGTTTGTGATCAGGATGGTAATCTCTCCAAAACCATAACAAATGTCGTTTATAAAGAAGTACTTGAAGGTCTTTGAACAAGGTTCATGTTGTATCATTGGTGTAATCACGTTATATTATACTATGGTTCATTATTTTTAATGTTACAAGGTTTGTTAGCAACTCAATTGATAATTAAAATCACACATCATTTTATGTTCGAGTCAATCTATTTTAGATTGGCAACGCGATGGTTGTAAATCGATTGTGACTCACACATATTTTAAATTTAACAAATTTACGTTATTACTTTTATTATCATCTCATTTATCTATTTCTTTAAAAAATAACCCGGTGTCAACGGGTCTCTAAGCTAGTTAAAAGTATATACAATCGAATATCAATTACTATTTACTGTCATAAAATTATTTTAACATTAAATGTCTTATTTGTTTGATATATACATTTTATTAACAAATCTTGATAGAAATTTGATGTAGCCAAGTTGGATAGCAATTTGCATTTTGTTCTTCACAACCCAATTTCAAACCACCCAATATGCACGCTTTGATAGAAATTTGATGTCTTATTTATTTGATATATACATTTTATTAATAAATCTTGATAGAAATTTGATGTAGCCAAGTTGGTTAGCAATTTGCATTTTGCTCTTTAAAACCCAATTTCAAACCACCCAATACGCACACTTTTTATTATTTTATTTTATTTTATATGTTTATTAATATTTTTGCTTTAAAGACATTATATATATAAGGTAAAGAGCAACGACGGTGGCATTTAAAAAAAAGAAACAACTCTTTGGTTGGTCGGTTGGTTTGTGTCGTTTTTTTATTTTTGGGCCGCTCGGCTTTGAGCCTCTATTCCCATATCATGCTGGCCCGTTTCTCTGTACTTAGATAATATTAGTGCCACGTTTCAGTTTCATTCCATCTGGAACACACCACCGCTCGCTTATCATCTCATCTAACCTTTTTCTGCACCGCCTTATTGGATGTGATGTAGTTTAGAGATGGCGTGTCCTGATTGACCACTGCTTATGTCGGTTTCTTCTTATGCGGTTTGCCTTCTTTTGATACCTATTAGCAGATAATTATACATGTATAGAAATTGAATTTTAAAATTAGGGTTTTGAATTGGGTTACTGCTGGAGGTTAGTAATTATACAGATCCTAAAACCCTGATTCAGTTATTACAAATTATGGGGGGGGGGGGGGGGGGTTCTTACTAGCTGTTAAAAATTATACATGTGTCAAGTTGTTTGAATCAGGGTTTTCAATTGGGTTAGTGTTGGGTGCGTTTGGATTAAATTATTATTGCAGGTTATTACCTAATCTTAAATGTCTTTGGTGGTTAATGGTATTGACTGTCATAGGTTTCGATTAAGAATGGGATTAGTAACATGTTGGCGAGGCAGGCAACTGAGCTTGCAGCCACTGTTACATGTGAGGACCATGTCTTAGAAATTGTATTAAAATATCACCGCCGTTGCTCTTTACCTTATTTATATAATGCCATTGACTGTCATTGGTTTCGATTAAGAATGAGATTAGTAACTTGTTGGCGAGTGTCACAATTCTCAATTTCCGGTCATTTCTCGAATTTACTATTCATCTCGGGAATTTACTATTCATCATTTTACTATTCATCGTTTTTGAAGTCGATTTAATATTTTGAGAGGTTATTTCAAAATTTAACTATTTAAAAAACACTATTCATTCCCGGAGAAAAATTTATATTCATGATTTTTAATCATCATTTTTCGTAAACTAGGTTTACGAGTATCTAGTTTATGTAGCCGTGAGGGTTAAGCTGCATATTCATGGAACATCATTGAGATCACTTCATATAGACTAGAGTTAGTCTACATATCATCCGTAATATCATTTTCATATTAGTTCATGCATGGGTTTGCATATTTCAGTAACGTATATTTTTATATTAAATAAACGCTATCGTACGATCATTTATTTTGAATAATTGATCCGACAATTCCAAAAATTATCCTAATATATTTTTATACTCATTTTAAGACTATAAAAATTATATTATTAGTTTACCCGATGTTTTGAATTTATTTTGTATATAAATTGTTATGTATATATATTTACGACGGTTTTCGTAAATTTAACTCGATAATTATTTATTCACTCAATTCTCGAGAGAAATGTATTTTTATAATTTTTATGACTTCGATATATTTTATTTTGTTCCATAAAAATCGATTTCTAGCTAACGCTACATTTAATAACTAATTATATGTACCAAATATACATTGTACATAACTTAAAATGCATTTAATCATCCAAAATACACTTCATCCCCCCCCCTAATACCCTTGCCGACCACACTCACTCCTAGTCATCATTTTATAAATATCTTGCAAGATAATTGGACACCTACTCATTTTTGGTTAGATATTTGCATAATACAACAAGTTTAATAATTAATAACACATATAAACACATAGTTACAAGGTGAAAACAAAAATAAATCCTCTCATCTCTTTGTGTATGATCGGCCAAAACAAGAAGAATCCATAAAAATTTCAAGATCAAGTGTTTTACAATCTCTATTAGTCTTATATTTTAAGGTTTTGAAATAAAAAAACCTAAAGATTAATTAAGTTTCTAGTTCCACAAACTCTTTAATCACTCAAGTAAGTTCTAAATAATTTTTCCTACTCTTTCATAATCATATTTGATCTATTTTTATTATGCCAGTACAAAAATGTGCAAGTATTATATGTATTCATACCACTTTTACTTGTTTTTATTACTTATTATTAGTAAAAACTATCCTATAATTATTCCTATGAAACCTATCATTGTTGATGAAGTTTAGGAACCCATGATACCCTAAGAAGGTGTATGGTAGGTTTAAAATAGCTTTGGTGTTGATTGGAATGTTTTAGAACAAGTTTCAAACAAGAGAAATCGTTTTCGACAACATATAATTAAGGGCTGTAACGTTTTGTAAAATCTGGAAATTTCAGTACGCTGGGATTATTTTGGTCTAGATATTCAGAAAATAGATTTAAAAACGAAACCGTGACCGCTTGAACAGGTTAAAACGGGTTTATAACGAAGAAGTTACGTTAGTTTCAAGTTTAAAGCCGAAAACTATTTTCTGAAAATGTACATGCTGTTAAGGGTTTTTCTAAGGACAAAAACGAGTTTTTAACGTAAACTAGAGGAGTCGACTTATCAAAAATATATTAGTATACTTTAACACGAAACCAAGGATATTTAGATCGTAGAAAATGAGCTTATAATGACCGAGATACAAGCATTTGAAAACCGACGTTCACAACTTATTTCCATCAGCTTTTACTAAAATATTTCTAAGTGTTGAAACTGTCTTTTCGGGTACCCACGTTTGGAGCCGTTTTTCTCAATGATCGAGTTGGTTTTGGTAAAATAGTATTTTTGAGTAAAAGTTAGTTCACCTGGCATATTTTCCAAAATGTCCAGCCATTCGTCAAACGGATTTATAACGAGTAACTTATGACCTCTCAAACTTTCCCGAAAACTGCCCAGAAACTGCATTTTTAGCCCGACTACCTCACTTCACCATCATTTTTATCTAGGATCGAGACTCGTATGGACAAAAGTTCAGTGTTACGACTTTTAGATAATGTTACAAGCATTCCAAAACCGCTGAGTTTGTTTCTGTTAGGTCACCATATTAGTAACACAAGCATCAATATAAGAAATAGAGAAGGAGAATGATCGGTTGAACAATAATCAAACACACACACACGTATGAATAAGGCCGGTTACGCGTAGAGAGTGAGTGAGAGAATAAATTGAACAACCAACCCTCAAGTGAGGGTTATTACAAGGTATTTATAGGAGAGGGAGCTAGGGCAACACTCCTAGTCCCTTCCTTTCTCTTATGGACTTGGGCCTAGGCTTATGGGCCTTCTACATAAGCCTAAGCTAATAACAAACATAAAGGCCATATTAAGCTAACTATTACATATGAATCACTAACACTTGAATAAGGTTTAGGAGTGATTCCAACAATCTCCCCCTAAGTGTTAGTGACGAATGAATGAGTGATAAACGTTGTAGGTGCTGATGTAATAGTAGCTTTGACGTCTTCTGACATTCTTCTTTCTTGTGAGAAGAGGTGTCTTGATTCGAACAATCTCCCCAGTGTAGAGAAATTGTTTCCTTTGACAAGTTCTGTTTTGACGTCTTCATTTTCTTTGTTCTTTAGTTCTTTGTTCTTTGAAAGTGATAGTATGTTGTGGTAATCTGCATCAGGTCTGCTTCGCTGCTCCAGTGTCTCCACGTCTTTCTACAACATGCTCACACGCTCTTTAACGTTGGATTACAGTTGATGAAGTTCTTTAAGTCTTTAAACTTTGTAGATTCTTTGTAGACGAAGAATCATTCTGACTTTGTGTTGCCTTTGATAATGAGAGAACTTTCATAAGTGATGTTGTTGGTATGAGCATGTGGAGAATCTGCACGATCAGTCCGCTCCAGAGCTTCCATAAGAAGTAAACATAGGAAAGGTTAGTAATAAGCGGATTCCGGCACTTACAAGTTTGAACTTCGAGAGTGTTAACAGCATAGTGTGAAAACACAACTCTAATTCTCACAAAGGCCGTTCCTGAACCGGAGTCCCACAAGTGAGATAACGCGATGTACCGAAGTACACCTACGATTCAGATGAGTCGCTGAGGTACACCGAAGCATCTCCTCACGACTGTAGACCGTTTGAGACCACTAAGCGTAATCCACGGGGAGTTACCGAAGCGACCTGCTGTCAGGGTTGTTTGATGTTGACCCTGGCAGGAGTTTCCATTCAATCACTGAGGATCACAGATGTGAACCTCTCATAAATGTTCTCGACAGATTGCTAGGATCTGTGTAGGACTCGATAACGTACCACTGTTGTTCTTATTGTTGAACAACAAGTGATGAAATGTCAAGTGTACCTAAGAGATCTTTTGATGAATCTCGTGGCTCTAGACTCAATAGTGCGTTTTGGTTTTCCTGAGCGGAGACTAGGGAGAGGGTCTCCTTCTTCAATACCAGCAATCTCTAAGAGAAAGCCAATAGTTTACGTAGGGTTTCCTGTGAGAATGAAACAAGCTTCTTTTGAGAGAAACTTGAGTGGCTAAGAAGGTTTAGTGCATGCGTCACTGGGTCCATGACGACTTTTAATCTTCAATACCGGCGTCATCAAGTGACAACCAGTAGCATATGAATTGAACCCGGTGTCTGCCCTAAGTTGAATAATCTGGAGGGTTATTTCTTTTCACCCTTTTCTTTGCTTTTCTTTTTAATTCTTCAACTCCTTCTTTCTCCGATTCTCATTTTCTCCTTTTTATAATCATACCTAAGGACTTCTAAGTACTAACTATTTGTGATGTCCTTAGGTAGATCCCTCCGGCTCTGGCGGATCATAGGACGGTTATTCCTAACCTTAGTCACCTTATAACTCCATTGCCATAAAGCCATTTTCATGAAAATCTCTCGAAGTGTTTGTAAATGAAAAACATGTTTGAACACTTTAAGAGTTTTAGATTTTCAGAAATACTCCCCCTCAACATGTACTTAAGAGTTTTGACAGAAATCTGCACATTGAGGAAAGAGCGCGCACTTTTTGAATTGATCGACTCAAGATAGACAATTCCCCGAGGGACACGGTTACGTTGCATAGTTAAAGAGTTACATTGTCAGCTTTTAGGTGACAACTAGCTCTAATAACTACCTTGAAGGTGTGGACAAACCTTGAAAGGTTGTCAAACCCGTCAAAGTTCATGTCTATCAAGAGCTTCTCGAATAGGTACAATTTACTTGGATAAGTCTTTGGAAGACAAATCTTTTCAATGTATGACTGTTCAGATCCCGTCAATTCATGGGTTAAGTCTTTTCACACGACGATTCAAGTAGCAAATCAACATATTTCTTATCACAATAGTTTTCTCCCCCTCAAAAATGGCATATAAATGTTATTTTTGATAACGTTTTGATAATAAATATGACCATTGTGAGTTTTGTGGGAAGATTATCATGAAGAACAAGTTGTTTTGAACAAAGATTTTAGCAAATACTCCCCCTCAACAAGTAATACTAACTTTTGAGGTTTTGAAAAACGTAAGGGGAAGTACTTGTTCTTTTGAGCAAAACCTTGAAAAATGAAAGGTTTGATAGGTTTTACTCAAAAGTAAGAAGCTTTTGCTCCTTTTATAGGATTGTGGCACTGAAGCATACCACAGGGTCCTCTCATTACAAGAACGGGTTGTACACTGTTATGTGTGCACAAGCCATTGACAATATAAAATCACACATCCAAAATAATATGAAATAGAAGCAGTTTAAGGGGTACCAGGTAGTCCAGTAATATCACCAGGAATGCGAACAGGGGGTTGATAGCCGGTGAGAGTAATCCTGGGACGACCACCTACAAAGCTCTCTAGTGTTCTGAACTGGTCCCTTCTGTACAACCTCTCATCAATCATGGTGATGATCCTCTTCACATCCCGTCTGTCCTGAGAGTTCCATCGCTTTGGTGTCCCAATGTCTTCATGTATATCCTTCAACCTATAAGCCAAGCCATCCCTAACCTTCTTCAATGTATGATCCCCAAACTTGTGAAGATCTCTACACGCCATCAAGCAGTTTCGTTGTAGCTCACTACGGTAAATTACTCTGAATGGTTTGCTGACGAGGGTGTATTGTGGAAGCTGGTTGATGTCGGGAAGTTCTAGCTGAGGTCTGGTGAAGTTGACACGGGTCTGATACAACTCAACAGCAAGTTGTAGATCTTCTACACGTTCCTGTATCACTATGCTTCTGATGAATATGAGCAAGGACTTGATGTATTCACGTTGAATTTCAGTCAAGAATTGTCTCATGCGTCCCTGTACTTTGGCAAGATACAGATCTTCAATGTCGTTGAGAGACAAGTTCTAAAAGTCCGCTTCACAGAATTCATAGTCTCTTTCTTCTTGTCTTTTGACCACAATTTTCTTGAGGAAAGTGTAGTCCCATTTAGATGAAAGAGCTACATGCTTAACAACAATGATTCCTTTAGTACTGAACACTTCATGTTGAGACTTCTGAACCTGGCAGCTTCTGTAGTAGATTCGTCGGCGTTCCGGCCAATGGTGAATCCCATACATTGCATCACGATCATACAATTCCACATTGTTGGAAAACATGTGGGTAGCCTTTTCCTTGATGGCTATGCAGTTAGAGTATATGGCTGTCGGGAACAGAAGTGTCAGTGATGTAGCGTATTTCCTTGAACCATCACTGTCGTGTAGAAGAAATTCCAAGTCATTGTTGAAGAAGTAGCGAAATGGAATCTTAGGCTGATCTGGTTGGCCAATCATTGGTAGAGGTTTAGACCAGTCGGTGTAGTAAGGAGCATTGTCTTTCCTGGAGAAGTCGATGTTTGCTTCAAGGTTGAGCCAATAAATGTTGTTGGACATGGCTCGTGCTATGTTTTCAAGATGGTATTCAACCTCGATGGCACTTTCCGAGCTGTCTTTTAGCAGTTGAAAGGCTTCATTCTTGATTCGTTTCAACTCTGATTTTGTCATCTTCTTCACTCGGAATTTTTCTTGCAGTAACTTTGCATGCTCTAATGTACTACCGTCTACCAGATCTTGACCTTCAGATGGATAGGAAGTAGAATTAACAAGTGTAGAAAACCAGTCGTATTCATCAGTGTCATCCTCGTCTAGCCATGATACGACGTCAGCCTTGGGCACCTTCTTCTTCTTTTTCTTAGGCCTAGATGAGGATTCTAGTTTCTTAACTTTGTCGGGAGAGGTGGGTTGTTGTTGGGGCTCACGGACTTCCTCATCGTCACCACCCGTATACTCGAAGTGATCACTAGTTTTCTGAGTCTGGGGTGGTAACTCAGAATCCTAAGGTTTTTCAGTAGAAGAGCGAGGAGGAGATCTTTGTTGAGCTGGAGTCCTTTGGGGTGGAGGTTGCATGGAGGATGATTCACCAGACTTCTTCGGGCGTTTAGGCTCGTCATTCTTATCCTTATCCTTATCTTTTTCGTCTCTTGGACGTTTAGGCCTTTGTGCTTCTTCCCTGTAAGCTGATTTGAGTTGGTATTCCAGCAGTGCTTCAAACAATTTACCTTCGGAAGAAGTAAATGTTGCAGAGCGTTTAGACATTTGAGCTACCAGCCTGTTAACCAATTCAGCATCAAAGAATATTATGGGATCAACTGGGTTGATGTTGACATGCATTGGTGTTGATCTCATAGTTTTCTTGGCCAAATGTAATAGATTCGGATAGAGTTGTTTGGTAAACATCTCCTTTGTAACTCCAGGAAC
Source organism: Chrysanthemum seticuspe (assembly GCA_019973895.1). Lineage (NCBI taxonomy): Eukaryota > Viridiplantae > Streptophyta > Magnoliopsida > Asterales > Asteraceae > Chrysanthemum > Chrysanthemum seticuspe. The sequence continues at coordinate 282,570,961 of BPTQ01000004.1, read as the reverse complement.
GATGTCAAGAAGGTACTTATGAGTGTAAAATTTGATCATCTCGTTCATTTTCCCTTGAAGATCTCGTTGCATGAACTTCTGGATGTATTCCCTTTCTTCTTTCATCTTGTCATTCTCGTCGTGAAGATACTGTACCTGGTCAGCGAGAAAATTCAGCTTTCTGTAAAGCACGTCTTTCTTTCTGACCTGCTTGACAGCTTTAACTATTCGAGTCTTGGCATGAGAGATCCAAGAGGCCGTAGGCTTCTTCACTGATTTGGATGTGGATCTGGTTGATCTTTTGGATGGTGGTGGTGAAGAGTGAGAAGACGAATCTGATGATGAAGAGACATGAGGAGACTCGGGGTCCTTCGGTGGTTCAGAAGTTTCCTCCTTAGAACGTGCAGGACTGTCTAGAAGAAAATGATCATAGGCGGTTTCTTCTTCATTTCCAGACTTAGCCTTATCATCAGCCTTAGAATCATCAGCAGGAGTTTTCTTAGTCTTTTCAGTTTCTGGTTCCTCAATATCAAAGTTGATGGAATCCTCAATCTGCCATTGTTGTTGTTCGTGGGTGATGGTAGTACCAGTTCCCTTATCGGGTTGATTAACTGCATCAAGAACTGGTGTGGCTTGAGTACCACCGCTTGAACCTCCAGGGTCACGAATTTGATCTTTTATGAATGCTTCGGCAAGATGTTTATGTCTGAGTTCCTTCAACTTTCTTTGATATTCCTTTTGCTCATCTATTGGTTCTTCTTCAGAGCACTCCTTATCATGTTCAATCACAAGAGTTTTCCCTTTACCTTTGTCAGCTGGTGGACTGAGAGGTTTAGCTACTGATGGAGTTATATCAGTTGCAGTTTCAGAGTAGAAGACCTCATCGTCTGATTCGGTGTCATCATAGCTTTCGTCCACTAGCTTTCTTGGCGGTTCGGGCTTGGGAATGGTAATAGGAACAACTTCCTTAGAGGGAACTTTCCGTCTGTGGCCAGTTTCCTCTTAGGGAACTTCCTTTTACTCTCAGTGCTTGCAGCACTTCCTGCACTTCCTCTTCTGGTTTTCCTTGTGGGTGTGCCAGAATACTTGTCATCGAGAAAACCAACTTTGCTTTCTTCAACTGCTACCAGATACCTTTTGTACGTGTAGAGCTTTTTGATTTCATCAGACAGAAGGTGATCCGGCAACACAGCACCTTGTTTCTTTATCATTGATTCCTTGAATCTGACTGTTAGAGTAGGTTCAGACAACATGTTGTGATTGTTGGGGTCATTGAGTCTCTTTGGGATATCAGGATTAAGTCCAAGTGCTCTTTGGATCAACAGTTTTGTATATATGATATAAGGAATCTTTGAGCCAAGCTTTTTGAGGAATGACATCATGTCGTCCCATATCAGAGCTTCAATTTCGATGTGCTTCATGTTGATCAAAGCCCAAAAGATCTGCAGTTCCACGAGCTTGGGATGCTCATAGCCACTGTCACGACCGGAAACAGATTTGGTGATGATGATGTAGAGAGTTCTCCATGGTTGAGGAATATTCTTAAGATCCACGTATGAATGCTTAGTGATTACTCCTGTAGCTTCTTCATAACCAATGTCGATCATGAATTGTAGAACAGTCTCTTCAGTTGGTGCAGCAACGTAATCAGTAGGCTCGATGTCGGGAATGAGGAGAACAACCCTTAAGTCTGCAGGTGTGATGGTGACTTGTTTGTGGTTTAGAGTCACTGTCACAGCATTATGTCCTTTGATCTTTTGCACTGTGTTCCAGAACTGATGAATGTAGATCTCAAGCACTGTAGCAGAATTTGAGAGCATGTTCTGATAAGGATGATTCTTCAGAATATCCACAGCAATCAAGCAAGAAGATTCTGAGCAGGTGAGAGTTTCAAAGTCAACACAAATGTTGTTCTTTCCAATCTTCATTGGATAGCCATTAGGGAAGATATCAGCAACGGTGAGAACATTTGGTGCATCCACATTCTGCATATGAGCGTCCATGTCTAGATCTGAAATACATTTAGCCAAAAGAACCAACATATCGAAAGAGATTATGTTAGTCAACAGATGGTTTTATTGTCTAATTATTGAATGTGATATGTTGATGATTGTTACGAGTCAAATGTCACTTGTTTGTCCAATATTCCAATGACGTCGTGATAAGTTTCGTGAGTTAGTTAACTTTAAGTTTTAAAGTTCATGTTATCACTTATTTTTCACAACATATTAAACGATTAAGCTCATTAGTGACATTATTGGTTTCGTGATGTTATGATTTATTTATTTACAAGTTTGTACGCGTAACAATTCATGATTAAGGTTAAACAAGGCTTAGGCGTAGAAATGGCAAGCTTATGCGTAAACAGGAGTGATATACGCGTAAAACGCAAGCTTATGCGTAGGTTCTTAACTTATGCGTAAGAAATATTACGTGTAGGAAAAGGGGACCTTATGCGTAGAGCTTACGCGTAAGCGCATATAAAACCTTACGCGTAAGGCTTACTCGTAAGAGTAGGCCTTATGCGTAGAGGTCACTGTTTACGCATATCCTTCACAAGATACGCGTAGTCCCTTATGTAGAACCTTACGCGTAACAGTTACGCGTAAGATTACTCTTACGCATAACCTTCTACGCGTAAGGTGATCCTTATGCGTAGATTTCTAATAACCTTGATTCTGAATTTTCACTTGTAGCAAACCTGAAACAAATTCATCATAACATCAATATTAACATCCACATTCACTTATTTTCAGAACACAGCATGATAAACACATTAAACAGTTACGCGTAAAATCACTTATGCGTAGACCTAAACCCTAAAGTTCAAGAATTACGCGTAAGATATCTAGCCATAGGAATTGCACCAAAGTTTTTCTGGGATGTTTTAGAAGCCTATTGAGATATTCTATCCAAGTTTTAACAATCTCTAAGAGAATCAGAAATACCTAATTCTTACGAACATAAACCCTAATTTCCAATTTATGAATCATTAGTGTTTCTGGGTAATATCTGGGCCTAGATATGATCAATTCAACTTGAAAACAACCTCATACAACAATCTTTATCACCAAAAACGTTCACATATGAAAACACCCAATTCACGCATAAACCCTAGTTTTCCAGAATCAATCAATTCGTGTTTCTGGGTAAGTTTTGAGGATAAAAATGGTATCATTGATGTTAGGAAAACGTTTTGACACTATCATTTTAACCACAAACACACAAACTTGATTATGTGTTCATACGCATATGCGTAGAACACAAAATCAGCCATATACGTAAATCTAACCGTTGGATTTGTTTAAGATTCAATACCAATGTTTGTAATCATGTTAGAAACATAAAACCACTTACAGTTTGTTGATCAAAAACACGGATTAGACGAATGATTCTTAGGCGTAGGATATGTTTGATGAAAATTAAATGTGAAGAGTTAATGAGGTTGGTGGGTAGTTATGTTAAAATAAGTTTATGCTTTTGACAGTTTTAGCCCCTCCACCTTTTTCCATTTACATCCAATGCCTTTAACTTCCAATTTGGTTACCAAACGAAGGATATCTTGAAAGAATTTTGACGACACTCCCCCTCGACTTAAAAATTAATGAAAGTTTATAAATTTTAGTCCGAGGAGTGTCAGAAACCAGAAATGTGACCACCATTATTAAAGAAAACAACCGGGATAATGTAACATGCAAGTACAAGGTTATTTTGAAACAGTTAAGTATATATTTTCTCCCCCTCAACACTTGATCGAAAAAATACTGAATTTTGAAAGATTTGAGTGTTGACAGAAGATTTGTACTTGCCATGTTGAAAGAAATAAAGATAGAAGAATATTTTTGTTGTTTTATCAGGTTTTATATTTTTGTATTTTGTTTTTGAAAGATATTTACAAAAGAGGTTTTGGTGTTTGACTGGTTTTTAAGAATATTTTAAGAGTTCATCCAGTTCCTCTTGAGTCAAACACCGCATACCAATCCGGTGGACCAACTCATTAAAACCTAGCAGGAGCTAATGCTTTGGTGAGAAGATCTGCCAATTGGTATTCTGTACCCATAAAGTATAATTCAACAGTACCCTTTTCCACGTGGTCCTTGATGAAATGATATCTAAGATCAATGTGCTTTGATTTCGAATGTTGAACTGAGTTGCATGAGATCGCAATAGCACTTCGATTGTCACAATAGATCGGGATTCTGTCAAATACGTAACCATAGTCTTTGAGTTGTGTTCTCATCCAAATGACTTGAGCACAACACGCCGACATGGCTACATATTCTGCTTCTGTTGAGGACAGCGATGTACAATCCTGCTTCTTTGATTGCCAAGACACCAGTTTGTCACCAAGAAATTGTAGTGCTCCTGAAGTACTTTTCCGAGAGTCTAAGCATCCTGCGTGGTCAGCGTCTGAAAAAGCTATTAGTTCAAAACCAGAATTCTTCGGACACCAGATCCCCAAGTTAATGGTTCCCTTGATGTATCGGAGGATTCTTTTAGCCTCTGAGAGGTGGGTTTCAGTTGGTCTCGACTGATAACGGGAGCAAAGATATACGGCAAAGACAATATCAGGTCTGCTGGCTGTTAGATACATGAGAGACCCAATGATACTACGGTATTTTGTAGGGTCAACCAGTTTTCCATGCAAATCAGCGTCCAGCTTCTTGGTATGTAACATTGGTGTGGCATAAGTATCACATGTATTCATTCCAAATTTGTTCAGAATTTCAAGGGCATATTTGGACTGACTCAAGAAAATACCACGGGGTGATTGATGAACTTGCAGTCCTAGAAAGAACGTAAGTTCACCCATCATGGACATTTCAAAATGTTTCTTCATTAGTTTTGCAAAAGCGATTGAATATTTTTTATGTGTTGACCCAAAAATGATGTCATCCACGTAAATTTGAACAATTAAAATATGTTCCCCGTGATATTGTATGAAAAGAGTTGGGTCGATGATAAGGTTTTAAAAGGTACCATTTTGAGGGGTCGTTTAAACCCTTATTTGATCACTTTTGTATCCGTTATTGCTTAATATCGTTCCTTTTCACTTTTCAGGTCTCTTGAAGGCAAAATGCTGGAATGGCACTTATTTGGACGAAAAGGCGCGAATATACGAAGAAAATGGCCAAAGTCAGAATCGAGACACTCAAAGCTGCTGAAAACAGAAGGCGACGGCGTCAGGTGTTAATTGCGACGCCGTCGGAGGATTTTTGTGACGATACAGAAGCCAAAAACCCTATTTTCAAGTGACGACGTCGGGCTTTAAAAGAGTAGGCCGTTGCTACTCAGACGGCCTAGATGCAACCCAGACGACGTCAGAAGCTGAAGAGGACGGTGTCACAGACATAAGGTGACGCCGTCGCAAGGTTAACGTGGCCAAGACGAAACCCTAATGACGGCGACACGACGGCGTCACAAAACATAAGGTGACGCCGTCGCATATGTAATATTATATATAGAATCCGAATTTTTCAGTTTTAGGAGAGTCTTTTTGGAGTAAAAACCTAAAACCGAACCAAGGGTGTCTTGTTCAGTATTTTAGGGTTCCAAACCCTATCTTACATCAAGATAAGTATTTACTTCATCAATTTAATTATGTCTTTGATTATTTGTGTGTATGCTTGCATGTTCTCCATGTCCGGCTAATTTATTTGTGTGTTTGCTTAGGGAATATGAAACTTAATTATTAAATATTGATTGGTTGTTTCTTATCTTAGTTGATTAATGATCTAGTAATGCGATAGGTCATTCGTTGTGTACTTAATGCTTGATTCATCTTTGTGAACCTTAGAATATAATTACCTGAGTAGTTGTAAGCTAAACCATCCAAAGAGTGCCTTAGAGTAAGAGTTTATTATCCCTAGTGGGTTTTGTAGACGAGACCCTTTGGTAAGTTCAAAGAGTTAGGGAGAAACGCATACCCTACAACTTTAGACACACAACGCAACTAAGAATAAGACGTGACAACTCAACCATCAATAGGAGATAATTAAGGAGTAGTAAAACCTAAGTAAACACATCTTTAAACTATCATACGAGCACACATTAATTAGACATAGACTACCACCACCTTAGTTTAGATAATTAGATAAGAGTAGAGTAATCGGTAGAAATACCAACCCCCCAAATCCAATACCCGAGATTCGTACTTTTCAATTTCCTAAAAAAACATAAAAAAGATAAAAAATAATCTTCCTCAACCTTAACCTTAGCGTAGTAACTTCTCACTAGCATTCCTATTCCCCTAGAGAACGATATCAATACCTGTGGCTTACCCTAATACTACACTACAACGATTAGGTTCACTGCCTAGGGTGTTGAAAAACTTGCTCGACGAAAAGGAAGTTCCTTTGACCCCGAACGCGCTGCGTAAGCGTATCAAGTTTTTGGCGCCGCTGCCGGGGAATAGAATAGCTAGTTAGTAGTCCACCTCGTTTAGATTCTTTGCTTGATTCCTATAAAGTAAACTTTTTTCTCATTTTTAGCTTTCTCTTAGTCTATCCCCTTCTTCGTGACCTTTGTTCGTAACACCCATCACTTTTCATCATGGAAGATAATAACCAACCACCACTCATCAACCCACCACCAAATGACCCGCCAAGAGCCCGTACTCTTGGTGAATACTCAAGACCAAGCCACCTAGGCTATAGGAACACCATTGAGCTTCCCGACCAAGCCCAAACTACGGCCCTGCGATCCGACACCATCCGGTTGGTGCAAAACGGATGTGCATTCCATGGACTTCGTTCCGAAGATCCAAATCAGCATCTGAGGGATTTCCTCAAAATTGTCGATTCCATCGACCTTGATGCTACTACTCGGGAGACCACGTGCATGCGTCTCTTCCAATTCTCTCTGCGGGACCAAGCTAGTAATTGGCTTGAGCGACTTCCTGCCGGCTCCATCTCAAGTTGGGATGATCTTACCTCTCGCTTTCTTGCTCAATTTTTCCCACCGGGGAGAACCACTAAGCTTAGGAATGACATCTTGATGTTCCAACAACGTCAAGGTGAATCTCTCTACGAAGCATGGACCCGATTCAAGGACTTACTTCATAAAGTCCCTCATCACGGCGTTGATCTTTGGCTCCTAGTCCAAATTTTCTATGATCATGTCAGTCTCTCCCTCCAACAAACCATTGATTATGCCTCCGGTGGAAGGCTAAGTAACCTCGATGCTGAGGCATGCTGGGAGGTTATTGAGGACCTAGCTCAATATGAAGAGGAAGGTTGGGAAACTCCAGTTGTTCAAGAGAACAGGTCAACTTCCCGAGCACAAGCAATTATGAGTATGGAGGCCCAAGTGAAGGCGTTAATGGGAGTAACCACGCGTGCTGATGAACATGTGAATGCAGTCAAGGAATTTTTGATCCCAAGAAAATCCCGGCAGGATGAATTCGAGGACATTATGTTGACATTTGTCTACAAGCAAGAAGAGGAAATAAAACGCCTCGAAGCTCAAATGCGAACAACTCATGACACTTTCTTGGGCCTAGCTAACAACTTCATGTTGAGCATCCGTGGTGAAATCGCAAAAAACAATATACCTAAAAAGCTAGAAAAGGTGTATGCGATACCAGGACATACCAGGGTGACTCCCGAACCTTCTCCCTTAGTAAACCTCGTCAAGGAATCATATTCTTGCTTGAACCCCTGTCTCAACGTTTCCCACTTGCTCCCTAGAAACACATTCATTGGAATGGTGCACGTATCACTTCCCGATTTTCCCAATGCGAGGAAAAGTTCTTTCGGTTTTAAACCTGGAAAAAAAGAACCTCACCCTCAAGACTTCGGAACTTCTGAGATCACGATTGAAAGACAATTTGACATATGCATTGCTTACCGTAGTGGAGATTACTGGTGGAATAACCAAATTGATTTTAAAATAAAAACCAAGTTTCTTGTCAAAAATAGTAACCAGATCTTTGATCCAGGCGGATTGACAAAACTGTTTTCTTTTACGAAAATTTGGGCGTGACGCCGTCACACTTTAACGAGTGACGCCGTCGCTAAGCCAGATCAGACGAATGAATACCTCACCATCCCTTTCATTCCTTACCCTACACAATTTTTATCCGCCCCACACCACACACCCACATTTTCCCCACCTCTAATTCATCATTTTGCCACGTCAATCTCCACAAGGTAAGTAATTCACATTGATCTTTGTCTATTTAATTGTCCTAATTCATGCTCAATTTTGTTTTTCCCTCTTTTTCGATCCGAAAACCCCAACTAATTTGATCGATGCTAAGTGCCGCCTATGAACCTTGTTAACTTGGCTAAAGATTAGGCTAATAATAGTGTTATCATGTGGGGGTTAACCTTGCGAGAAGCTTTGACGGCTTAGGAATCAAAACCACCTAGCCATTACACCATTGTCACTGCAACATGGGTGTTTGGGTTAAGGGCTGTGGTTAAAAACCTGGGTTTTTTCCTTGCAAAGGTCGGATTTGAATTCTGGTCGGGGTGACGGCGTCAGGTCTATGTTGCGACGCCGTCGTAACCATCTGATGTCATTCTGAGCATCAGAAAGGTTACTCATTTGTTCCCCATCTGTTTGATTTTCTGTTTCAGATGAGCAGAAGAACGAAGAGAACTAGGGGACAGTCTTCTAGTGCCCAGGAAAGTATAGCTGACACAATTGCTGGGTGGGGAGTATTTGTCGAGGAAGATTGCCAAGCTCGTTACAATGATTTGCTTCACCAAACCATTGACTCAGGGGCTGTTGTGGACTGGGGGTTTCTTGAGGAACGTGATCTGGCTAGAGAGTTCTCAAATAGTTTTAGGAGGGACAAGTTCACTGATCCCCAGTGGGAAAGGCTGTTTAGGATGCGTGAGCCCGTATATGGCGAGTTGGTGCGTGAATTTCACGCATCTTATACAATGGATATTAATTCATGTCGAGATAACATTGAGTTTCTGGGGGTCCGATTTAGGTTAGGTGGAGATTGGAGGGCTATGTCAGTACTTGAGTTTGGATGGAGGTTGGGATTATATACTGCTGGGAATGCTGAGAGTGATGTTTTTAGGGCTAGCTTGGCAGCCGGGCTTACCCATAGGGATGAGATGTTGGGTATTCAGTTCTGGAACACAATAGCTAACGGGAGTACATTACTGGGAGTACTCTCGCATCTCAGATCCGGGATCCACGGATTAGGCTAATGCACCGTTGTCTCACATTCTCTATCATAGGGCGCCGGAACACTAGTCATCATGTCACTTTACCAGATCTATTCTATCTCTACTGCATGATGGCCGAGGGTGTGCACTGTAACATCCCATTCTGGTTAGCCGACTACTTGAGGACTGCCAGTGGGATGAGGTTTGAGGATAAGGTGTATGGGGGTATGTTTATCACCCGGTTGGCTCGGTCTTTTGGCATTTTGGCATGGGAGGTACCCGCATACCTTAATGAGGTGTCACCAAGGGTCGTCAAAGCCAAGTCCTTAAAAGCTATGGAGGTAATCATGGATTATGGTAGGGGCTTTGCTTGGTTCCATGCTCAGCCCGCCATTCAAGGTGGTGATGATGATGATGATGAGGAGCCACAAATACCAGCAAACCAGCAGGGGGGGGGGGTGAAGCAGGAAGTTCCACTGACGCCTACAGGCACATGTCTAGTGGAGATTGGCAGGCCTATCAGGGAGCATGGATGGGACGCATGGATACATGGATGGCACAGCAAGACCAAAGGGCTAGCTGGACCTATGACCATACGGTCAGGCAGATGCAGCATCTGTCTATGCGTGATCAACTTGATCCACATCTCCAGATTGATCCTTTCCTAGGGCGAGAGGAGGATTATCCACGCTACGGGTATTTAGGCCATCTTCCCCCTGGTTATGACTATCGTTATGGACCCCCTCCCCAGTGACTCATGTAGTTTTTATGGATTGTTTATGAAACAATTTTTATTTGGGCATGTAATAATCTAGGACATCTTAACTTTGTGGTAAACTTTGAACTATGTGGTGTTTATGTATATTTGAATGTGGTGTGATCTGTCTAGCTTGTGTGATTGGATTGTCTTTGTTTGTGTCTTATATCCTTTATTGATTGTTTATCCTCATGTTTAAATTTGTAAAAATGCTTTATTTTGTTTTTAACCTCGTCTTAATTGCATATAAAGGTATTTTACATAAGGGATAAATGTAGGGAGGATTACACACGTTTTCAAAAGAAACGTAAACATGAGAGTAACAATTAAATAAAAGATATATATGTTTGTTTGTTCGAGTCAAATGCTTGTATTGAGTCATAATGGATGTTTTGCAGAAATTTTTCCAGATTCTAAAGATGTAAATTTTCCAGAATTTTTTTTCTTCAGAAAATCGCAAAACAGTTTTTGTCAGGATAACCTGACGGCGTCAGGATTGCAACCTGACGGCATCAGGAAGGAGTAAAAACATCAGATCACTTTTTCTCGTTTTCTGAGCTACTTATAAATTTTTGGAATTTTCCAGGTCTTAATTTTCTTAGAAATTCTGTAAACATCCATTCCACAAGCATTATATCCTAGTTTAAATCGAGTCTTATATATATTATTACCTCCGATTTTACGCGAAGGTTTCGTTTGTTTTCTTCAAGTGTGCAGGTTTAGTTTGTCAAGAAGAAGTTACACAAGATTGGAAGGAGCTTTTCACGCAATAATTCTTCTTGGAAAGGATTTAACCACCACTTTACACGGATCCTACCGAGCTAATCAGGGGAGTATTAGTTTCTTTCGTTTTTGATTACCTTCTTTTATCATAACTTTGATACTTTTGGGGAACATTGGGGACAATGTTCAGTTTAAGTGTAGGGAGGGAAAATAAAACGGGAACTTTGAAACTATGCTTATCCTTGATTATTTGCTTTGTCCAATTGTGATTGTGTAATAAACCATGAGAAAATGTCGGTTAGGGTAATTTTGGCACCAAATTTGAAATTTTTCATGATATATAGGAGTGGGCCATTAGTCTTAACAAAAGCATCTCACGGATAGGAAGTTATATGACTAGCACAAAACCCTTTACCACCCAAATTCCACCCAAAATGTGAGGATCGCCCTTAGATTAGTAGGAATTAAAAGCATTCATCTTCAATGCTTAGAGTGTGAACCGGTAGTATATTAGATTCTAGAACTTGTTTTGTGATGCATTCCGAGATCGCAAGTGAGACTACACTTGTGTAGTTAGGAATAACTAAATGATAAGAGGCATTATGATAACCCTTGTTTGATACCCGTAATATAATTACTCCTTCCACATCGGTTGAGTAATTCCCCCACACCCTTTGCGTTGTACTCATCTTTAGTACACGATACCCCTAGTTAACCCCTCAGAGCCTATCCTTTCCGCGGTTCTCGTGATGTTTTGGTTTTTCCGGAATATCAATGAAGAGCATTGTTTACACCCCACCCCCAAATATACACCCAAATCGCCTTAGCCTACCCCTTATGCACTCACTTTTAGTGCAAATGTTTGTTATCACCCTAAACCCTTAGTTCAATTATCTGGTTGCTTGCATGAGTTGCTAAGTCGAGTCATATCCTTTGTATAAAGTTTTGGGACGATTGGGATTCATGGGAAAAGTTAAAGTTTATGAAATGACGGGAAGGGAACGTTAAATTCAAATTCCCTTTGTTTGCGTAATAATGTACTCCAAGTGTTTTGATCTTTTCAATTCAGGTCAAATTAGTGTTAGAGTAATAAAAACTCAAGTGTAGGGATGTGCCTATAAATCCCTATCATTTTGATGTTACCATAGAGGATGGTAGAGTAAAAGTGTATGAAAAAAAAAAAAATCGAAAAAAAATAGAAAAAGAAAAAAAAAAAAAAAAAAAAAAATATATATATATATATATATATATATATATATATATATATATATATATATATATATATATATATACGGGCTACCATCCTACATCTATCCTTTAAATTTATGTTTGTTTATTTCCGTTACCTAGAGTTTTAGAGTGTCGAGTCTTGGCTTAGCAACGCCATTCTTCGTATGCATTTCACATAGAGATTTTTGACTTACCACCACTAAATAGCCTATCCCACCAAACCCTTGTTTCCCTACCGTAAACCTAACGTTACAACCCTTTAAAGACCTCTTTGATAGTCTTTCCTAGGTGCTTACGCCAAAGCGATGGAGGTTCGATCTATTCTCAAGCCTATGGTAATCTATGTACTAGGACCGGTTAATGAGTGTTTATCTTCCATTTCCAATTTGTTATATTCCATATACACCCGAGAGAGATGTGAGTATCCAAACACCCCATGTGAGGTGCTAGTATGTAATTTCCGTGCTTGTTATGACTTTTGCGGGGCTTATATGTGTTGTGGACCGTTTTGAATCAATGCTTCATGACCCCTAACTTATAAATTAATTGGCTAAAAGCACATTTGCTTGAGGACAAGCAAATAACAAGTGTAGGGATATTTGATAAGGTTTTAAAAGGTACCATTTTGAGGGGTCGTTTAAACCCTTATTTGATCACTTTTGTATCCGTTATTGCTTAATATCGTTCCTTTTCACTTTTTAGGTCTCTTGAAGGCAAAATGCTGGAATGGCACTTATTTGGACGAAAAGGCGCGAATATACGAAGAAAATGGCCAAAGTCAGAATCGAGACACTCAAAGCTGCTGAAAACAGAAGGCGACGGCGTCAGGTGTTAATTGCGACGCCGTCGGAGGATTTTTGTGACGATACAGAAGCCAAAAACCCTATTTTCAAGTGACGACGTCGGACTTTAAAAGAGTAGGCCGTTGCTACTCAGACGGCCTAGATGCAACCCAGACGACGTCAGAAGCTGAAGAGGACGGCGTCACAGACATAAGGTGACGCCGTCGCAAGGTTAACGTGGCCAAGACAAAACCCTAATGACGGCGACACGACGGCGTCACAAAACATAAGGTGACGCCATCGCATATGTAATATTATATATAGAATCTGAATTTTTCAGTTTTAGGAGAGTCTTTTTGGAGTAAAAACCTAAAACCGAACCAAGGGTGTCTTGTTTAGTATTTTAGGGTTCCAAACCCTATATTACATCAAGATAAGTATTTACTTCATCAATTTAATTATGTCTTTGATTATTTGTGTGTATGCTTGCATGTTCTCCATGTCCGGCTAATTTATTTGTGTGTTTGCTTAGGGAATATGAAACTTAATTATTAAATATTGATTGGTTGTTTTTTATCTTAGTTGGTTAATGATCTAGTAATGCGATAGGTCATTCGTTGTGTACTTAATGCTTGATTCATCTTTGTGAACCTTAGAATATAATTACCTGAGTAGTTGTAAGCTAAACCATCCAAAGAGTGCCTTAGAGTAAGAGTTTATTATCCCTAGTGGGTTTTGTAGACGAGACCCTTTGGTAAGTTCAAAGAGTTAGGGAGAAACGCATACCCTACAACTTTAGACACACAACGCAACCAAGAATAAGATGTGACAACTCAACCATCAATAGGAGATAATTAAGGAGTAGTAAAACCTAAGTAAACACATCTTTAAACTATCATACGAGCACACATTAATTAGACATAGACTACCACCACCTTAGTTTAGATAATTAGATAAGAGTAGAGTAATCGGTAGAAATACCAACCCCCCAAATCCAATACCCGAGATTCGTACTTTTCAATTTCCTAAAAAAACATAAAAAAGATAAAAAATAATCTTCCTCAACCTTAACCTTAGCGTAGTAACTTCTCACCAGCATTCCTATTCCCCTAGAGAATGATATCAATACCCGTGGCTTACCCTAATACTACACTACAACGATTAGGTTCACTGCCTAGGGTGTTGAAAAACTTGCTCGACGAAAAGGAAGTTCCTTTGACCCCGAACGCGCTGCGTAAGCGTATCAGTCGACCGAACCTTTGGTAAAATTATTGGCAAATAGGAAGGATGATAACTTATCGTACCACGCCCGAGGAGATTGTTTGGGACCATACAGAGCTTTGTTCAGTTTGTAGACATGGTTCGGGAACGCGGGATCAACGAATCCTTCTGGCTGGGTGACATAAACCGTTTCTTTTAGTTGACCGTTCAGAAAAGCAGTTTTGACATCCATCTGAAAGACCGTTATATTCATATGAGCCGCGAACGCGAGAAAGATCCGAACAGCTTCAAGACGAGCAACCGGAGGGAATGATTCTTCAAAGTCAATACCCTCTTCCTGTCTATAACCCTTAGCCACCAGACGTGACTTGTTTCTGATTACGTTCCCTTCAGCATCCAATTTGTTTTTCCAAATCCATTTGAGACCAATGACGTAGACCCCTGTTGGTCTTTCAACCAGTTTCCATACTTCAAGACGTTTGAATTGATTGAGTTCTTCTTGCATGGATTCAATCCAGTTGTCTTTTGTCATTGCGTCTTTAATGTTTTTAGGCTCAGTTTGGCAGACAGTGAGTGCATAAATGCAATGTTCACCATCTGTGTGAAGGCGTTGTCTCGTAACGACTGGTTGATTCGGGTTGCCAATAATGTTCTCAAGAGGATGGTCTTTTGTCCAGCGATGTGTAGAGGGTTAATGTTGGTATACATTGTGCAGATTTTGAGGATTCAAATGGTTTGTTGACAATTCCGCGACATCAGGTGCAGCAGTTTCATTGGCAAACGGGTTGAAGAACGCATTTGGATCAAAATCTGCAGGTGGGGGTACTTCATTAAGAACATCAGAAGCTGGTTCAGCGTCGTTGGAAGCAGTTTGTTCAACTGTTGTTGTAGAGTCAACTAGTGGTGCTTCTTCAACTGTAATTGTTGTAGCAGGTGTATCAGGTATAAGAGTATGATCAGGTTGAGCAGCGGAAACATTGGATACACCTGGAGCACGTTCATCAATATCGTCACTGAACAGAGGAGCAAATAGTCTTTCCATTTATTGACGAGTAAGCTGGGGGCTTGGTTCAGCTGATGATGGGGTTTGAGGGAAGTTTAAACGGTTGTGACCGGGTTCCAAGCTGTTATGCTCAAAAGCCATTTTTGTAAGTTCATCAAAATTAGCATGAATTTTTTCCATAACCTGCTTTGTACGACGATTCCAGATCCGGAAACCTTTTGAATTCTCACAGTATCCAATAAATACTCCAATGTCAGCTTTGGCTTTGAGCTTTCCAAAGTCTTCACGATCATTATTTGGGTAGCAAAGAGATCCAAATACCTGAAAGTGTTTGAGATTCGGTTTTTTGTTGTAGATAAGCTCGAAATGTGTTTTGTTGTGGCGTTTTGATCATTGAACGGTTTTGAGTATAGCATGCAGTTGATACAGCTTCTACCCATAAGTAATCTGGAAGTTTAGCATTAATTAACATTGTTCTTGCAGCTTCCACTAACGTTCGGTTTCGTCTTTCAACAACTCCGTTTTGTTCTGGTGTCCGTGCAATAGATGTTTGATGCTCTATTCCCATTTTCTCATAAAATTCTCGAAGAGTTTGGTTCACAAATTCAGTTCCTTTTTCTGTTCTGATTTGGCGGACGGTGTTCCTGAGCTGAACTTGAATTTTCGTGAGAAAGGTGATGATCATCTGTGGAGCTTGGTCTTTGCTTCGAAGAAAGTAGACCCAAGTCCATCGTGAATAGTCATCAACAATTACTAAGATGTAGTGTTTGCCATTGATCGTTTGCACGCGCATCGGGCCACACAAATCCATGTGAAGAAGATGAAGCACATGCTGAGAGCTGTGTTCCACCTTTGAAGGAAAATGAGCACGAGTGCTTTTCCCTTGTTCACAAGCTGAGCAAAGGTGTTCTTTAGAATATCAGAATCGTGGGAGACCTTCAACAAGTTTATGTCGAGCAAGGTTGGTGATGGTTTGAAAGTTTAGATGTGAGAGACGACGGTGCCATAGCCAAGATTTTGTAGATGTAGCCTTTGAGAGTAGACAAATGGGAGATGAAGCAACCATGTCTTGCATTGAGATTGTGTATAGACTAGAATTGCGAGAGCCAAACATAAGATCGTTTCCTTGTAGATCACGAATGAAACAAGTTTTCTCCCTAAAAGCAACTTCCAAATCTCCATCACGGAATTGACCGACTGAAAAGAGATTGTGACCGAGGCCTTCCACATAATAAACCCTGCTAATTTCTATATTGCCATTCATATAATCTCCGTAGCCCATGATAGCTGCGAAGTGATCATTCCCGAATTTGACAGTGCCAATGAACTTTGCAATAAAGTTTGATAACAGTTTAAGATTGCCTGTCATATGTCGGGAACATCCGCTATCAACAATCCAAAGAATGATCTGTATCACCTGCATTACACACAGACGACACAGATGGAATAGAAGTAGATTTGGAACCCGAAGTGTTAGAGGGTTCCGAAGCAGTTATAGTAGACATACATACATCAATCACTTTAGGCATCCATTTAAATCCTAGTGTAGTATGTAACCATTTTTTCCATCTCCAACTAGTATTTGCCTTAGTCTTAGTGAAAGCACTAGGTGGTACTACAGTCTTTGGAGGTGATACTGGAGCTACAGGGATATCAATGCGTTTCTTGAAATCTAAAGAGGGCGGTCTACCAAGCACAGACTTAGAATGATTAGTGGGCCTAGAGGTATTCCGAGTCTTAGGATTCCTTAATCGAGAAATGATAGCTTTAGCAACACATTTGTCATGACAATCAGAATTCATACTTTTACGACAAATAACACAAGATGCATCAGACTGAATATCAAAAGTACTTAAAGGTTTAGCATTCGTTACATAACTTTTTCTATTACATTTGTCAGACGCAATATCTAAAGTAGGTGCAACGTGAGTCTTATTCAAAATCCTAGGGTGTTCTTCTACTTCAGCATTCCTTATTGATCTTTTCTTAGGTCGCAACTTCCTATTCTTCCTTGTATTGCTCCTAGGCTTTGAAGTGCGGACATTAGGAAAAGAAGCAATTATTCCTGTTTCAGTAGAGGGAAGCACATTAGTATCTTGTGATTTGGCAGTAGGCATTATAGGGTCACGATTACGAAGTGTTACAGGTGCTATTCTCTTAATCGCGGTAGGCGGAAGTTGTTCATACTTTCCTAACATTTCTCTTAACTTAAAGATAGTGTGCACCAATTCTTGATTTTCAGAACGAAGATTGCCAGAAAAATTCATGACTTCTCTAGTGTGTGCAAGATAATGATCAAGTTCGTTTGATGCTTCATCACGAGTCTTTTTAAGTAAATCAAATATGACACCATATTCCTGTTTAACTTTTACAAGTTCTTGTTCATATTTTGAGATTTGACATTTCAAAGACACGTTTTGATCATCCAGTTGCTCAAATTTTGGATTAAACGTTTTTGATTGCAATTGGTGGATTTTGTTTTGCAAAGCAAGTTCACGATTTTGACAGCATTGAAGGCGACGTTTTGCATTTGAAAGCTCGTTAATTAATCGTTCATTATCAACTTTTAAAGACTCGATCTGATGCACATTATCCGTATTCTCAACAATCACAACAGAATCAACAGTATCAGCAGAGATATAATCAGATGCATATGGTAAAGAATGCAATAACATAGCATTATGGACATCAGCACAGATAACATCTTCCAAGAGTCGATCAACATCTTTTCGTAACATTTTCTTTTTACGTTTGGTGTTAGAAATAGATGTTTCTGTTTTCTCGAAAACGACTTTCATCAATCCAAGTTCCTTATGAAAGTCCCGTTCCCAATACAATGCACAGTTTTTCAAATTTTTAACATTGGGTAAAAGTCTTTTCTGAAAAATGTCTCTTTGTTCTTGCGCCAGAGGCGATTGAAAATGTTCAACTTTTTTTTAGAATGAAATTCAATCTCATGTTCTAAAAGTTTGAGGTCAGCCATGAAAAGGTCAAAATATCTAAAAATTTGACGATTTTCAGGTTTTGAATTTACTTCACTGATGGAACGTAAAGGACCATAAATTTGTGCATAATTTGGTTTGGGATTAACATTAGAAGACTCAGACGTTTTTGTGATAATCCTTGGTGTGTTAGAAGAATCCTTTGGTGGGACGAAAGTGACCGCTTGTGAATAAGTAAAAGGTTTGTTGTAAACAACTTTTTCTAATTTTGATCGACTCTCATCTTCTGCATCTAATTCCTCTTGACGATGATATTCAACAACACTCATAACAGAATCATCAATTTTATATTTTGCACTGGAGACTTCAGGATTTGGTTTGAATGCTTTGGTTGAAAGCTTAGGTTTGTAATCAGCAAGATTCGGTCCATATCCATTTGGATTGGGTTTTAAAGTAAACTTTTGAATAGCTGTGACTGACTCACCATGTTTGTAAACAACATTTCGAAACTCTTTAAGTTTGTTTTGCAAGCCGATAACTTCTTCAAGATGGTCATCTATTCGTTTCGTTGAATGCTTTTTGTATTCAGAGAACTGTTTTTGACAATTTAACAACTCAGCCTTAGCTTTTTGATTTTCCAAGGTGAGAGCGTTAATTTGCTGTTTATGTTCATGTTTCTGTCGTTCTAAATATTGTTCATTTTGATGAGATTTTGCAAAGGCGGCTTCAAAACCTTTTTCACGGTTTTCTTGAGTTTTGAAAAAATTGAGTTGCATTTTTAAGCATTCAAGATCCTTGGTTAACAGTGCATTTTTACTTTTTAATTGCTGATTTAATTCACGACATTTTACCATTTGGGATTGTTGGTCTTTAAGTAACAGATCAACATCTGGACTAGGCAAAGGTTCAACGTGTTCAACGTGAGACACAACATGATCATTATGCAGATCCTCAAGTATAACCACGGAGTCAATTTGAGTATCAAAGGAAACCATAAGGTCATCTTGATCATCAAATGTAACTACGGGGTCTAGTTGAAAATTGTCAGAATGAGATGTGGACGACTCATTTTGAACATTCTGAGCCTTGCCGGATTCAGATGTTGGCGGAGATATTAGATCAGAGATAAAGATGGTTTGTTCGGGTACCTGAGACAAGCCATCAGTGTCATACACTGGGCCTGTATCACTCATGTGTAGAGCTTGCATTTATGCCATCAACATCACTGCTGCATTAGCCTGCAAGTCCTCCATATCATCATCAGAATCTGCATTTGCCATAAACTCTGTTCCTTATTGTTAAGAGTTCCACCAGCTTCATCCTTAAGAGCCAAGAGCAAAGCCTCTTTGAAATAAGCACTGCCTCTTTTCCTCGGCTTAGGACATGCATTAGCCAGATGACCCTTTTCATTGCAGTTATAACAACGAAGACCATTAACCTCATTCTGAGCATTCCCCTGTTCAACCACTTGAGCTCTCTGTTGTTCTGGAGCACCCTGGTTATTCCTTCAAATAACATTAAACCTTTGACCACCTCCCATCTGACGACCATAACCACGATTCTGAACTTCAACACGTCCATTATTCACAACAGCTTGATTCCTTGTGTTGGATGAGGAACGAATGCGATTGTTGGATTTGTTTGTATACCGACCGAAGGCTTTAGCAATCATAACAAATCCTTGTTGCAATTCATCGAAAGCAGCAGAGTCCTCATCAGCTTCACTGTAAAGTGCTTGAGCATTGTTGTTGTTGTATGGAACCAATTGAGTTTGTTGAGGTTGTTGCTGTGACTGATCATATGGTGTGATGGTTGCAGTTGGTTGAGGGGCTGGTTGTTGAGCTGTTTGAGAAGGAAGATTAGTTTGAGCCCACAAAGCAAGTTGTTGATTATCAGGAATTGACTGTGAAGTCGGGAGTCACGGATAGTCCTTTCTTTGTCAACTTCTTTTTGGTGAGGCTTCAAATAGTCGTACAACAATCCGTATGTAGCATGATGAAGGTTCTTAGCTTGACGGTGAAAAATGACATACTTCTCCCATTCCGGACCAAGACTACTTAGGAACTTAGTGTTGACAGCAATTCGAGGCATGATGATGTTGTGTTTGTCCAAGTCATTAATGATGTCTGAAAAGCGATGATGATATGACTCTAATGTCTCTCCTGGTTCAATCATGAAGTGATCATAAGCCAAGTAGGTTTTGGATTCCATGTCTTCCTGATTGAGTGTTGTGCCTTCCATTAGAAGATGAATATGTTCCCACATTGCTTTAGCTGTCTTTTGAGCATCAACACTTCGAAGGATCGGATTGGGTAGTCCTAAAAGAATGTATTGCATTGCTAGTTCATCGGCTTCAAAGTGTAGAAGTTCATCACCAGTGAGGTCGGAGATAGTTGCAATGTTGGAGACAACATCTCTTGGTGGATTGGCATCTGGATCTGCGGGTGTGATAACAGTAGGCATCTGAAATGGACCTTCCATAATGACCTTCTTTAAAAACTTTCCATGTGGCTTCTTTAGATCACAAAACCGAAAGAACCTTATCACCCATTGATCATAATTTCCGGGAGTGAGCATTGGAGGTCTATCAAGTGAGCCAGCTTCATGAATTGATTGTTGGCTACTTAAGGCTTCACACATCTTGCCAAACCATGTCGGTTCCTTCATAGTATTCCTGGATGGATGTTGATTGTAGAAGTTTGTGTAAGGTTGTACTTGAAGACTAGGTGGTGGTTGAACCATTTGTGGTGGTGGAATTGCTCTAAGTTGTGGAGTATGTTGTTGATTAAATTGTTGTTGATAAATTTGTTGTTGATGATTAAATTGTTGATGTTGTGGACTTAGTTGTTGTTGTTGTTGTTGATGATGATGATAAGTGTAGGGAAAATAGTTAGAGTATGGTGGTTGGGACATGTTGAAAACTTGTGTTGTTAAATGGATCTTTGTAGTCGAATGAACCGTTGTTGATGAAGAGTCCTTAGGTGTAGAAATCACAGAAAAGCCAAGTACCACTTATGCACCAAAGTTACGCGTAACAGCAATAGTTACGCGTAGTATTAGCTTACGCGTAAGTAAGGAGAAAACACTAAAGTTAGGTGATGAGTCTCTAAATACTCATCATTTTTATACCATTTAAACTGCAAAATCATCTGAAAACACTCAGAAACACATCAAAATTATCAAAATATCACAAATCAGTGTTTTATGTGTTTTTAATGCAAAAATATCAAAATCAGATGAAAAACATATCAAATTTGCAAAAATTGCAGTTTTAGTCCCCCAAGTTTCAAAAATTGTCAAAAATAGTCCCTGAGCCAAAATTTCAAAAGAAAAGTCACCAAAGGTCTTTTTAAAATCACAAATTGTCATATTTAGTCCTTTGGTGAAAAATCTAAAAGTTTTGAGAAAATTACAATTTAGTCCCTAAAAATCCAAAATGGTCAAATTTAGTCCTTGGAAATTTTCAAAAGTGTCAAAATAGACCTTGGTCTATTTGAGGTTGGCAACACTAGTCCTTGGATTACATTTTCATAATTTTCATGATTGGTCCCTGGGAATTAAGGTTTTACACATTTGGTCCCTATATTAATATTTCTACAAACCATCCGGACCCTTATAATAAACCCAAGCCCAAACTAACACCTCTTGGCCCAATCATATTACCCAATCCGTTTCCCTTGACCCGACCAACCCAAACCCACAGTTTAAACAAATAAACAAACCCGCCCCTTTATCCTGTCATCCCCGACCAAACTGTCTGCAACCTCCCCCCTCCTCAAACCTCTCCAGCCACCCTACACCACCCTTTGTCTCCCCCACCTCACCTAACATCTCACCACATTTAATGCATCCCCTTTCCATGTCTCAACTGCTAAAAACATTTTTTCCCGCCAAAACCAATCAAGGGCCATGATTAACTTAAAGTCATCCAAAGGCTAAAAAGAGGTGTGGGATTTGCTGAGAGAAAGAAAAGAAGACATTTGGGTATATAAGGAAGAGAGAGGAGAAGTAAAGACAGTAGTTAGTTTTATAAATTTTACTTAGGTCGTTTTTTTTAATTATTGTTTTAGCTTAAATGAAAATGGTGTAATTTCAGTTTCATTGTATTACTTTCAAGTTAACAAACCTTTGTATTAAGCTTCTGAGTTTTTAATTCAAGTTTTTAGCTAAGCTCTATATTTCAGGATACTGTTGAAATTTTCAATGTTGAAATCTCATATTTAATCTTGCAGTAGCTTGTATTTCATCTCAAACCATCTTGTATAAGCTCATGTGAAACTTGTGTCAGCTTACATTCAAAGTTTAAATGATTTTAGTTGATGGTCAATAATAGTCAACTGTGGAGGAAATTGGAATTGGAAATGGATAATGGGATGCAGAGCAGTCATTTGGGTGGGAATAGAGTAGGATAGGGTAGTTTAGATTTGGTTTTGAGCCTGCATAATCTGGACACATGTAAGTGAGTTTATCATTTTCTACAATTTCAAGTCTATTTGCAGTTTTAGCTTGTACATGTATCTGTGGTCACAAACTGCTAATTCCTGTTTAAATAGTTATACTTGGGTCAGTTGGACTTAGATTAATCATTAACATTTGTTGGTTCAGTGGTTTACTCTTTTAATCTTTATAACAGTTGTAATTAAGGGTGTTTGGAATTGCTGCACAATATGTCTTTCAGGTTCTTGCAGTGATAAGTCTTTGTTGGTTCAAGTCTTTGTAGGCCATATTGGCTCATATCTGTCCTTAGTTTGAGCCTGCTGACCCTCAAAGTCAAAATCAATTTATTTTGCCTCTAGGTCTTTAACTGTTAAGTTTTCATAAAATCAAGAGTTAGTTCTGTGTTTAGAATTCATAAAGTAAGTTTGTTATAGCTTCACTTAACCTTATAACATCAGTTTTAGTCTATAAATCAAGATCAAAGTTCATGATGGTCAACTTTTCAGTTTTGCCTTAAAAGTCAAATTAGCCAAATCTCAGTTTTGGCCAACTGAGAGTGATTTTTCATTCACTCATTTCTGAGTCCTTTACTATGAAACTTGTTGTTTTAGAAAGTTCAACTGGTGCTCTTACTTATCTGTATTTTTGTGGATTTTTATCATTTTTCTATAAGCTTCAAACAAGCTCTCCTTTTAGCTCATAATTGCCCTGCTCCAAGCTCAGTTGATACTGAGTTTTTCTCAGTTTTGGCTAGAGTTGCATAGGGCTCATAAGATCTTGGCAGAATCTCATTTTTGGTTTACTTGTTCCTTTCCAGGTCTACTCTAGGATCCCACATCTGGTTTTAGGTTTTTAGCTTATTCAGCAGCTTATTTTTGAGCTGCAAGTGGGGGGTAGAAACTGTTTTAGGATTTAAGTGTGATTCTCACCAAAGGCTTGTTTCCTGAGTTCCAGAGGTTTAGAGTAGCTAAATTAAGTTGCATTAAGGTAGTTTTAGCTTTAAGTAGGTCCTGTGATCATTTGGTTCAATTAGGCAGCTTTTAGCTTATTCCTAGTAGCTTATTGTAGAACATTTGCACTGCAGTTTCAATTTTCCATACACTAGCCCCAGTTCTGATATTTTTCCTAGATTCAGAATAATATTTTAGACTTTCCTTGATTTTTTCATATTTTTCTAGTATGGTTTGATGTTTTTCCTCATTTAATTCAGTTTTTAGGCATTTTTAATTAGTATTTAATACAAAAAATTAAGAAAAGGTTCAAAAAAATAATTTTTCTATTTTAGTAAGTTTAGATAAATATAAAAAGCCAAAAAAGTATTTTTCTAGATTTTTCTTAGTTAAATTTGTATTTTTAAATATTTTAATTAGTTTTTAATAGTTTAAAATTCCTAGAAAATAGAAAAATAATCATAAAAATACAAAAATAGTTTTGAAAAGTCTATTTTGATATTTTAGATTTTTCCAAGTCTTAATTTTATTTTTCTAGCTTTATTTCCTATTTTCTTGCATTTTAGGTAATTATTAAATAGTTAAAAATAGTTTTTAATTAATAATAATTAATTAATTAGTTATAAAAATAATTTTCTTTTTCTATAAATTTTCTTTTATCATTAGGATTGTAAAAATGTATTTTTCATATTTTTAGGACTTTTATCTCTTAGGTTTCACTTTTTATTTTGTACGTTTACGTATTTTAATTTAAACGTAAGTTTTTAGTTTTAAGATTTAAACGTTCATCAATTGTAAAAATAGTGATAGCGTTTATTTAATATTTTTAATCTTTTTAATTTCCTTTAATTTTCATTTTAGCCCTTGTAGTTTATGTCCTTTTTCCGTAGTTATAATAATTCCAAATCTCCGTTTCCGTTCAAATCTCGCGATCACTACACGTTTGATAATCCATTGCATAGCTCGCTGGGACATAACGACCCGGGGAGACTCTATACTCCTCAGATCCTCATTGATTTCGTGCTTGAGCTGTTTTAAGTTTTCTGACGCTTGCGTGAGAGAACTTGACGGTTTTGCGCGCATCAAATTTTTGGCGCCGCTGCCGGGGAGCTGTGCTGATTATCTTCCGTCTAGCAGATTAGTGATTTGGATATTCACTCTTTGTTCATACCATCCATCTGTATATGTTTATATTTTCTTATCCAAAAATACCAAAAATACTCTTCTCATTCTTCTTATTCGTCGATTCTATTTCTCTTACCCTCTTTTGCCGTTTAATTCTATTCTTCGTATCCTCTCAACCATTTGATTCTCTTCTTAATCCTCTATATGTTTAATTCTTATGTCGAAAATCGTCAACTTCATCGTCAGAAATGTGTGTGAGCGGTGTGGAGGGCCTAGTTCAAGCGAATTTTGCAATTCGTGCGAATTATCCATCAAAAATTATTTTCAAAGTTATTTCGACCACCCGCCACAACCTGAAATACATTCTAATCTTGACAAACCAGTTCAAACGTCGGAGCTACCCCAAGCACCCACCGAGGATTACGAGGATACTTTCTTTGAAGATAGAGCCCGTAAGCTAATCGAACAAATTCAAACCGATCAAAAAAGGTCGAGAATTAGAATTGATTACGATGAACCCGTTCAAACACCGGTGACTAGCAAGAATGACTTGCTTAATCTTCACGTTTCTCAAGAACCAGAACCAGAGACCATAACGGAAGTGGTGGAAATTGCTAGCTCTCAGAGCACACCACTTGTCCCACCTCCTGATTTTTCTGAATGTTCTTTGAGACTTGATAGTCATTCTGATCACCATGTTGGTTTTGTTGATCCTTTGAATAAACTGATTCCTCTTCATAACTCTCAAATGCAATCGTTTATTCCTTGTGTCGGTTGTGGTGAGCCTCTCTATGGTTCACCCTGTCGTTGGTGTACATGTGTACAATGTGGTAATGACATCCATAACGGGAGTTGTTTGTTTTGTGGTTCAAGGAATTCATTTGATTATGATCCTAATCAGAACTCATTTAACGACTCCTCAAACTTTTCCAATTACCCACCCCAGCCCGACCTATATTCATATGATCAACATTACTGCTGTGAATTTTGTGGAGGTCCTCACCAAGGAATTGAGTGTCAATCCGGAAACACGTTTGTCTATGAACAGTGTTCCAGTGATGCTCAGAGTTTTGGTTATGACCAAAATCCATATGATTCACCTGTCCAGACTCAACAGTTTTACTGTTGTGACTACTGTGGAGGTCCCCATTTCAGCTCTGATTGTCAAATAGGGAACCCAGTTCCTTGTAACAATCATGACTCTCACATATTTGAAAATTTCCAACCTCCACAGCACCATACGGCTCAAACTCCACCTGAGCCGTTGTCTCATGAAATCTCCCAGGATCTTGAAACCACAATGAAAACACTTGAGGATATGATGAGTAATTTTAAGAATCAAGTGAGTGGTGAAAAGACCATAGGAGAATTGCTTGCCGAAGAGCGAGAGGCCCGCCAATCTAAGGAGGAATTATTTATCCTAGAGCAAGCAGCTCTAAGACGTTCTCAATTTCTTAAGGCAGCTCTTTATGATGATGACGAGGAGGGTTTTTATCCTTTTAGAGATAATACTTCTCAACCCCCTCAGTCAGTTGATATTCCAGCAGTTGAGATTCCATCTCAAACAACTGCTATCACACCCGAAGCTCCCACTCACTCTCTGAACATGGGGGACGAGCATCTTGACACTGTTCCTGAAAAGGAATCGGACGAAGTCATAAAGTCTAGTGTTGAGAACCTTGTCCCAATCCCGAGAGAGTCACAGGGAACTTCTGATCATGTGTGTGATATCCTTTCCCCTCTTGAGTGTTCAAATGATCATTTAGAAACTTTCTCTGATCTTAGCAACGATTGTGCTTCCTTTGGAAACATCGAGTACGTTGAGGCATCACTTCCACAATCTGATGCTGATCACCTTCTTGAGGAGTTCTCCGGTGAACTCACTCACATCAATCCACTCTTTGATTTCGAAGCCGATCTAGGAGAGACTGAAAGTCTCATTGATAATGATCGTTCACTCACTTCTTACCCTAACAGTCCAAATGAGAATGTTGATCATTTTGTTCCCGAAACATTCAAAGCTACTTTCACCAATCCTCTATTTGAATTCAACTCTGAATTCACTTCAATTTCTGAGAATCCACTCTTTGATACTCAGACTGAGGATAGTGATGAGCCCACAATGGAACAAGAGTTCACAATTTCACTTCTCGTGAATGATTCTCTTCATGAAGAGTTCTCCGGTGAACTCTCTCATGACATATCTCCTCCGGAACATGATCATTTCTGTTTTGATATTGAGGATGATATTAGCTCGGAGGAAGGTGTACTCTATCATAAGAGTTTGCTTATTGATAATACTACCCTCACCCTTCCTCCCAATATGTCTGCATTTGAGGATGAAGAATGGATCTTGATTGTTATCAAGACCTTTCTTCCTTTCCTCAAATATCTCGTGATTTCTCTTCATCTTCACTCCTTCGGGAATGAAGACACTATCTTTGACCCCGGCATTTTCACTTATCATTTTTGAGCCGGTTCTATGTATATCTCATCGGTGTGGAACTTTCACGTGCTTCAAATGTTTGTCCAAACATCTTGAATGAAAGTCCGATGGAGATTATTTCTTCCACTTTGCTTCCCCATGAACCAATGAATTCGGGGTCGAGTCAAGCTAGCGACTCGGAAATCAAAAACAGTAGCACACACCATATGGGTTTTCACCCATATTTCTGACTTCTTACCCCTTTCTACCACCTAAGTGTGGGGGTGATGCCCCACATGTTAAAAAAAAAAAAAAAAAAAAAAAAAAAAATCTTCTTTCTAAATAATGGCCGTAGTATTTCCCTTTTACGTTCTTGGTTTCGGCATAACCGCCGGTACTTTGAATATTGAGGGCAATATTCATTTCTAAGTGTGGGGGGGAATTCTCACGAATTTTATTATATAATTATACCAATTCCCCCGTTTTTGGCCAAATTTTTTTTTGGAGTAAGTGTTCTACACTTTCTCATTTGGTTATCAGTCCGCCTTGTCTAATAAACAAAAGGATTGGCTAATCCAGGAGCAAACGGCTCTTGGTAAAGATTTCTCAAATCCGTTTATATGGCTTGCAATTTGCCCAAAATTGTATGGTATTCAGCTCACCATATCCTAAAAAGTGAAGAGTTGGCTAGCCCGCAAGATTATGGCTTGTGGTAAAGGCAGTGGAAAATCCATAATTGGTAATCGACTCACCAAAGATAATATTGATAATTTATCTAAGAGTTGGCTAGTCCAGAAGGGTACGGCTTCTGGTAAAGACAAAATCAAATCCGTTGAAAGCTGGTGGTTTGCTCAAAATCACATGGTTATCAGTGTACCATGGTTCTTACTTGAACTGAAACATTTGGCTACTCCAGAAGTAATGGCTTTTGGTAAAGAGTTTAAAATCCATTATGTTTTCTCAAATCATTGCTAGGGACTAGCAATATCTCAGTGTGGGGGATTGATGAGTCTCTAAATACTCATCATTTTTATACCATTTAAACTGCAAAATCATCTGAAAACACTCAGAAACACATCAAAATTATCAAAATATCACAAATCAGTGTTTTATGTGTTTTTAATGCAAAAATATCAAAATCAGATGAAAAACATATCAAATTTGCAAAAATTGCAGTTTTAGTCCCCCAAGTTTCAAAAATTGTCAAAAATAGTCCCTGAGCCAAAATTTCAAAAGAAAAGTCACCAAAGGTCTTTTTAAAATCACAAATTGTCATATTTAGTCCTTTGGTGAAAAATCTAAAAGTTTTGAGAAAATTACAATTTAGTCCCTAAAAATCCAAAATGGTCAAATTTAGTCCTTGGAAATTTTCAAAAGTGTCAAAATAGACCTTGGTCTATTTGAGGTTGGCAACACTAGTCCTTGGATTACATTTTCATAATTTTCATGATTGGTCCCTGGGAATTAAGGTTTTACACATTTGGTCCCTATATTAATATTTCTACAAACCATCCGGACCCTTATAATAAACCCAAGCCCAAACTAACACCTCTTGGCCCAATCATATTACCCAATCCGTTTCCCTTGACCCGACCAACCCAAACCCACAGTTTAAACAAATAAACAAACCCGCCCCTTTATCCTGTCATCCCCGACCAAACTGTCTGCAACCTCCCCCCTCCTCAAACCTCTCCAGCCACCCTACACCACCCTTTGTCTCCCCCACCTCACCTAACATCTCACCACATTTAATGCATCCCCTTTCCATGTCTCAACTGCTAAAAACATTTTTTCCCGCCAAAACCAATCAAGGGCCATGATTAACTTAAAGTCATCCAAAGGCTAAAAAGAGGTGTGGGATTTGCTGAGAGAAAGAAAAGAAGACATTTGGGTATATAAGGAAGAGAGAGGAGAAGTAAAGACAGTAGTTAGTTTTATAAATTTTACTTAGGTCGTTTTTTTTAATTATTGTTTTAGCTTAAATGAAAATGGTGTAATTTCAGTTTCATTGTATTACTTTCAAGTTAACAAACCTTTGTATTAAGCTTCTGAGTTTTTAATTCAAGTTTTTAGCTAAGCTCTATATTTCAGGATACTGTTGAAATTTTCAATGTTGAAATCTCATATTTAATCTTGCAGTAGCTTGTATTTCATCTCAAACCATCTTGTATAAGCTCATGTGAAACTTGTGTCAGCTTACATTCAAAGTTTAAATGATTTTAGTTGATGGTCAATAATAGTCAACTGTGGAGGAAATTGGAATTGGAAATGGATAATGGGATGCAGAGCAGTCATTTGGGTGGGAATAGAGTAGGATAGGGTAGTTTGGATTTGGTTTTGAGCCTGCATAATCTGGACACATGTAAGTGAGTTTATCATTTTCTACAATTTCAAGTCTATTTGCAGTTTTAGCTTGTACATGTATCTGTGGTCACAAACTGCTAATTCCTGTTTAAATAGTTATACTTGGGTCAGTTGGACTTAGATTAATCATTAACATTTGTTGGTTCAGTGGTTTACTCTTTTAATCTTTATAACAGTTGTAATTAAGGGTGTTTGGAATTGCTGCACAATATGCCTTTCAGGTTCTTGCAGTGATAAGTCTTTGTTGGTTCAAGTCTTTGTAGACCATATTGGCTCATATCTGTCCTTAGTTTGAGCCTGCTGACCCTCAAAGTCAAAATCAATTTATTTTGCCTCTAGGTCTTTAACTGTTAAGTTTTCATAAAATCAAGAGTTAGTTCTGTGTTTAGAATTCATAAAGTAAGTTTGTTATAGCTTCACTTAACCTTATAACATCAGTTTTAGTCTATAAATCAAGATCAAAGTTCATGATGGTCAACTTTTCAGTTTTGCCTTAAAAGTCAAATTAGCCAAATCTCAGTTTTGGCCAACTGAGAGTGATTTTTCATTCACTCATTTCTGAGTCATTTCCTATGAAACTTGTTGTTTTAGAAAGTTCAACTGGTGCTCTTACTTATCTGTATTTTTGTGGATTTTTATCATTTTTCTATAAGCTTCAAACAAGCTCTCCTTTTAGCTCATAATTGCCCTGCTCCAAGCTCAGTTGATACTGAGTTTTTCTCAGTTTTGGCTAGAGTTGCATAGGGCTCATAAGATCTTGGCAGAATCTCATTTTTGGTTTACTTGTTCCTTTCCAGGTCTACTCTAGGATCCCACATCTGGTTTTAGGTTTTTAGCTTATTCAGCAGCTTATTTTTGAGCTGCAAGTGGGGGGTAGAAACTGTTTTAGGATTTAAGTGTGATTCTCACCAAAGGCTTGTTTCCTGAGTTCCAGAGGTTTAGAGTAGCTAAATTAAGTTGCATTAAGGTAGTTTTAGCTTTAAGTAGGTCCTGTGATCATTTGGTTCAATTAGGCAGCTTTTAGCTTATTCCTAGTAGCTTATTGTAGAACATTTGCACTGCAGTTTCAATTTTCCATACACTAGCCCCAGTTCTGATATTTTTCCTAGATTCAGAATAATATTTTAGACTTTCCTTGATTTTTTCATATTTTTCTAGTATGGTTTGATGTTTTTCCTCATTTAATTCAGTTTTTAGGCATTTTTAATTAGTATTTAATACAAAAAATTAAGAAAAGGTTCAAAAAAATAATTTTTCTATTTTAGTAAGTTTAGATAAATATAAAAAGCCAAAAAAGTATTTTTCTAGATTTTTCTTAGTTAAATTTGTATTTTTAAATATTTTAATTAGTTTTTAATAGTTTAAAATTCCTAGAAAATAGAAAAATAATCATAAAAATACAAAAATAGTTTTGAAAAGTCTATTTTGATATTTTAGATTTTTCCAAGTCTTAATTTTATTTTTCTAGCTTTATTTCCTATTTTCTTGCATTTTAGGTAATTATTAAATAGTTAAAAATAGTTTTTAATTAATAATAATTAATTAATTAGTTATAAAAATAATTTTCTTTTTCTATAAATTTTCTTTTATCATTAGGATTGTAAAAATGTATTTTTCATATTTTTAGGACTTTTATCTCTTAGGTTTCACTTTTTATTTTGTACGTTTACGTATTTTAATTTAAACGTAAGTTTTTAGTTTTAAGATTTAAACGTTCATCAATTGTAAAAATAGTGATAGCGTTTATTTAATATTTTTAATCTTTTTAATTTCCTTTAATTTTCATTTTAGCCCTTGTAGTTTATGTCCTTTTTCCGTAGTTATAATAATTCCAAATCTCCGTTTCCGTTCAAATCTCGCGATCACTACACGTTTGATAATCCATTGCATAGCTCGCTGGGACATAACGACCCGGGGAGACTCTATACTCCTCAGATCCTCATTGATTTCGTGCTTGAGCTGTTTTAAGTTTTCTGACGCTTGCGTGAGAGAACTTGACGGTTTTGCGCGCATCATTAGGCGTAAACAAGAAGTTAGGCGTAGAAAACTTAGGCGTAGGATTAACTTATGCGTAAGGCAAAACTTAGGCGTAAGATAAATCTTATGCATAAAAAATTCTACGCGTAAGCTTATGCTTATGCGTAATTTTAGGGTTTTGCCTAAATGATCTTTTACACTATCACAGTGCAAAAGATATCCAAATTCGACGTGTTTTCAGGCTTACCCAAGCAAGAAAACACGGAGTAAACCACGAAAACTGAAGATCAAACCAAGGAAAAGTTACGCGTAAGATTAGGGTTTTCTTACGCGTAGAATTTAGCCAAAAAATGATTTCTGCCAACTGATGTTTCCAAACCAGATTTTTGTGATAAGATAGCTTTAATATCACCAAAATAACACAAAAGTGTGAAACTTGATGATCCAAAGCTTAAAAAACAAGTTATGCGTAAAACAAAACCCTCGTAAAAAACCTAGCTTAAAAACAATGATCCACACGTAAAGTTTGAAACTTTTTGCCAAAAACAGTTATTTTAACACCTTAAAACATTGAAAGTACAAGAATCTTGGATTAAAAAGGGTAAAAAAATGTGTTTTTAAGCGAACCAAAGTTGGAGACGTTGTTACGCGTAAGACCAAGACTCACTTTTAACAACAAAACTGATTCACCCAACTATTTGGCGAATGATACCACTGTTAGGTCACCATATTAGTAACACAAGCATCAATATAAGAAATAGAGAAGGAGAATGATCGGTTGAACAATAATCAAACACACACATACGTATGAATAAGGCCGGTTATGCGTAGAGAGTGAGTGAGAGAATAAATTGAACAACCAACCCTCAAGTGAGGGTTATTACAAGGTAATTTATAGGAGAGGGAGCTAGCGAAACACTCCTAGTCTCTTCCTTTCTCTTATGGACTTGGGCCTAGGCTTATGGGCCTTCTACATAAGCCTAAGCTAATAACAAACATAAAGGCCATATTAAGCTAACTATTACATATGAATCACTAACACTTGAATAAGGTTTAGGAGTGATTCCAACAGTTTCCTAACACTCGATATTCACTATTTTACGACTAGCTTTTCGAGGCCACTTAGCCACTTTCACGAATTATCAAAGTACATTATTTTGCGACGAAAAACTATAATTTCTTGATAAATCACTAAACGACTATCGTAGGATGTCGTTTCAACGTAAGTACTTGTAAAGTATTTTATAATATGACGAGATGTCATAAACATATATTTCGGCGATAAACTTTATTTTCAAATGTACAAGTGGTATGGATATCATATGAGTTTACATGCACGACATTGTTTCATGGCTTACATTAGAACATATCATTCATATTAGGTTGCAGATAGAGATCGCACCTCATTTCAGTGTATCTACTTTTGTCATCATAATCATTGCATCAGGTGAGTTCGTAGCCCCACTTTTACTCGTTTAATTGTTTTATAAACTCTTCGGGAGAGATACATGCTCAACTACTTGCTTTTACTTTACAGTTATATGAACTTAAGTAACTGTTGTTTCACTACTTATGCTAGTAAGTAGATTATGCCCGAACTAAATTAATACTATGTTATGAACACTATTATTTGAACTACTTTCCTTGATTTTGAGCCCTTCAACATATATATTTGAACTCTTTTAACTTGATAGGAACCTTTTGGCATAGATTTGAACTCTTTAACTTGATTTAATTCTTTTGACATATAATTAATCTCTTTTAACTTGATTTAAAATATTTTGACATATAATTAATCTCTTTTAACTTGATTTAAAACATTTTGACATATAATTAATCTCTTTTAACTTGATTTAAAACATTTTGACATATAATTAATCTCTTTTAACTTGATTTAAAACATTTTGACATATAATTAATCTCTTTTAATTTAATATTGAACCTTTTGACTATTTTGAACTTGTTTGACTTTATATTGAACCCTTTGACTATTTTGAACTTGTTTGACATTATATTGAACCCTTTGACTATTTTGAACTTGTTTGACATAATATTGAACCCTTTGACTATTTTGAACCTTTTGATATGTTTCGAGCTCTTTGACTGTTTTGAACTTTTGAACTCGACTTAAGCTCTTGAATTTAATTACGAACTTTTGAATGGAACACTTGAACTTAATTATGAACTTATGACCTGTTTTGAACTTAATGAACCGTACTCACTTTATATTACGTCTCCCCATGTTACGGAGCGTTATCGACTTAAAGTCTCCCCTGTTCGGAGTAGTGCAAATTCTCCCATGTTCGGAGTGTTCTTAATTGTATATAATAGTTGTATGATGTACCGTTCGTACATTCGCATTGTTAGTCTCCTATTAGTAGGTAGTATTGATAGCGCTTTTAGAGGTCGGCCAACCTCTCGTTCACTATGTTACGGGACGCATATTATTTATTCTAGGGGCTTTGCCTGGCATACATTATTATATACGTGGTGCTATACTATGAACTATTATGACAACGTACCCTTGACTACTAGACGTACATATTTTGGCAGTGGGTTGTGAACACACAGGTTGCAAGTTTTGTATGGGCGGAACTTGGAACTGAGTGGATTTACAATGCCTTTGCTTTGTGGACTATTCTCAATGACCAAAAACTTTGCCTTTGCTGCATGAACGTTCTTTAAAAGCTTTACATGTTAGAAAAACTCTATGAACTCACTCAACCATTGTGTTGACACTTTTAGCATGTTTTATCTCAGGTATCTAAGGCATTCACTTCATGGCATGCATGTGGACTTATCATAGAGTCGCGGTGTCGACGCGTCTCACATATATTTCATGCACTTAACTATCGTTTGATTGTAACAAACTCATTTTGGTACATTGGAAATCTTTTGGGACCTATGTTTTGTAAACTCTGATTATTTGACTTAATCAAACGATATTTTCAAAACGACACTTTAGGTCATTCGATATAACTGTAACTTTGATGCTATGACAGTCATCCCCCAGGTATTCCATTCCGCTGCAAAACAGTTAATTTGGGGGTGTGACAGCGAGGCAGCTAACTGAGCTTGCAGCCACTGTTACATGTGAGGAATTTAGAAATATATGATGTACTAAGGGGCAGTGATGATTACATGTTTTAATAGAATAAAATGAAGTGGGTCATTGGAGGTTCGATACGTAACTTGGCACGGCAATAACCGGGCGGCATGTAGTTGTCATTATGCAACCGTGTTTTTTGCAGCCATGGCGGAATTCGGATTTATTTTACCCTCTCGCATTGAAAAATCTGAGCCTAATTACTTATTTTATTCAAATTTGGTTTAAACTTATCGTTTTATACATTTTTAATATGTGTAGATAGATGTGTATATATAGCTTACTGGTCTGTCATGATCCTTATAGGTTTTGTCACCCGGTTTAAACGTATCGTTTTTATATACTTTACTGGAACTTCTAATGGAACTTCTATAAAGATTGGCGATGGTGAAAATAGAGTAGCCATTGCGGCTACTTTTCTGGACAAACATGCTTTAATTTAATTTGTCGGTATCGCTTTTTCAAAAAACCAATATGAAAAAGAGTTGTTTCTGATGAAGATTGGGGTTTTTGATGGTTTGGATACCTTAGAACAAATTGTTGGAGGAGCTTCACAAGTCCTTTCGGCTCACGATGAAGTATCCGTGTTATCGTACTATTTCCACATGCTATTCAAAAAAAGACTAGCACAGGTACTTTTATGTTATCGTGTACAACTATGTTGTTACAGCTAAAGAAAGACTAGCGCGTTTTTATTTATGGTTTTCGACTATATGTCGGGGAAATTTATTGCAAGGCCTTTTTATGAGTTCAAGTTGTACGAAAACCGAACATTACTGAAGGGTGCAGTTACCGTTTATGTCAGTTTTAGGATGTATTCGTTTGAAGTTATTGTTATTATATTTAAACATGGTACATAATGCAAGTTCCGTAAAAGGAGTATGTTGTTAAAGGACCGACGTTTGACTACACTGTAGGCGATGATGAGATCTATCAGCGTTTGGTGTTTCTGTAAGTGTTGTTTGCCAAAACCCATATCTTGGCGTGGCGACCTCGCGGTTGCAGACATGGGGTTTTGAGTACCACTTCAATAATTGCTGACCTGGGCCTTTTTAGCAGTGTATAAACTGTACATGACTATTGGTTTGTTTGTTAGGACGATGACGATTGTTTTCTGTAATATATCGTGGCGCTCCAACCACATACGAGCTGTCGTCATAGCCACGACAGATCTGAGCCTTAGTTGTTGTGATTTTTATCCTTTATGTTACTTTAGATTTCCATAACGATAAGGACAGGGACTGATCTGGGTACCACGTTAATTTCGATTGTTTGCTATCACGATTCTCCTTACTCTTACGATGATACTGCTAGCCACAAAAAAACTATGCGTTTGAGGCTTCTTGGTGACATTTTACGACAACAGCTTCATGGTAGGTTTTGTAAAAAAAAAATGTATCATGGTATCTTTTATGTTTTTCCTGCATATATGCGTTCGTCTAATATAGCTAACAATATATACTTTAACGTTCTGTTTTGTGTGTCTGTAGGTTGTTCGTCGGGCCCAAAAGTCTTGGACTGCGATCTGATCTCAGTCCTGCATTTCTTTGGTATCCACTTTTCCTGATCAGTATTCGGCAAATGGATGTTGCGACCAGTATTCGGCCAAGAAAAACTAATCCTACTACTGATGTACTGGGATTGCTTTTTCTTAGTCGAATACTGATCACCGCTTATGATTTCCATAATGCATCCACCACAAGGTTTGGTCTTTCATACAAGATTTCAATCTTTACGGATACAAGTATCTATTTTCAAGTTAAATTTCACATATTTATTGGAATAATATTACTTAGGGCTGTTTCGATTTCCTTATATGTATATATCCGCTAGCACAAACTTGGCAACTGGCTCTCATCTAAAATGGTAATTGCCTAACAATTGTATTAATATTTTGTTGTTTTAATGGAATAACGTTACTTGGTATTATTAATAGTTTATGTGAAAATGTTATGATGTCGTTGAATTTAGGTATTATAATGGTTTTGAAAAAATTAAGATAATATAAAGGATGGTATATTCGGCATCGTTAGGCGCGACACATGAATGGTAGTTCGTAAGCGTCTGAGAAATCTATTAACTGATCGTTACATTTTTAGTCTGTGTGTAAAGGGGTTAGTGGTGAGTTATTATTTGTCTATGTAATATTTTGCATTCTTTAGTAGCGAAACTAATTACGAACTTTTGTTTGTAGGTCGTGTAGATGCAGAAGTTTTGAACATGTTTCGTAAGCAGATGCACAATCTATACAACAAGTTAGAGATGTTGTGTACACAGAAGTTATAATTGATGCACAAAAGGTTTGTCTTCTTAGCGCACTGACTGATAATTTAAACCTTTAAAAAGGTGTTATCTTGCCGGGGCGTTTATTGTAACGCAGCCACGAGTCTTGCGGGCACTGTTTGTTGCCTGGCGACGCTATTGTATACCTGAATTTTAGCCTTCTACCAATCTATAGGCGATGATGATAATATGTTGACCATTGCGTATACATTTCCTTGAGCCGCATCGTGGCAGGGCAGTCACATCGAATGTGTGACTGTAGCCATGTTG
Organism: Chrysanthemum seticuspe; assembly: GCA_019973895.1. Lineage (NCBI taxonomy): Eukaryota > Viridiplantae > Streptophyta > Magnoliopsida > Asterales > Asteraceae > Chrysanthemum > Chrysanthemum seticuspe. Next base: position 282,534,259 of record BPTQ01000004.1, on the reverse strand, counting down.
GTTGCCTGGTATCGCTATTGTATACATATATCTGAGCCTCATTTGTTATCATTATTCATGTTTTTCTGTGAGTTTTGACGTGTTAGTGAAATCGTGGATTAAGCGAGAAATACACGTATGTCTATGCAGTATTCGGTGTGCGTATTTAACACGTACGTATTACTGTTACTGTATGCTAAATCATGACCCACGAATAATGCACATAAAAGGTTTCACAGCAAATAATGTTACCTGCCAACTACCATGTATGTGTTCCTGTATCAGTAGGTTCTAATTCTAATACTGTAACAATACTATTTGGAATGCCACTATCCTCATATTGTATATGCGCTTATATCACCTTTCGGAATCATGGGTAATTGCATTTTTGTAACTAATGGTTGTTTGGAATTGTTCATATGTATGCAGTCGGAAGGAGTTGAATCTTATCCAACTGAATAGTCGTGTCATCGATTGGAATCTTTCCACTCGGTAGAATATTGCAATCTTCATTTGCTAATTTTGATACGGGATGTTTAAGATATTGCCCTGTTCTCATCTTCCTCTCGAATTTCTTTCGTTGTCACAATGGTCTAGCAATACGTCTGGTGCAGACCTTTGCACAAAGACTCTTGAAATAGCAAAAGGAATTTGAGGGGGCGATTAGACGGGTCTCACTATCCTGAACATCGCGTGTCAACATCATCGACTGACGATTGGAGTATACTTCCGAGTGGAAAGATTTAACTTGATGACACAACAATATTCAGGTATGCAACAAAAGGAACCTTCACACAGTACAACTTATGCAGGTACAAGCTTCACGAACAACGAAAGATTCTTTCAGCAACTTGATGGCGATAACCTCCTTGAACATGCAAGCAGTCGCGTATTTCTGTCTTATTGGAGTTCCTTTTTTTTTTTTTTTTTTTTATAAATGTATCCAGTTTGGGATGAACATATCGAAGGTCCAACACTTCTTGATTTTGTGAGTTCTTAAACGTATCCAAGCGCGTTACGCATTTAAAAAAACAAAAACAAAACAAAAAATCCCCCGCAACGGGGGGGGGGGGGGGGGGGGGGGGGGGGTTCACCTCGTTACTAAATTGAAAGATTGTTGATTTTAACAATTATTAATTTAACCTGATGTTAGTTTTGTATAACAGTTGTTTTAGAACAATGATCAAAATTGTAGATTAATCAAATATTTGGTTAACTTATTGCATCTTGAACTGCACCGAAGGTATGTCTATCAACTAAAGGTATACCTTTTAAAATAAGCCTACAAATATAATTTTATTTCTTTTTCAAGTATTAATTTTAAACAAATTTAAAACATATAAAACAGTAACAAAGTTTCCACGGCAATGCGCGTTTGTAACGACACTCGTTTCATACTTGAATTAATAATAATACTAATAAAATATCACTTACAGTTTTAAATTGTTTGAAGACAAAATAAAAGTCAGTCAGATTATTTGGAGGATGATTTTTAATGAAAAAACTAGATATCTTAGGAAAAATATCTAAACCTTATTAATCAATCTAATTAAGCTTTTCTATTAAGTAGTTTATTTGGAATACTTCAACATGCGACTAATACTACTAATAAGCTATATCTCCAAAAAGAGTTGATGATGTAGGAACAGTATCCCAAACAAAACATTATCTAACTTTACAGAACTAGTATCATGTCGAGCATAAAAGTATCTTTCATTACAGGGATACTTCTACATACTTTCGACTAACTTATTTTTCGAGTGTTCTTTTAAAGTACTAAAATTTACGTCCTGAAAAATAACATGTTTAGGAAATCACAAGTGATTATATGTATGTTTGTTTGGGGTCATTTTCTTCATATCATTAGGGTAACATTCGCAACTAAGTTGCAACACTGACACAGTAGGACAGCATCAAGAATAGAACACTAGATAATCTCAAGATAATACCAATTTGTAGAATTTCTATTAAATTGGATGCAGAGGAACCAATATGTGAATCATAAACGAACTTCTTTTCAGAAACATATTTGGGTTGGGAGTTCTTCATATCTCTTCGACCCTCCGTTTTATCTTGTCGTGTAAAGACGACAACATAGCTAATCAAACAACCAAACAATAAACATATTATGATGATCAAAAGACATTGGGACCAAAAGATAAAAAGAAAAAGGAAGATGCACATGTCTTTGTAATGTTATGATTGTAGTATGTAAATCCATAATTGTCAGTCATCATCTCAACCAAACTTTAACCAATCACCACCAAAAATACAGCAAATTTAACAAACTGAGATTTGATTCTACACCAATAATACATACTTTGTATGCCACTAAAGTACAAGAACACGCAACTTTAGTGACGTACAATTTACGTCCATAATCAATACTCTTCTATATTGATCATCTCCACACACAAAAAAGATCAGCGCAATTTAAAATATAAAAGTAACGCAGACAGTTTCACATTGTTTGAATGATATGCTGTGGCACATTAGCATTCCACGACATACTAACAAATAATTCCCACCAAAAAAAGAGCAAGTGCTTGCTATTCCAAAGAGTTTATAAGGTCTTTGAAGTTAAACACTAGCCAATCGGCTTTTGTAGAAACAGCCTCCCGAAGTTGGACACCACCGTAACAGATAAACAAGTCAGCACACCCTGGTTTTCGAGCCTACAGTATAGAGCATAATTATTGAATCTGTACAAGGCTTGCATCTAACATATACTAGTAACAGATTTAGGTTATTCATACCTCAAGATCAGTTGCGCCATCGCCAATCATTACTACTGTCTTGTATCCATGATTCTGAAAAAAACATTTGGTGTTACCAATGAAGTTATTCTAGATTATTAAACTGCAGATGACAAAAAAGACCAACTTTTCTTAATAGTTCGACCGCGGTTGGTTTTCCTCCGCTTCTTGAAGTTGGTTCATTTACATCAAATCCAGCAAATTCACCAGAAGTATCGAATAGTAGTTGATTAGCAAATATATTTTCGGTTGGTACTCCAAGGATTGATGCAACCGGCTACAAACAAAATGTCAACAGTCAAGACGTTAGCTCATATATCTTAATTCACTAGCACCACATATATCGTTAAAAAACTTAATGGGCAGCCGTTTCAAATTTTGAGATAGCAGATTAAAGTTAAGAGACAACACTGCTATAATGATGTAAATAGTATCCTTTGCTGACAGCAAAGTTAATAACAAAAGGAAAAGGTAAACGTCACTATTTATATCAAAATTGACCTATTTGACCCACAGGTCAAGATGTATAATCCAATTTTGAACCAGATGTGGTACTTAAGAACAAAAGCCAGAGTTTAGACCCCTTACGCTTTAACAGTAAGTGAAATACAGTATTGACAAATAAAAGAAAGTGATAGAAAGATTAGATCATTCACTGCAAATACTTTCTTTAATAGCCTTTCACTGCATATTATTATATGTTTATTGGATGGCTTACGTTGATCATTTGACGAAATCCTCCAGAGATCAGATAAACAGTTTTACCACTTTCCTTTAGCTTCTGGACCAATTCATGTACTCCAGGAGAAAGCCTACCAATTACAGAAGAACATGTGAATGCAAAATATTATAGCTCATTTTGTTACCTCATTATTTCTTGTACAATAAGTGAATACCTTGGGGGCCTCTTTTCAAGGAATTCCTGGACACGTGAAAATGAAGGTTTGAAAAGATCGAGTCTGGCGGATAAGGCTTCTTCAAAAGGGACTGACCCACCCATTGCTCTGCAATCTCACAACAAGTAATATAAACAACTGAAAACAGAACATGAGAACAAATATTTTTATACTGTGTGCACACCTAGCGGTCCATTCCGCAACAGCTTTCCCGGCTCCACAAAACTCAGCAAGTTCATCAATGCCCTCATCTACGCAAACGGTGCTATCGACATCAAAGCATACAGCATCAGCTTTTTGCCACAAGTCAAGAACCTCTGAATGTTCAACAATACTTCAGTGAGAAAGTTAATTATAATCTTGCAATTTAAAGGATATCATTATGTCATCTATAATACCTTTAGAAGGTAACGAATTATCTAATCGGCCTAATGAGGAAGCCGTTAATGGTTTAATAGAACCCGGCAATGAGTTGGATGATGTGGAAGGTGACATCATTCTGATTGGACTGTAAAACAGTCTTCTGTTTGGTGTATGTGTTGAAAATAAGGGGGTGTTTTTCTGACTACTGTAAGCACGAACATGAATTATTCTTGAACTGATCAGCCCTTCCATAAAATTTATCTGGCAATAGGAAAAACAGTTAGAATTATGACAATGCAAACTTTAACATCAAACTACCTGACAATGCTGTGAGTTAACCCATAGCACTACCATTCACTGCGTAGAAGACACCCAAACTAACATAGTAAAACAGTATCAAGCACAAACACAAAAATCAAATTCTAAACATTTTGGTGTATGGAGAGTATTCATAAAAGAAAAATATCGCAGTTGGTCGACAATAGCGAATCTGGTTATACATGGTTGTTTGCTTCCAAAAAAATGCTTAGTATTTAGTTTTCCAGTTCAAAGGAAGCCTAATGAGCACACTTTAGAAGTTGATGGCAAGAAAATTTAATTTGACGATATTTGTGTCATACTAGGGAATCATTATCACTAAGATTGGCATTGAATGTCCCTGGTTTAATCAACTAATGCGGCTCCTACGACGGCCAAAGTCAGTTTATCTACTACGCCACATTGTGCAGAACATCTAGAAGTGTTGTTATTGTCAGCATAAGATGCAAAGCTAAAGTATAAGATATTGTAGTGAAATGTAACAGCTGTACAAAGTAGTTAGTTAGTTAGGTTCTGTTACAAGTTATCTTAGCTAGTTTTACACAGTCAGACAGTCAGTTAGATAGCCGCTTAGTCTTGTATATAAACAGTCGAAAAAAAACTTATTCTGTAACTGATTTAAATGGTAATTCAGTTCACGATTCCTTGCTCCAATGTATCAAAGGCTCCAATACAAATGCAAATCTAATTCACAAGCAGAGATCCAGATATGAAATCACCTCGAAACCTAACGAGCTATATAATGGAAATGATCATACTTGCACTACTGGTCATATCGTTTTAGCCGTCGAAGGCAGAAACTTATTGTTGAGGGGGCAAAGTTTGATACTTTTTTATAACTACACTACAAATCTTGTCGCTAGGGAGCAAATCACAGAAATAGCTACAAATTTAGAAAATTTACACTACAAATACAAATTTTTTTGCTAGGGGGGCGGGTGCCCACTGCCCACCCTGCCCCCTCCTAAAACTTTTAGGGCTAAAGTTGAAATTAAACCCTATTGTAACCTGACTTTCAAGTACTATACTACTATATGTATCAATAGTCTGTTATCACAGAAGACGAACAAATAACTTCCTGTTATTTGTACTATATAGTTCGTCAATAGACTTTCAAGTACTATATAGTTCGTCACCCTTATATCATGTACTCTGCTTCAATATTACTATTCCCCTTCTTGCACTGCCAAAACAGATGTACACCCCAAGTCACCAACCACAGTTGACACAACTAGAAGGTAGATCTTATAAAAACACTAGGACTAAATCAAGACAAAGGTGATAAATAATTGTGAGCATCTCTCTTGAGAAACGATTAGAAAGCCTAAAAAGGGATTTAAATGTCCATGAATCAACCCCACCAGGGGCTGCTTGATGAACGCGACAAAGATCGGGAGATAGAAGGGTAAGATAGATACGAAAGACTTACATGGTGGTAGCCTGGTAAGTGGTAACTAAAGCCTTTAGCCAAGCAACCTAAACTTTCTCATAAGAAAACTGATATCTACGTTTAACTTCATTACAAGAACTGCTGGTGAGGTAACATTGTGTTTGAATTGCATGACAAGTGGAAACCACTCAACCATTTTACATTTCAAACACGATACTTAAATCATTCTCATAATAAACTCAAAACTTGGTCTTTATTTTCATAAATCCAAGGGAGTGTCATCATAAACCAAGTCTAAGTGCAGATTCAATACATGATCAAGTTTCTTATATTAGTTTTATACCCAGATTTCAGCATGACAAGTATCATACTTTTGCTCTAAACTAAAAAGTATAATTCAGCACCCCATGAGCTGCATCAAACAAGTCCAAAACACAGAATCTGGTTGGGTTTTTTACACAAAAAGGCAACGAACTATAAGTCAAATCCTAATTGAGGTAACACACTACCATAACGATCAAAATTGGTATTCAACTTTCATATCTTCTGCAATAATGGTAAATTTACATTTTACAGGTTGACACAGGTCACCTTGTTATTGGATGATTCCGCAAAAGTTAGCATCATTGCACAAAATTTAATAGGTGAAAACCATTTTTTGTTCATTTTGGTATAGTGTTACCATAACTAGGAATTGCCCTATAGTCCGTTACCCTTCTAGAAAAGTTAATCTGGTTTCCAACACCTATCAGATTTGTATCATAACAAAGAAACATCTAAAACAAACCCGAATATCGAACTATATAGAAACTCAATTCAAATATAGTATGCTTGATATAGGCTTACAAGCTTCTTTTCGGCTAATATTTCATAAGCTCAACTTTTTCAAACTTGTGGGCTTTGTCATGACATACAAATAAACACATATAAAGTCCCAAAACAAGCCAAAAAATGGGGTTTATGAAACATAAGCCGAAAACGGATAAGCTCATAAGTGGTAGATTACAGTCTAACAAATAATAAACTAATAATGTATGCAAACATCAAAACAAAAACCATAATTTAAGCATCCAAACAAGCAGCAATTAGGGGGAAATGAATAAAAACTAAATTTTAAACAAGACCCAGTAATCAATTACAAATCTTTAAGCATATAAAACCCTTACTTGAAAGATTTTAAGAATGTTCAATAGAGCAATGAGGCTTTGATTTAACGCAATATGAAGTGGATTCTTGTTAATTACTGTAATATATTTTGGTGCTTTGAATCTTTTTTTGTGTTTTTTAAAGTTGTTGGGGACTTATTTTTTTTTTGATCTTACCAACCACCGGGTGTCTGGTTGCTAGAATGACAATATATATGTCATGTTATGCAAATGGGCTTTTAATAATAAATCACTATAGAATTACTCACTCGGTCTCAAATTAAACAAGGTGAAAGCTGACGTAGAACGGAAGCATGTAACACAAAGGTTTTAACAAATCATAAAGGATTTAAAGATAAAGTTTTGAATTTTATTGAATAACTGAATGAATTACATTAAACTCAAGCCTTATATTTATAGAAAAGCCAAACTTGAGGAAAAAGAAAAGTAAATTCGTTCACAACCGACTTTAAAACTAAAATAAGGAAACTGACGAGACTCAGTTATGACGTAATTGAGAATTCCAGCTACGGCGTAACTCTCCTAAATCTAAAATAAAGAAATTAAACATAATTGGTTACGGCGTAATTGAATAAACCAGTTACGACGTAATTGTCACAGAATGTATCAAAAGTTTTAGCAAAGGTTACGGCATAATCATGGCTTCGAGGTTACGCCGTAGTTTAGCAACATCTACGTTTTCGCTTGCCGGAACTTTTTACTACCCTCAATATGCTTCATGTACTCTTCTGCAAGTTCTTCAATCTTGTCCTCATCATTCCTCCCCACTTTAGAAGAAATCGTCCTCGAGTTCTCTCATTCATTCATATCATTAGGATAAAACTCATAAATATCCGACACATTGAAAGTCTTCGAAATACTCATAGTGTTTGGCAAATCCACCACTTAAGCGTTATCATTAACTTTTCGAGGTATCTTGTACGTACCATATTTCTTTGGTTGTAACTTGCTATACGTACAAATCAGAAAACGCTCTTTTTGAAGGAACACCATCACGTCGTCACCTACTTGGAATAACTTAACACGACGATGTTTATCCGAAGTGGCTTTATACTTAGCATTTGACTCGACAATCTTAGCTCTAACAACTTCATGAGTAGCTTGAACCTCTTTCAACATTTTGTTTGCTTGGACATTCTTCTTTCCCGGTAAATCAATTAAATCCACCACTTGCCTTGGTGAAGTCTTGTAAACAATCTCAAATGGTGAAAATCCCGTTGAACTATGGACCGCATTATTGTAAGAAACTCGGCTTGAGAAAACGACACGTCCCAAAGCTTCGGCTTCTCTCCACACAAACACCTAATCATATTTCCCAATGTTCGGTTGACCGCCTCGGTTTGACCATCCGTTTGAGGATGAGCGGTACTACTAAAGTTCAATGATGTACCCAAACGCCTCCAAAGTGTTAACCAAAAGTGAGCAAGAAACTTACTATCTCGATCCAAAGTAATTGACTTGGGAACTCCATGCAAACAAACCACTTCTTGAAACTTACTATCTCGATCCGAAATAATTGACTTGGGAACTCCATGCAAACGAACCACTTCTTGAAAGAACAACCTTGCAATATGCGCCGCATCCGAAGTCTTCTTACAAAGAATAAAATGCGCCATCTTGGAAAACCTATCAACAACAACAAACACGGAATCAACTCCCCGTTGGGTATGAGGAAGTCCAAGTAAGAGATCCATAGAAATATCAACCTAAGGGCTCTCGGGTACGGGTAATGGCATATAAAGACCCGTATTTTGTGCAATACCCTTTCCTTCTTGGCACACAACACACCTTTTCACGAACGAACCAGCATCCCTCTTCAATTGAGGCCAATAAAATCGGCTCTCCATGCTAGCAATAGTATTGTCACGACCTAAATGACCACTCAATCTACCCGCATGCACTTCTTTGATCAAGTGACTCCTAAGTGAAGTCTTAGGAATACACAAACGATTATCCTTAAACAAATAACCATCAAGTACAAGAAACTCACCTCGATGTTGCTTGGTTTCAATCTCCTCCCAAATACCACGAAAATCTTCATCATTTTCATCATCCCTTGATTCACTCAAAACCCACAACATCGTTGCTAATTGTAACCAATAAAGTAGTTTTTGTACTCAAAGCATCCGCTACATTATTACTTGCACCCGACTTATGCTTAATCACATAATTAAACTTTTCCAAGAAACTCGCCCATCGTGCATGTATTTTATTTAAGTGCTTTTGAGTTTCAAAATACTTAAGAGCTTGATGATCCGAATAAACCACAAACTCACGTTGAATCAAATAATGCTCCCACTTCTTCATAGCTTGAACAACCGCATATTTTTCTTGTTCATAAGTCGACCACCTTTGCCGAGCTTCATTCAACTTCTCACTATGAAATGCCACGAGTCTACCTTCTTGAGACAAAACGGCTCCAATCCCGGTTCCACAAGCATCACATTCTAATTCAAAAACCTTATCAAAGTTAGGCAAAGAAAGTACCGATGCGGAACCGCACAAGGACTAATGCTTTCTTGAATATGGCACTTTCTCAATAATTCTTCCACCTTTTCAAGCAAGATATCTGACTCCTTAGGACTCATCCTATAGTGATGAAGATTAGGTAAACTAGCTCCGGGAACCAAGTCAATTTGGTGTTGAATATTCCTCAACGGTGGTAAAGAATCTGGTGCATCATCCGCCACAATTTTACTAAATTCTTCAAGCACGGGCTTAATTACTTCCGGAATCGCACTTTCCATACCATCTTCAACCCCCTTCACAACCAAAGAATTAGAAACCCCCGTTTCCTTCCTTTCGACTTGAAACTCCTTTTGCGAAGAAACCATAGTCACCAAAGTTTTGCCATACATCTTCTTTCCGGGAGAATTAACACCTAAACGTAACATAGCAATAGTTTTTCCACTCCATTGAAACAAATACATATTCGACTTACCTTGGTGCGTAGCATCCACGTCATGTTGCCATGGTCGTCCTAGCAAAACATGACATGCCTCCATATCAACCACATCACACGTAATTAACTCATTGTAATGCTTTCCAATAGCAAGAAGAACCTTACAATAGCAATAAAGCTAATAGAATGATTAATACAGTACACCTTAAATGTTTAATTACTAAATGTCTAATAAGTCTAGTTGAATAAAAGTTAAATTTCCAAAACTGATCGATTATCTAATTATGTTGCTATTTAGAGCGGAGGGTATCATAACTTGTGTTAAACTTTAACACACTGCCACGCCAGCGCCACATCAGCTTTAACCTTTTCACATTAACTAAAAAAACACCCATTATCATAACTCAACCTTAACTCACTTTTACTCAAATATTTTCAAATTCAACCCCTAGACTAAAACTAATACTTCATTTAATAAAAAACATAACATTTAAAACACGAATTACATTAAACATTAAAGTTAAACATGAATTACATAGTACGATTAATACAAACTGCCACGAAAGTAATGAAAATAAAACTACAAATTAATAAAAGGAATCATCTGAGTTATAACCCTCCTCACTCGAAGAGGACCTAAACTCGCCATCATAATACTTTTCTTCCATAATGTCAAACCAGTTATGCCTAAGATGTGTCTGCATCCCTGGCTTCCTGCTCCATACGAGCAACTTCCTCTCGTGCCTCGTTTTCCCGTATCTCCCTCAGTATTTCCTCATCGTGCTCAAGTTCTCGAAGATAATCCTCAGTAAAATTAAACGGATTGTTTTGGTGGTCCACTGGTGGAGTGTTAACAGGTGGAGTGTTTACAAATACGTTTTCCGGTTGAAATATCAGAAAGACATGTTCTGGTGGAGTGTGATAAACTTCATCTTCTGGTGGAAAGGTATCTTTTGGAACTTGTTGTGGACTAGGAAATTGTTGGGAGAAATCTTTGCGAGACATTGTTATGAATCTGTGTGTGAGTTGTGTGTGATAAACAACTCCGGTTGAGTTGTATATATAGGCATCTTTGAATTTGAATTTGAATAAATCCCGCTCTAATTTAAAATTAAATGATCTCGCTCATATTTGATTAAATTTTAAATTTGAATCTGGTAATCCCGCTCAGATTTTACCATTTAAATTTAAATTTGAATAGGTTGAGGGGGTGTAAGTGAAAATTTGTTTTAAATGCAATTGAGGGGGTGAAATAAATTTTTTTATTTACTTCGCAGCTTAACGCTGCGTTATGCCCTTACCTCACCCACGTTAACGCCCCCTTAACTCAAGGAGACGTTGTGGTTAACACATCCTAACGCAGGCGCGTTAAGGCTTAACGTACCACCTTGCATTAACATTACCCTTGCTCTTAGTGATATTTTCCCTATAAAAATTAGGGGTGGCAATCGAGTCGTGTTCGTGTTAACCTATTCGGGTTCGCGTGTTGACGGGTTAGTATAACCTCTACCCAAACACGGCCCATTTATTAATCGTGTTAAGAAACTCAACCCTAACCCAGACCTGCATAACACGTGTAACCCATTTGTGACCCGTTTAACCTGTTTAAGTAAATAGGTCAAACAGTGAATAAAGTTGGTGGTTTGTTGATTTAACTAGTATAAATGCAAAAATGACATAAGGATCTAAAATATGATAAAAATAACGCACAAATAACTATATGACAATTTTATGAGTTATAAGCGACAATTTCAATTATATATGAGGTCTAATCGTAATTCACTCATATTAAGTACATAACAAAATACATGTAATCCGCATCCAACATAAAAAACTAAGTTATATATTTTATTTTTAGAGTCTTATATACTTAAACGGGTTCACGGGTCAACTTGTTTAACAATTACTCAACCCAAACACGACCCGTTTATTAAACGGGTTAGACGTATTGACCTATTTTTAACCCAAACCTGTTTAGATTCGTGTCGGGTTCGTGTCATTTAATGTGTCGTGTCGAGAATTGTCACCCCTAATAAAAATTGTGGCACTAACAATTTGACTCATTCAACCGATTATACTAGTAATTAGCAAAATATTCCATAAAAAGTATAATTATGTTGCTGTTTAGTAATTTTTTTATTTATTTCAACAGTGAAGGAAATAAATTTTTTTATGATGATATTGTAACCGAAAAATTAAAACAAGCTGTAAAGGAGTGTCACAACATTCAACTTTCTTGTATTCAAGAGATAGTTGCCAATGCTGACAAGCCTCTAGAAGACATCATGGAAATCACTACAAATAAATTTCAGATTTAAGGTGTCTTGAATGACTTTATTTTGAGAGTTTCATGTTATCATGATACCACTTATTTACAAAAGTCATGACTAGTGCACCCCTTTAGTTTTATATAAGGACCAAAGGACAAATCATCCTTTTGTTATATTTTGTTGTTGAATCCATCTTTTGGTATGGTTCAAAAATTCAAAGTCTGTCTAAGTTATGGTCAGTTTCACCACCCTATTTCTAAAATGGTCATGCTTTACTATGAGATTTATAGTCTGTCGCTTCTGACCACTCGGCCACTCTCTCATTCCCGGGCCAAGTGCTTAATTCCACCTATTTTTTTTTATATGTGTCCCTTGCAAGTACAAGGTTTGGCTAGGTTTAATTATTAGGGTGGCCCCCAAAATCTTATAAAATCCCCATGCTGCTAGATAAGTTTTGTCTTATTTGCCAAAAATTGCTCGACTCATGGTTGTGTGACCAACAGTTTTATAATGGTTTTTATTAGAAAGTAAAAATGATTCTTTGTTTAGCCACCTCAATAAGACAAAAAGGTTATTAGTGAGATAAAAATTGTGTAAGATGTTGTGAGTCAGCCTAATAAGTAAGCCCAACCACACCACCATACTTGCAAGGGACACCTGTTAAGCATCGAGTTGAGCAGTCGCACAGTTGAAATAACCAATATTAAAGGAGGGCGTTGAAACAGACCATTTCTTAAATCCACTTTAAAATTTTTACTATTTATGGCATTAGCTTTTTGTTAAATGTGGGCATACGAGGAATAATGTGAAAAAATTGGTTGAATTTTTAAAACAAATACACGTGTGAATCAATGGTGTTAGGCGTGTTTTTAGGTTTAAAAGTTTAGGCCTATATATCAAATCTTTTTGTTTTTTATTTTTTCTTTATTTTTTTGTAAAAAAGGTGAATATATATTATTACCAAAACGAACTTTACAACAAATAACAAGATAGTATTGGACATGCTCAAATCATCTAAAATACAATAACTAAAATACAAAGCGAAACCAATGTATATACACAAAGAAACTCCCAAAATCAAACACTCAATATTCACCAAAAACCTTAACACTAAATATTCACCAAAAACGTTAACATCACATACCATTCAAGTGTAGCCATCCTCACACCTAAATGATCTATAAGGACAACATTAAAAAGCATCACCATGCCCGATGGGAACTTCCCCCATATTGCTATTAATGTCTTCATGTCGCACGACCTCTTAACATTACACCACTGAATTCCAATCCTTTGCCAAAGCCCTCCTGACATCACCAAAGAAGAAACTACACAGCTTGACTACACAACCTATTCAACTTCATGAACAAAAACTATATTAGCAGCTCCATCCTCACTAGCACAACAAAAGACCATAAAGAAGAAGAGGCATCATCAAACAGATAGGCCACTCCAATGTGATCCAACCAACTCTCCACTGACAATACAATGTTAGGACCAAGAAGTCCTAGTTTTCATGACTCTATATTCCTAGCAACTTGTATTGTCCTCCATGTAGAACCACAATTATCAAGCCAGCTGACCTGGAATGGCATAAACATACTTGCAGAGCCAAACATAGACATCCCACTAGCATATTAGCCATCCAATACCAACCATAGATACAAGAGCACCCAGAATCATATACCGCATATAGAAGACTGAGAATCAACCTACGAAATTAGGAAACTCACTTTATGAATTTACTAACCAAAGAATTCATGGGCCATCATCTATAGAATAATGATTATCCAAGCACACTATTTTGTTGGCATGCTAAAAAAAAGAAAAAAAATATTTTAACACTGGACCCCTATACGCCGTAGAGGGGTAAACTCCTCTACGCCGTATAGGCTGCCCTATAAAGGTTATGAGACATGACATACATTTTTCCGTAAACTGGACTTATCCTACTTGCTAAATTTTCAAATCGGAAGACATGCTTCATCGATCATTAATATGAATGTCTCACTACATTGCTTGCGCAGAAGCTATATTTCTATAAAGGCATTAATCCAAACACTTCTTTAAAATCTATAAACTAAAAAAAATATATGAACTTGTGTAATAACCTTTATTTTATAAACCTTTGTTAATTAGTATGGTTAGATACTTTTAAATCTTCTTAACCACTAAATAAATATGAAGATAAGATAATAATAATAAGGGTAAATTGCAAAAATGGTCCCTAAAGTAGCCCAAATAGGCAAGGATCACACCGAGACGAATTTTGTTGCAAAAAAAGACATTAATGTTTTCTTTTTTTGCACAACGGCCACTGAGAGCTAACTTTTGTTATTTTTCTCGTTAAGTGCCTCGTCACTAAGGGTAGCATTGTTATTTCACTCCCTTTCTGGCCAATCAGCTCAGTTGCCAGTGTTTTGTTTTACAAATTTAGTCCTTTAAAGCAATAGTTCATATTTGTGTTTCGATTTCTTCCATGAACATTAATTTCACAAGTAAAGATCTTGAGAATGGTTAAGTTTTGGCAAAATCGCGCACACAGTACCCCGATCCCTGATTTAGGAATCCTTTATGGTAAGCATACTATATTCCATTTCCGTGTTTCCATTTAAAATTGTTACTATTATTTGAAGCTATTGATGTTTTATGTGTTGCACAGATTTGAATGAAACCATGTTTACTTTACGAATCCATCACAATGGTGATTTTACCTCACCACCAGGAAGAAGATATTTTTTTGGAGATACAGATTGGTTTGACGGAGTGCACTGTGACATTTTCTCCATGGACTTATTGGACGAAATGTTACAGGATTTAGGTTACACATATCGTACCCTTGTGTTTACTCACTTTAGGATACCTGGGAGTCATTGGATTATGGTTTGCTACCACTAATATCTAACAAAGATGCGAGCAGACTTGTGGAGTATGTTCCTAGATTTAGAGATTTGGAGTTGTATATTGAAACCGGTGTTTCATTGGTAGAGTGTCAGATGATGGAGCGAATGATGAGTAAGGGCAAGGGTGTGGTGATAGAAAAAATTGTGGATTATGATGTCAATGATGCTGTTGGAAATGATCTTGATGGTGAGACTGGAAACAGTGGAAAATTACCATTGTTAGAGTGGCATAAGACAAGCCAACATGGGAAGGATGGACCTGTTTATGATACTGATTCTGAAAATGAATTCCCACCAACATTTTGTGTAGAAAAAATAGTTTCAAATCATACAAAAAGGTTGATTGACGAGTTTCAATTAAGGAGGTTATTGGAAGAGATTGACCAAGAGTTTGGGGTGGAGAATTCAAGTGAGGATTCCTTAGAGTATACAAATGTGTTGGATTTTGATGATGTGGATTATGACACAGATGATGGTGTTACCATTAGTGGAAAGGAAGGGGATTTAGAGACTTGGATTAGTGCTGAAGAGGTGGAAATAGGAATGGATGTTGAATGACAAGACGATCCATACTATTTAGTTGATAAACCTGAAGAGCCTGAAGAGATTAGTGACATGTTTGCTTAAATTGATCAAGAATTGGATGAACTTGATGACATAGGTGCAACTGAAGAAGTAACAGAGATGTATGCTATTTTGCTGAACCAATTAGTTTCAGTGTGGTTCCACTTGAGGTTGTTGCTAAAGAAATGTTTGCAACAAAGGATGTTGATGGTGAACAATTAGTTTGTGATTGGGCTGTGATTCTAGATGATCAGTGTGTTGAAGTAGTTGGACATGAGGGATTTTATCTCAGCTGTTGATAGAGATGTGATTACAAATAAAGTGGTTGCTAAACAGGGAGATGAGCCAGATGAAGTGCTTGCAAAAAATGGAGTTGGGAAAGATGGAGTGGTTGCAGATGAGAAGTTTGAAGACCAAGGAAGATCAATCAAGAGGAGAAGACTGATGGCTGGCAAGAAAACTAAGGATCATGCTGAATAATTCTAATACTTTTATGTTTAATTCAATAAACTGTTATACTTCTGCTATGGTGTTATAGTGGAAGATTATAACAATATCTAGTTGTTCTAAAATTTATCTACTAGTTTTGTAATAAATTAGTAGGGTAAATGCTTGCATAACATTTTTTCTAATCAAATGAAATCCAACAAATTAGGCAATTTTGGGTACTTTTGTGCATGTATATTCATTTGCAAAAGTCAAACTTGATAGTTAATTTTGGGTAATTACTGCTAAAAGATAACAAGTAACCAAAAGATAAGTTAAATTTACATCCTCACAGTTAACCATTAACCAAAAGATAGGGTACATTAACCACTGCAATCGAAAGACATACATTAAGCTAAGACATTACATTAACTGCCACAAAAAGGCCAAACACCATCCTCAAACCCAACAAACCTCAAAAGCGTCATAAACCCATTTCCTTCAAGCGGAACCATCACATTTCCTGCAGGATCCACCGATGGAGGTGGCACGAGGCTCTGGTACTCCATCGGAGAATAAGTGGTAACATAACCCGAAGTGGTGGAGTTGATGAATTTTTGTCTTTTAGTGTTTTTACGAGTACCACCCCAAACAGGGATGTTACAGAGAATGCCACCATGAGTCCAGTGTCTACGACAGCTTTTTCAAAAGTGACGAGGTTGTGAAGTGGTGTAGTTGTTGTAGTAACAGAATTTTGTGTCTTGCGATTGACAACGTGGACATGGACGTTGTTGTGGGAGTTGTTTTTTCGTGGTGGTGATGAAAGTTGATGTTTCTTGGTGGTGGTTGTGCTTATGGTGGTGGTGATTATTGCGGTGTTTGGTGAATGTAATGGTGATTGCATTTTGAAATACCGTGTTTTTTTTTGGTTTTCGAGTCGTGGTTTAGAAGTTGGGTTGTGTATGTAAGGGGGGGGGGGTATGGGTGCAAACATGATAATTTACTTTGCAAATTTAGTCATTGAGGTCATGTCGCATTGATATCACAAGTTGTTTGGCGGCAATTTGAACAGTAAAATGACAATATTACCCTCAGTGACGAGTCACTTAACGAGAAAAATAACGAAAGTTAGCTCTGAGTAGCTGTTTTGTAAAAAAAAAAGAAACATTAATGTCTTTTTTGCAACAAAATTTATCTCGATGTGATTCTTGCATATTTGAGCTACTTTAGAAACTATATTTACAATTTACCCTAATAATAATATACTCAACTAAATTGACGTGTGGGCTTCCAAATAAAATACTACTTACTAAACATGGGTTTAGTCAAATTATAAGTATATATTAAAACGCAATGTACTGTAGCTACAATACAGCTATTACAAGTATATATTAAAACGCAATGTACAGTAGCTACAATACTTTGCGTTTTTTGGGTCGGGCTGCTACAGTGTAGCTACAGTACATTGCGGGCCGGGCTGCTACAGTACGCAAAAAAAAAAAAAAAAAAAAAAAAAAAGGTTATATTACTATTTATTAATGCACAATCACCTTGGCTAAAAAATTCGCCCGCCCGCAACGCGGCGGACCAGTGCCAGTCTCGTTATACTTTATAACCGTTCGTATAATGGGCCTAGTCAAATACGGTGATCACGAAATTCCGATCTTTCTTATATGTTAGGAACAAGGTGTTTAGCGCCCGCCGCGTTGCGGCGGGTGTTTTTCGCATATGAATTTGAGTAAATTGAAAACCAAACTGAATTCAAATTTAGTTCGACTAAATTGAAAACAATAACTAAATAATTAAAAAATGAATTGAACAACCGGCTAGCCCGAAATATGAATGTGCGACCGACCAATTGATGGACTATATTTTACAAAAATAATAAAAATGTGGTTCTAAAGACCGTATGCAAAGCCTATCCCATCGAACTTCAAGCACTGTCGCGTGTTTGATAATGCCTGTCCCCATTATTTTTCTGGATGTTTTGAGCAACTGTAGCATCCTGCCTTTTTTTGTTTGACAAACCTGCAGGTTCAAAAACTCCACATCAATGATGAAGCGACCATGAAAAGTAGAATCAACAGGCGAGACAAAGTCTTCACTTGTCCAAAGAAGTCTCTCATGAACTGCAACGTTAAACAAAGTGTATTAGGGAACCACGTTAGCTACACAAACATGTTAGATTTGTCCCATTATGAATATGATATAAAATAAATTGACCAAGTTTACATAAGTGGTTTGAAATTGCACCTATAGCTAGAATACTTGCAACATACACAGTAAATATATATTCTCCCTTTGCACCAAAAGAATTCAACTTTTGTTATGAAGTTACATTAAAATTAGATTATATAGACAATCGTGTGTGTTTCTCACAACATGAACTGAATTCCCGTGTTAAAAGATGTAAGCCATTAACTATAAAAATAGAAACGTATAATTTATTAATTGCGACCACGTAATAGTTAATATGACAGAACTCACATTACTGTCAATAAAAAAGTATTCGCCTTTTTTTTTGCCAAAAGATATCCACTACATCATAACTTTAATCTTCAGTGGTTCCTCTCGGTCTTTGGTTTTAAGAACTGGTATCATATTGGCTAACATTCTGTAGATTCTGAGGATTACGATTCATATAATAAAATAATGAAATAAATTAGTCATGAAGTAAATTATCGAAGTAATGCGGATACCAATACAGGTTTTTTTGTACAATATAGAGGCAAATAGAGGAATCGAAGACACCCTAAATCAAAAGGGAGGCTCGAAAGCAATGGTCATTCAGCGCCTTTATAATACCACATTTTAGTTTCAACTATTCAATCTATTTATCGTCGGTACATACGAGTAAAACGCAGGTAATGATAAACTTAAACTAAAAGCATTAACTTGGGAGTAACCCATTGAGTGGCCGAACACGTGATTTTTCTTGCAAGCCAAAGGGTCCATGACCCCAGTTGCATCTTTAGCCTTCATTGTCATTCCGCACCTACCAAATAACTTACATTACTCCATACTCAAACATAGACCACAGTCACAGATTCCCTACGCAACCACAATAATCATACCCCTCTGGGACAGTGAAGTTTTTTAACGAACAGTAAATGGGCATCCGTCGCGAATCTATTTTTCTTTGTAAGTTTTAGTCTCCTTTTTCTTACACAAATCTCAAAATCCACATATACTATAACCAAAATAAGATGGTATTTGGGATTGCTTTTTCTTTTCAGCTTATCTGCTTATTTTCAGCAGCCTAAAGTGTTTAGATAATCCTATTGCACTTCCGACTATTTTGGCTAAAAAATATGCAACCTTGTAAGTTGTAGCCGTTTTCACTAAACTTCTAAGGTGGTTATATTTAAACAGCCTAATCAAAGTGTTAATTTATAAGTACGATAAAAAATAAGCAATCTTAAACACCTTATTAAGTATAACAACTTGATTATTGAAAAAAGTATATTTAGAGAAAAAAGTCCTTACGTATATTCCGATCTTTTAGTAGCTATAGAGCTTCTTCCAACACCTCTATTATCAAAAGCACAAACTTCCAAGCCCCCACCTAAGCAAACATCCTTTCTTCTAAGACATCTCTTGTGGAAAGAATCTAGACGGTGGTCCCTTTAAAAATTCAAGGATCAAATGATCAATCAATATAGCAAAACATGTTTATACTATAAGAATCCAAATGAGAAGACACAACACGTGACAGTTACGATTCGCGGTTGTTTTGAGGATCACTTTGCTCTCTCCCTAAAGCATAATGCCGAATACCAAAATTAGCAAATAACTCATTTGATCCATTAAAAATAAAAGATAACCCAAGCTGATCAATCTGAATGTTATGAGGTCAAAGTAGCTACCTCTAATCGTTGCTTGATACCCTTTTCTTTGTCTTCTGGTATGATGTTTAAGCGCTTTTTTCGCATTATCATAAGCCTCGGTTTTCGAATATTCAGCTTTCTCATAAGCTGAATCTTTTACAGATCCTGTTGCATCTTTTATTGTGCCAGCACCATGTTTAGCCTTCTTAAGCTTTCTCAAAAGCTGAATCTTTTACTAACCCGGCCATGTCCTTCACCTTTTCAGTGTTGCTATAAGTTACATCTTTTACATATTCTGGTGCGTCTTTTGCCATTTTCGGTTTGTCATATGTCGCGTCCTTGGCATATTCAGCACCTTCCTTTTCCTTTTGGGCTTTCTCGTATGACATATCTTTTGCGGATTCTGTGACATCAGATGTCTTGTCCTTCATTTCCGATGTCTTTTCACCTGCATTGTGCTTCATTTCTTGTGCTTTGTTCATACGATACTCTCCTCAAATACCACAAAAATCATCACCTATAGCATGAAACAAAATTCTATGCATAGTCAAATGTTTATTCCTACTCGGTACTACCCGTTATCAACATTTTACAGACACTGATGAAGTGTTTTGGTAACCTGTGATCTTCTGTTTGGCATTGTTGGCACAATCAAAAGTGGCACCAACTGCCTTTTGGCCATCATCCTTGGCTTCTTCGGTACGAAGTCCTAAACCTTCAGATATATGATTTGAGGTGATCTACATATTGTTTCTTAAAGTGATATCTCTCCAATTTGTGACTCACCTGCAATTATGAGCTACTAATTAGGATGTATACGAAATATTGTAATTAAACATCAAAATAGTCGAATGTAATCTAACCTTGACAGATAGAAAGGAGCTACATCATATGATGTCAGTCCCTAACGCTTTCCCCTGTGAGGTTGTCAACAATTGTTTCCCTCTTTCATAATTTATTCATCGTCAAAGATACTGAAATAAACCAAAAAACATACTAAACTACATAACAAACTGAACCTCACCTCTGGGTCATCTAAAAGGCCAATGAAACCAACCATGTATGAGTTATAGGAGAAAATATAAATAAGTGAAAAACGTAAGATCGTGTGATTACCTTTAGTACATTGTCATATCTATCTGCTAAAGTATATTCAACGATTCCAGTCATTGTGAATGTCTTCCCATTGGGTCGTTTGCCTGTATGCGAAAATATTTGTTGATATGCAGTCATAATTTTACATGAGCATAAAGATGAAGCCCATATATTATTAAAACCAAGTTGACTCACCATTGATACCGTGTAGCGATTTCATACCTGCTTAATATTTTACCCAGGGGTCAGTTCATTTGACAACATCAAAACTCTAGCAAAACAGTCCAAGCAATTACCTATAGCTACATGAATCGTTTCCCCAAATATTAAACATATTTTTGGGGCTTACATCATTTCCAATAAGCAAATCCCACATCTACTTCCAGAAGTGCTTATAAAATAACAGATTACAAAGGTGATCCTCTTTTACCCAAAAACAGATAATCTAATTAATTTATAATTAAAAAAAACACTTTTTTAAGCTAAAAACATCAGTAGAATTTAAAAAAAAAATGTGTCTTTTTAAGAGCTATTGTTTTCAAAATCATTTTCTTGATAACCCCTTTTGGTTGATGTTTACTGTGGAGAATCTGGAGTTCTTTTTGTAGTTTAGGTTTTGCAGAAACAAAGATACATTAAAAAGACAATGAAGTAGCTTTAAGTGATACCATACTTTTGATGATTCTTGAATGTTTTCTACTTCTTTATTTCTGCTATTTTGAAGGAAGGGTGTTTGGGATATGTCAAAAAAGTTTGAGATGAGATGAAAGAAGTAGGGACCTTGCCGGGTGTGATGAGTCATTTGTCTTCAGCATCGGCAAATAATGAAGCTTAGCAGCTATAAATGAACCATTGATGTCTTCCCTATCAACTGCAATACCAATTAAGTCATTCATTAAGTACTAGTAGACAATTAATTTTCATCGAATAATAAATGAAGCAATTAATTAATGAAAAGAAAAGTGGTACCTCAGTAAAATCGTATGCATACCTTTTTTATTCTTCTTCCAGCACAACATTATCTCTTTTTCGCGACTTATCCAGCTCCACTAATCTCCCACCGTCAGTTGCAAAACCAAACCGTAACCCTAAACTATCAAATTAGCTATCAAGGTTCAACCTTTACACAAAAGCGATGATAGGTTTTCTTTATAACAAAAAATTAAACCCAAAAGAATAAAAAATCTACCTGGTATAAATCAGTCTTTCACATCAAACACACCAATCACAGCTTCAAAAATCTTCCGGCACCAAAACCCCTCACAATCGATTGTTAACTATCATAGAATGCACAAAAAAAAACCCATAATAAGTCAGCAGTTCCAGAACACGTACAGAAAGTGGATAACTACGTTTGCTGCTTTTGATATGTACCGACTTTGATTTAGGTATGTACCAACCTTTTCCTTCTTCTCTTGGACTAGGTATGTACCAACCTTTTCCGACTTTGATTTAGGTATGTACCAACCTTTTCCGACTTTGATTTAGGTATGTACCGACTTTGATTTAGGTATGTACCAACCTTTTCCTTCTTCTCTTGGAAAGTCGGCAAGCGGTTTAGAAAAAGAAGAAGCACAAAATATAGAAGCGGTTTCATGTTGGGCTTCACCTATCAAACAAGCTAAGTTAGCATCCCAAAACACCGACTCCCCTTCCATAATGTATATAGTCAATATATACAGGTATATCGTCTCAATGACAACTCTAGAAGAACAAAAACAAACCAAAAAAAAAAAAAAAAAACCCTAAATCTCTCTAAACTAAAACGCGGCACGAGAAGTCTGAAATTTACATTCAAGTACCAAGGTGTTAGGGGCCAAATAGTAGAACTAAAGTGGGTTTGGATTTGTTTGAATTGGAGTTCGCGTTCGAGTTCAAGTTTCTGTCCTTGTTTTGTCACTACTACACAACAGGTCTTTAGCGACAGATGTTTCCGTCGGAAATCCGTCGGTAACAGTTGTTTCCAACAGATTTGTGACGAAAATAGGCTGTCGGTGATTCATGGTCGGTAATCACTATCCGTCGGAAATCTGCTGGAAATACCGACTGGGAAAATGCGTCAGACATCTGTCGGTAATTTCCACGTCGGAAGTCTGTCGGAAAATTTTCTGTCGGAAAACTGTCGGAAATAAGTCCGTCGGAAATCCGTCAGTAAAATGTAGTCGATAAAGGGTCACAATTCCGTCAGAAAAATACAAATAGCTTCACTCACTAAAGCTCGCATGTAATCCTCCATCTAAAATAACTAAAAAGAGCAAATAAATAAAATGGATAATTCAAAATTAAATATATTCATAACGAAGATTTAACATTCAAATCACAAAAGTTGTAGTTAAATCAACATGAAATCCGAAGCATTTAAAACATTCAAGATGAAACTAGAGTATAATCCAAATATTCAAAATGATGAGACATTATTCAACTATAGGAGAGGGCGTGAATCAGTTAACTTCTTCAACACCAAGTTAATGTCATTCATCATATGTTGCCATTCACACTCTCTCGAGCTTGTTCACGAGCATTCGCCTACAATTCTCGTTGTTGCATGTGTTCTTGCACTTGACGCTCTAATTGTCGTTGTAACTGAACTCGCATCTCTCTTTCAAATCGTGATCTCATTTGTGCGTTGTCCTCTTGCAATCTTTGTACCTACATTATAACAAGTCCCATTTAATATCTGAACAAAGATATTAAGAAAAGTCCCATTAAACTGCACCGAATTCCGGCTTCCATGACAGAGTGTTGCAACATTTACAGTCACATAAAATGCATATTGTAGGACGGAAAATTTAACTTAGGTATACCTTTTGCATTTAACATTATGAAATTGTATAAGGGTATATCAATAGAACATGAGGTGCATCCCTTGTTAGCCAATCTACACATATTAAGTTGTAACATGTGGATGTTCTACACATAAAGTTTGAAGTACATTATTATTCAAGGTACAAAAGTGTTTTACCTTACCTGCTTTCTTTAGTAAAGGCAGATAGGAACAGTTCTACACAATTAGTATTGGAATTATTTCACATGGTTCTTTATTTGAGCTACTGTATCTACAACAATCCCCCAAAAGCATCATTCTTTGTGAACCTGAGTTCTTAACCATTGGACTTGGTTGTAGATTTTAAAAGAAACTTCATTGCATAAATTGGGTGAAGATCTATCAGGTTTTTATGTTTAATGTTACTTTCTGGGATTTTTGCAATTACTGTTGAGTTCCTTTTAAGGCTAAAGAAGTAGAATAGTTACAGATGTTCATATCATCTCACTAGAGGTGAACAATGGACACCTTTTCATACTTTAGGCAACAAATATATGGTGATAATTGCAGAAAATTTACCTGATAGTCCCCAAGTGTATGGGTCTTAAAACCAGCAGCACAGTAATCAAAGTAATGCTCCCAAGTACAAATGAATTTTTGGTCGAAACCCAAAGCAACGAATCTGCTACAATAGATCACCACCCAATCAGCGAATGCAACAAGTCATGTTTTGTATTGAAATGCATACTTGACAATAGTCACTTTTTACGTTTGTTTTTCCAAGAAGTTGGTCCTCCTATATCTAAGTGTCTGATAATAATGTATCCCAATGTTTTCCACATGCTCAATACTACGATTTTAACCATTCTGGTGAGCGTTCAGATGACATGAAAAGTAAAGACAGAATCAAATTGACGCTTACCAGAGCCAGAGCCTGGATGACGCAGCCATGGTTGATGTTACTCAGCTAAGAGAAGGCAAACAGCCTCCAGGATATATGTATACTTTTATATAGTTTGAGCTTCGCCTGTACTGGTCATACCTCTGGTCTGGGATTGATATGAACTAAATACTCAAATGTTAGCAAAGCCTTCACATTATAATTCATTTGTTATGGTATTACATGTTTAGTCAACGATATACCTGCAACACAAAAAGGCCGTTTTCTGCCAATGTTGATTCACAACATCCAAAAAACTCTTCCATATAGATGGAACTGGGACAACAGAAATTTCAGAAGCAACAAGGACCCTAATCCATAACCCATAGTTAAATCCACCACTCCACCATCCCTGCATAGTATTGCATAGACCAATATTTATTATTAATGACGGCACAAAGCTACAGAAGTGAAAACAGGTTTCAGACATTCAGACGCACCCTTAAAGATTTAATGTAAATTAAAAAAAAATTGGAAGTTTGGCCGGTTTTGGTTTTGTGTCATGGAAGTATTATGTGACATTGAATAATCGGGGTCAGATAACTGGCTTTTAAAGAACAGTAATGAACTTTAGTTATTAAAAATCTGATTGTGCATTTGCGATAATCAAATACACAGTTTCAAAATTCAGATCTGAACACCCCCTTACACTACCCAAAATGCACATGGTACTTTATTCTCTTGATGGAGTACTCTACTTAAAGAATAGAATGAGTCTGACATTTATTACAATTTGTTTCAGTGGATTTATAAGCAAAGAATGCAACATTATCATGCCTTCAAAATAGCTACTCTAGAAATCAGATCTTCACAGCCTCTTATAACCAACCTTACAACCCCACAACCTCTTGTCTTCAAAACCACTCAACCTCACAACCTCTTATCCTCAAATCCACTCAACCTCAACCTGAGATGCAGCGATATAATCCTTTTATGTGTTCTTGTTGAGCAGGAAATGAAAAACTAAGAAAATCACATAAAAAAAACATTCGGATGGGAATATTATGCATGTCCTCTTTCGAAGGTGAAATCATACATTTCTTATTTATATTATGTAAATATACAAATAATCATATAATTTCCTTATTATGTAACAACTAGGGGTGAGTAAAACAAACCGAAAACCGAAAAAACGAACCGAAAAAACTGACCGAAACTAAAAATCGATGGTTCGGTTTTTACTTTTTCAGAAACCGAAAAATGCGGTTCGGTTTCGGTTTTCGTCCAAAAACCAAACCGCAAAAACCGAACCGGTTTTATTATATAATAATATCTAATTAATATAATATGATTAAATAACTAAATAAATTAAATTTATAAATTCATATTCATTTTGTGAGTGAATTTATAATATATTTATCTTAACGTTTATATTTATATGTGTGTTTGTCGTGTCGCGTGTTTGAATATATCAATAAGTATACGATAATGATCATTCTACGTGTATGTTCACTTGTATGTGTATGTCTCATTTATATGTTTGTAATTGTAGAATTATACAATAAACATTATTATGTTTAGATTGAAAAAAAAATAAACAAGAATAACTAATTTTGTACGAAACCAAGTTTGTTGGTATAATTTGGCCATACCCAAATATTAACGGTTAGAAACCGAAAAAACCAAAAAACCGGACCAAAACCGATAACAAACAGAAAAAACCGAACTGCCAAAAACCGCACGGTTTCGGTTTTAGGTTCTACAAAAACCTAACATTGTGGTTCGGTTTCGGTTTTAGCCAAAAACCGACCCAAACCGAACCATGCAGACCCCTAGTAACAACCACTAGAAAAAGATCATGGATGCGGATATTTTATGTGGAATAGTGAATTTGATGACCATTTACGAGTAATCTCTTCTGCTTCAACATCTCATAGTTCTGGATCTACACCGTTCTCAAACTGTAATTAAAAAGACCTTA
The DNA here is from genome assembly GCA_019973895.1 of Chrysanthemum seticuspe. Classification (NCBI taxonomy): domain Eukaryota; kingdom Viridiplantae; phylum Streptophyta; class Magnoliopsida; order Asterales; family Asteraceae; genus Chrysanthemum; species Chrysanthemum seticuspe. The sequence goes on along the minus strand of BPTQ01000004.1, from coordinate 282,507,779 downwards.
TGATAAACATGCTTGAGGCACAAAAGCAGGTGCTAGAGACAAGAGTAAGGATTTTGGAGGCACAACTTGAAATGGCAAGGAATCCTGACAACTACGACCACGCATGTCAGTCGGATGCAATACTTCGTAACCTGTTAGGTGACATGGAAAATCTTCGTATGTAGTGTTATTGTTGTTTTTGTTGATTGTTGTGTTATTGTTGTTATTGTTTGTTGTTGTTGTTGTTGTTTGTTGTTGTTTGTTGTATTATTGTTGTTGTTTAATAAAATGTTGTTGTTGTTGTGAAAACTTCGTATGTAGTAGTCTCGTGCACCTTCGTTAGCGACGGTAATCTGCCTATCTTTTGTTAACGAACATATGACATACATCCGTCTCTTGGTGTGTCGAACCACACCCAAGATTTTTATACATCATATTTTATGTGGAAGAGTCAATGGAACTGAAGGAACAATATCACAATTAACAATCACGAAGGCAAATTTTATTTAAAACACGCAAGAGTTCTCAACCACATACATTTCATACAAATTATATATTACTTTTTTGTTTATAATGAAGCAATGGTCCAATTAAGAAGATGACTTAATTTGACTCGGTTAATGACTCGGTATTTTGCTTGTCTATGCTTTGCCGGTTATGTATATTATGTACTGTGTATTCTAGTTTGAATTAGAGCTAGGAATATGACAGAGGTATGGTTAGCGATAACAATTTGTTGATATTATATATAATATAGTCCACTGATTTAGTGTTGACCTTTTTCCAAATTCACTTTCAATATTACATAGAATACTGTCCACTGATTTAGTGTCGTTTGCTTCATAATTGAAAAACTTTTGGTATATTCATTAGAATTTGGATAAGTATGTGAATTTGGTTGATTGATATATTAACCAAACTAGCTGATAACCCGTTTGACACCCAACTGATAGCTACATTTATTATCTAATTCATGGAAATACTGGTTTTATTGTGCCAGTTTTGCAATGCAGGTCTGCCAAGTGATCTTACCATCATCGTAGGCATTGTAAACTTCCACCTTCACAAGGTATTGTTTCTTCTAACTTGCAAGGTTTATCACTCTAGCCGGCTCTATAATGTATGCATACAGTTTATTTTTGTTTTTGTTTAGTATAAAGTTTAAGTTATTGAATATTGTTTTTGTTTAGTATAAAGTTTAAGTTATAGAGTATTGTTTTTGTAGAGATTTATAGTTGAAGGTTCGTGTTGTTGGTGTAAGAGCAAAGGAGGGACTTCCACTTTTTATTAGCTTAATCTTAATTTGTATCGTATTTGTATTAACTTTATGACTTGTTAGTAACTTTGAAACATGTTAATTAGTAACTTTGTGACTTGTTAGTTTAATTTGTATCGTATTTGACGAATGGTATCGTGGATTTGTGGAATAGAATGGTATTGTATCGTTTAGTAATTTGGTATTGTATCATATTGTCGAATTGGTATTGCGGATTGTGGTTGATTACAGGTTATAATAAGCAGGTGTTGGTAGATTTTTTCCCGAAAAAATCCGGAAATTATATAGGTCGCATTTTTTTTTGCACACAGGGAAATTTGGGATGATAATGTCGTCCCTAAAATAGACTAAAAATGTCGTCTCATTTTTCTGTGGACTGCCACGTGGTCTCGTCCCAAACGGATTAATAAATAAATAAACCAACACAATTTGGACGATAATATCGTCCCTTTTTATTTTTTAAAGTCGTCCCATTTTGTTTTTTTAAAAACATTTTCTTATTTAGTTAAAAATAGTAAAGAAAGTAAAAAATAATAATAATATATTTGGGACGATAATCTCATCCCGTTTTGCATATACCATGTCATTCCGTTTCGTTTTTTAAGTCTTGACTTGCTCGTGGGGGCCAGCAATACATCGTCCCAAATTTCTATATCGCATGTCGTCCTAAATTTTTTTGTGACAACCAAAATGAGACTATCAAAATGGGACGAGATGTCGTGACGTGCTTTACAAAATTGAGACGAGATTGTGGTCTCAAAGTGCAGATTTTTTTGTAGTGTTATGCCAGTATAATTTTATATAAACTCTACTACTCTCCATAAAGACGAGTCATCCCTTACGTCAAACGTCTACTACTTACGGTTTTGGTTCTCATCAACGTACAGTTTTTACAAGATGCTTAATTTGGCCTTAACTTATATTATGGAATTTACCTTTAACACATCAAATACACCTATATGAATTTAGCTTTTATAAGAATTGGTTACATGCATAATAGTGTACATACAAAATGGTTCGTTCAGATTACTTTATTACTAAGCAAAAGTACACTTTTGAGATATAAAAATATACTTGCATCAGAGTACGTAAACGGAAACGTTTCGGAAACGAGAAATACAGCTAGAAACGCCCGGAAACGTTCCCGGAAAAATGGAAACGTTTCATGTTGATCGGAAACGAGGGGTGTTGAGCGGGAAACGTTTCTGGGCCTTGTAATCGCGTTTCTGGGCCTCTTAAAATAACTTATGGGCCAATAAACCCCAACTTATATATATATACCCCTAGCTTCGATCAACATTAAAAGTTAAAACGTTTGCGTTATTCCTGCTCTTACATCTGTTCCTCTAATCTTCTATCTTCTCTAATCTCGAACAGGTATCAATGATTCCAATGAAACTATGAATGTATGAATATGATTTTGTGTTGAACTGTTCCTCTAACTGCCATTTTTTTTTGTTTCTCACTTTTTCCTTTTTGCTATTTATGCTTTGCCCTTTACCTGTTTGTTACTGATTTTTTAAAGTATACCTACTTAGGCGATTGTGCACAACATAAAAGAAAAAGTTTCAGGGCCCGTTTGATAGTATCTTAGTAATTCAATTCAGCATATCTCACTTAATCGGTCAAAGGCTAACTGTTTGGTAGAAGGAAAAAAAGGTACTGAGTGGGCCATATGGGTTTTGAATGGGTCACCTCCATAGGATTGCTCAGTGATTCAGTAGGTTATACATTCTCCTAAATACCCCTTTTTTTTTTTTCACGTACTGCATAACCACCTCACAAGTTGCCCCTACTCAACAAAAATTCTCTCCTTGAATCTGCTTTATTTCTCTTGATCTAACAGGTAAAACCTTATTAACTTTTATAGTTTATGGTTTTTTATTCCTCATGGTGTTCAATTCCTCTCGCTAGTCCTTTGCGCATTTGACTTTGAAATACTGGGCATGATTATACCAGCCATGTGTTACAGAAAGTAAATTGTATATATAATAGTATCAATGACTATCAAAGTGATATGCTTGCTTATCCCTAAATGTTAAAATATCTGTATGTATTGTGTCATGCAACTCTATATCATAAGCGAATTTACAAGCTACAGCTCATGACAAGTTCAGATAAAGCCAAAAAAAAAAAATGGATGATAAACTAAAAAGGAGCTTGTATAGAATAAGGGAGTTACCACTAACATAGTAAAAAACAGTGGTGAAATTGATAGTTTGCTTGACAATAGAATGAAAGGACTAACACTAAAGTTTTGAGCACAAAATTTGTACTTACATATGACAATAGAATGAAAGGACTAACACTAAAGAGTTTGGGTCATTGTACTGACGATCGTACACTACTTTGATCGACGGGTATTGTAGAATTGGGGAAATAGGTTATGCACATAAGGTGTTTAACGAGATGTAATGTGAGGTGAGGCCTAATGCGTTAACGTATAGTGTTTTGATTAGTGGGTTTATTTGATTGATGTAACATGATTAACAAAATATGATTTAGGCATGATAAACAGAATATGATAAACAACGGCATTAATCCATGCATGTAATTGGTAAATTCTTATTCATTAAACTTTCTTCCATATACATTAGGTTCACCCATTCTTGAAGTATTTATCTTAATTTATTATTGCATGCATAAGGATTGTTTATTATTGCTAAATACTTCAAATTGGTTCCATAGTTAGTATGTTAAATAACACATAATGGGGTCCCCAAGGCAATGAATATATGGCTAATCTCCGTAATCAAATTGCTGATGAGTTATTTTTAAATGCTTCAACCTAAGATTAGTTCGTAATTTATATTGTTTTATGATCTTTCGATAAGGCTATTTACATTTTTTTAAATTCCAACATTACTTTATTTATATTATCTTTTTATTCGAGTTAATAATGTTTTTATCAAACGGTATATTTTGTTCACTACAAAATCAGACAGAAGGTTAAATCGGTAATTTCATGCAACTCAGATTGCTCATTCAGGACAAATATCAAACAATCATTTTCACTCAGAATCATGTTCATTCAGCATCTTGGAATCATTCAGCAGCTTTGATTCATTCAGCGCTAAATCATATTTTTTATCAAACAGCCCCTCAGTTTCTTTTTAGACAAAAATACATTGTTCGTCCAAACTTGTTCAAAATCATTATAGTGAGTCTAAATAACGTTTTTTTATAATCTGAAATCATTTTCCATCCTTTTTATTAGGGGTGAGCATGGTTCGGTTTGGCTCGGTTTTTGTATAAAACCGAAACCGAACCGAAAAATTTCGGTTTTTGATTTTTAGAAACCATTCGGTTTCGGTTTTGTGTCGGTTTGGTTTTTCGGTTGTCGGTTTTTTTCGGTTTGGTTTTTCGGTTTTCTCGGTTTGTATAAGATTTATCGAGCTTTGCTTTTTCAAAGTAGATTTGACATATATTATAAAATAACACCTTCAAAGCTTTGAAGAAACAATTCAAACAACCATTAAGAAAAACGAAAAACACAATAATGACAATAAGAAACAAATGACCATATAAAATCTTAAAAAGAGTTGTTTATGTGCAGTAGAGCAACACAATAATAACAATAAAAACCTAATAAAAACAGAAAACACCCTAGAAGAGAACTTATTATCTGTCCTGAATTACAAGTTCAAGAAGCATATGAAACAAAGCGTAGTTACTCGACATGATATAGTTAACCTAGCAGAGCATATCCATCGTCCATTAGCTTCAAAATGACTTATATACTGAGAGTTGTAAGTAGCCAAGCGGGGAAATGGGAAACAAAATGTGAAAAATAAAGGATAACCTAACAAACTAAGATAATTTAAAAATTTTAAATAGTCAGATATTCTAGTGATAAAGATGAAGTTTGGAAATTACGGAGTATTATCTTAATACAATAAAACATCGGTTCGGTGTTAAGGTGTGGATCGGTTCGGTCTTATATGCATTTTGACTTTAATGTCGGTTCGGTTTCTATTTATCGGCTTTTAAAGCTAAAACCAAACCGAACCAAAAACTTCGGTTTTTCTAAAATATAAAAACCGAACCATCGGTTTTCCAATCGGTTTCGGTTTGTTTGGTTTCGGTTCTTTGGTTTTTTTGGGTTTAGGTTCGATTTTTCGGTTTCTTGCACACCCCTACTTTTTATCATCCAATGTCTCGTTGGTAGTGATTTCTTAGTCAACTCTTGTTATATTTTTTTGTGTGAGAACATAATAAACTTATATAAACCCCCCGCAGGTATTAGAATAAACCAGAAAATTGTAACTTATGAAACAATATATAAAATATTAATTTAGTTGTGTATTTTGTTACCATTTTTTAAATATTGTAAGGTTTATACATTAATCAAATACTTGATGGTCAAAACTCAAATTCTCTTTCAAGAAAAAAAAAAAAAAAATATGACATACGAAACACGTCTGAATTGAGAAAATAAATTACTGATAATAGTTAATATGAAACTTTAGCGTCAAATGTAAAGTGACGTTCTAATTATATTAATCAACACAATTTTCAATCAAGTTCAAGTTTTTTGAACGAAAAGTAACAAATGTAAAGTGACGTTGTTATTATATAAGAACACTATCTAAAGAAAAGTAATAAATATTTTTATGTTAATTTATTAAGATGCTTTGGAATATAATGTTACATGAAAGTTTGTCATGTTATGTATTTATTTATTTACATCTACTTTGATTAATGACACTTTGGTGATAACAAATTGATGTTGGATATTTATTCACTACTACAAAAATGGGCATAGAGCCCGGTTGAAAACTGCTATAGAGCCCGGTTTTGCCTACGGGCACAAAAGGGGGGGGGGGGGGGGGGGGGGGGACTCTATTCAAAAACCAAATAGAGCCCGGTTAGGAAAACGGGGTATATTCCCATAGCCCGGTTTTCTCTTACTAGACATGGCTTTATGTGAAAAAAAAATTAAAAAAAAATATATATATATATTTTTTTGGAAGAATTCAGCCACAAGATCAAATATTGAATAGCAAATAAAATCCAGTATCATTATTCCTATCTTTCATCTACTATAAGAAATCCTAGCTATCAAATCTTCATCTTTACTTCTATCTTTAGTCCAGCCTTCAAACCGCGACTCATCTTGCTCTTGAGCTTTCCTTCTAGCCGACTCATTATATATAGATGCTGCATATATAACAACTATGGATTAGAACAAGTGAAATAACAAAAAAAATAGTAAAATTTTAATGCTACACATTTTAGTGTATTTGGACATAAGAATAAAAATATTTGAATACAAGATACATTTATGTGATTTACCTGCACCCTAAGTTTCTCCTAGTTTGGAAAAGCTTCTGACCAATAGAAAAAGGATAGGTAGGCCAGTGTCGTAAACGAAGCATACATCTTCAATACACAAGTATTTGAGGTGGACTAAAGCGCTTGGACAGATTTTCAATTACCAATAAACACTCAAATAGGTTAGCAGTGGTGGTATGAGTACAAACTAGATCAGCGTCTTCATGGTATCCTGATTGACAAGTAGACTCTGCATCGCTGTCATGAACTATGCATCGTTGGTGAAACATTGATCAGCGTCTTCATGGTATGAGCCAATGTCTCGTTGGTGAAACATTGATCAGCGTCTTCATGGTATCCTTCTTTGGTTGGAATGTAGGACCAAACTAATGCAGCACTTCCAATTGTAACTGCAGCAAGAATTGAACCCCAAATCCATCTTTGTCTTGTCTTCCTTATTTGTCTTCCTCAAAGAAATCTTTTCAAGTAACCTCTCCATATATCTGATATTCTTTTTTAAAACATCCAGCTCTACTTTAAGTCGGGTCCCTTTAACAGTGCGCATCTTTCGATCATTCTGAGCTTCCTCTAGTTGGTTTAGCAAAAGCTAGTAGTATATAAACGGGGATTAAGTGACTAGTAATCTATACTTACTAATAAAACACAGTTTTAGGAGAGTCATCTAATTAAGTTTTTCTATATTTAACTCTTAACCAGAGATTGACACGTGGCATATTAGAAATACATAACTACGACTTTAATAAAAAAATTTGATCCGTTTCTTTGCAATCAATAGTCAGACTCATTGACCAAAACACTATCTTTCCCAATTAAAACCACCGAAAATTAAATCTTCCCCAACAATTCTTCACAACCAAAAAAATCCTATGTCCTCCTAAAATCAAGATCCTATAATAGTTATTCCTCCACAAATCGAAAACACGATCATAACCCCATGTTTGTTATCGCAGATGTCAAAAAAATCTGCACAAAAGGTACACTAATATTTTTTTTTGGGTATTGATTTGAATGATTTCGATTATTTAGGGTTCAGTAATCAGATTTTTTAAATAGTGGCTACTGATATAAGAGGCTAAAAGCAAGCTTTCATAATGATGATGGTGTGGCACAGGTGTAACTAAAGGTCCATGGATTTGTAATTGGCAATGATTATGTACTTATGTTCAAAATATATGATGTAGATCTTACGGATATTGTGATTTTGTTGTCTATGTGTGAATTCGTATTTGTTACGTTAGTAGTTACTCTATTGTGATTCATAGCTATTTAGTATCGGTTAAATGTTAAATAAAATTGTATTGGTAAGTAGGTCGTGAATCTGTATGCGTAAGTAATACTTTATGATTTGCTGGTGAAAGTGGCTTTTATTATGTAGGCAAGCAAGGAAGAGTAGATGTTATTATATCTTAAATGTTGTAGCTTGCCTTCTTAGGTTCAAATGAATGTCCAATAACAAAGTGTTATAAAGGAAGCATCTAGGACATAAAGACGCATGTAGTTCCGACTTGCTTAGAACTCTCACAATTAAAGAACAAGTAGTTGTGAGAATCATGTTATTTATTGCACATAGGACAAGTCATTTGCTTATTAGGATCCGATTATAATTTTTTATCAGCTTATATGTTCTTACTGAAAATACCCACTTTAACTGTGACATGCATTAACTACAGGTTTATAAACTCTTTTGTAAATTTCATCTTTACTGAAGCTTGAAGAAAAGTTTAACGAGTAAGAAGCACATAAAGTGCAGCTACAAACAACAATGAAGTTTATAAACCTTATCATTTTATATATGTTTATGAAGAAGTTATAATATGTTTCTGTACATACTCACATGTAACATTTTATGCATGGCGATTGATAGATTTAATATACTAAATCATGGCAATTGTGTTGCAGGATTAAGCATAGATCTAATTCGTAAGACTAAGACAAAGCTTTTCTTTTAGTGCTACACCACCAACGAGCTTTTTTAATGAAAAAGACAACACCAAAGAGTGCGCTAAAGAAGGTATGTCTAAAGCTAAAAAGGAACCATGACTCATAGAGGTGGCAAAACGAATGGGTTTGCCTAGGTTTGGGTAACGGTTCACAACGGTTAACTTCTTGTGTATATGTTAAAACCCCGAGTCAAGATAAGTTTAATTGGAAGATAAAATGACGTTCTCTATTTAATTTGCCGCAAACCATTCTGATGGTGAAAACTTTGGTTAAGTTTATAATTTCTTCTGTTGAGATTGCTAATGTTAGACATTTGTATGATACAAATTGCTTATTTTTACAGTTTTTTAAGAAAGTTTCACTCAGAACCCTTGAAGGGAACATAGGCATCACTACATCGACATGAAAATTTCCTAACCATCTATTGCTTTTACGTATCCGTGTTTGTGTCTATGTTTATGTGCTACACAAGATATGAAGAAATTTCTTTTCGTTTGCTCTTTGTTATAGGCATAATTTGAGTTATCAATTTATAATGGTTTAGATAGATAAAAAAAAGGTTACTTAACTACTAGAGTACTACCCATAGTTTGAAGTTTAAGGACCGACCAAACCACATATGGGCCAATTTTGCATACATATATTAGAGCACATGCGTTAAATGGATATATCAGATGACCTTTTTTTTTTCTTTTTTTTCTTTTTTTTCAAATAATAAAATTATAACGTGACACTTGAATAAGGTCCTCATGCTTTATAATAGTGGCACATGTACTATTATTGATTGCAATTCATACATAAGAATCTATGACATGTGTACACATGTTGAGTTGGCTTAAAATGTTGTCATTAGGTTCATGTCATACACTCTACTACTAGATCCTGATCACTAAAAGTCTCAAAAGAATCTTGAATGAGACAATCTTTCAGATTGAATATGGCAACAAAATCAATCCATTCATATAAAAAATGTTGCGTCGAGTCAGATTTAATTAGTTGATAATGTTTAATATAATCTAGATTAGATATGATTTAAATTTGACTTGGAGTTGCTGACAGCTTGAATAAGTTTTAATTTACATCAATATCAAGTGGTATTCCAAATGATATGTATGGAACTGATATAAAACAATATATATCGCTGATTCGCTGGTGGCAGGTCACAGACCATACAAGAGAACTTGAAGGTCGAGAGATGATTACCTTGCATCAATAAGCTCATTTGTCGCAAAAAGTAAGCTAACCCAAACACCTCCTTAGTATTGCTCAAACTTCATAGATGATTCATTTTTTATGCTAATGTAATACGGAGTAGTATATTAATGACCCTTTTTGACCCAATATTTAATTCTACCATCTTGGGTCCCCTGCTAATTGATAGATGAATAAAAGTGTTAAAGATCACTTAAATAAGAGACTCATATTGTCATAAGTTGCTCTTTTTTGTTATACAAGATTTTGTATTCACTTTGTTTCGCTTTAATTGTTTTTATATATCATATTGCACTGCAGGTGGATAAACGTGTAATTGGGTTACGACGCAATCACCAACGGGTTAGACACTTTTCCATTATATTTCTTATTGAGTGGACATAATGGTTCATGCTTTATATTGAATAAGTGAATTTAAGAAATGGCAAATACGAGGTGGCGCAATGGGTTAAACAGTGAACACATATCTATCATAATAAGTATATACTATACAATAAGAAGCAAGAGAAACCCGAAAAAACGAGATTCACATAGTAGTTTTGATACTGCTAGCATTTACTTTACATACAAAATTGGCATATCTCAATGGATATCTGTGAACCGTGAACTTATGATCTTCTATACAAATTTGTCATAGTAGCACCAGTTATTGCATTTATATCGAGAACATATCTTGATTCTTTGAATGTTTAGTACATGTTTTACGTTGTTTGACCTGTTTAACATATGTAAGTGTCTTTGGTAGTTCAAACCTTCTCGATATCATTGAATCAATGTTGGTAGATTGATTACTGTCAACATATATAAGTATATTTGGTAGTCCAAACATTCTCGGTATCAATGAATCAATACTGTTTAGGTGTTTCAGGCTTATATGTACATATGAATTTGACATTTGGTTAGGTATGTGAAATATAATGAAGGTGCTATTAACGTGTTTTAACTTGCTTTAATTAGTTTGGTAGTTTCCTTTGGTTAATTTAACAAGTAATCACATTATCTTATGATACATGTTGAAGTTTTGCGAACTAATTAAGGAGTCTCATAAACATTGCGGGTGCCACCCAACCCGTTTAACGTTTGTGCTTAACACGGTTAAGGGCAAACGGGTCCATGTGATGACAACTTAAGGAACATTTCCTAAAGAACTTAAAAGCTACAATAGTTTAAATATGGTTCATTAGTGACTCTCATTTTTTAAAGAATGCATATAAGGTACAAGAATTCAAAAATGGTTCAGACATTAAACTCGGGTCATTTCATATATGTGTGGTCAAATTATTCTTATTTTACATGTTATGTCATTCATGGTAAAGTGGCATTTGCTTTTATTGATTAGTAAATATCATGGATCTTTTTTTTGGGTCATGATTTAAAGAAGAATATATAGATATTGAAGGTGCATTTCTTCACTGTTAGTATTCTTAGCCTTTATGATCAATCGAAGTTATGTTCAAGACTCAAGAGATAGGCATTAGTTGAGCTTGGTTACATCTGTCTGCCAAGTCGGGTAAACCTTATTCACGTGAATCAGAGAGATGGTGTATGCAGAGTGCTATGAATGAGCCGTGTTCGTGACGTTTCAAGAGCGAAACCACCTGGTCTTATGAGACATGCTGCCATTATTTTCCGAAGCATAAAAGTTACATGATTTCCTAAAAGATGTTACATGTTTGATGATTTCTGGTACTCTTGCGTGCAACAGGTTTGAGATTCAATATTTACTGTTTGTTATTGTTATAACATTATAAGGAAGCAGTTCCCCGTGTCTATCTCTTTCGTGATATGACAATCAAAAAATGTCAAGGACAATCACTTGCGCAAGTCGGTTTGTATTTTCCACGACCAGTTTTTACACATGGCCAACTATATGTAGCCGTATCCCGAGTTAGGAGCAAAAAAGGATTGAAGATGGTTGTTCTCGATGAAGAAGGAAATCTCACTAATACTACCACCAACGTGGTCTTCAAAGAAGTGCTACACAATTTATGATTGCATCTACATCTATGTGTATATCACATTTGTATAATAAAGGATTAAAATAGTTTATTTTATCTTTTTGAAGTTCTTTGACTATTTTGTAGTTCATATAATAAAGGATTGAAAATGTTTATTTTACCTTTTTGAAGTTTTTTTTTATTATTATTATTTTTTTTAACTATTGTGTTTCGTATAATGCATTGTTTGATGATCACCAACTGCGACCCTTTACATTCGTTTATCTATATATGGTTCTATCTAACTAATAACTTTGTAATACGTACTGTCATTTACAACCCACTTAGACGTTTCTTTAAGATACCCGTGAATTTCACGGGTCTTTTAGCTAGTATATAATACGATGGAACAAAAAGTGTTGAACTTTAAAGAGGTATAAACCCATTTACCTTCAATTGATGTTGCTGGTATTGTTTATAATAAGCTCGCCTCCTTGACCCTCCAGGATCTCCTCTCCATTCAGGAGGGTCTGCAGGCTCTGTTGGCGCTGTGTATATCTCTATTGTTTCGTTGAGCTTTCTAATTTCATGATATAATTTTGCTTCTTCTGCCTGCTTACGTACTATTGCCATGTTGGATCTTGTGTACGAGGCTCTCCATCTTTTAACAGGAACAAGAGATAAAATCATTTGTTAAAAATTATGTTGAAGGTAACTAGGTGAGAAACAACAAAATTTATTTATGGCTTATTGATATGTACCACATAGTTAAGCTCTTGCACACCATGGACCGGCCTTTTACCCGATTTCATTGAAGACATAAGGTCTTCCAAGTCCATCCTCCCTTTCTTGATCCTATTGTGGCAACGTTTCTTGTCGGTACCCACATAAACCTGCAGAACTCACTATTAATCCACTGTAGATTTAAACCTAGTTCAAATGCTTTATCACAGTTCTCCTTATTTCTATTTTCTATCTCATAAATTCATGTTGACAATCAACTAAATGATAACCAACCAACCAACAAAAATCGTTAAATGTGGAAGAAAACAAAAACAAATATACAAAAGTGTGAAACCTAAATCAATTTATACACCTCCTTTAATATCATAAGTACTTCAGAGAAAATGAGATAAAATAGCTTATAGGGGTTACGCCATCTTTTTCTGTCAAATGTAAAAAACCAGATGTTTTTGGTATTGATCTCATCGGTAAGTGAGGTTTCACTTCTCCTGGAGCATTTTCAACATACTTGATTTTTTGTGTCAACCATTCCATTTGCTTATCACGGCTCGAAAACCACATTAATTCGTTGTTTATGCGGATTTTCATCCCTCTGTTTCAAATTTGGTTATGAAATAGCAAAGAGGCACATATTAGTTGTATTGCCTAAGAACTTAAGGTTGTTTACAATTAAAATAACAAACAGGTAAAATAAATTTTATATAAGCCACTCTTATATAGCTTAATTAATAGAAATGAATACCTTGTGCGAATTAGTTAGACGGTTGATAAAACACATAGTTTATATTAATCAATTTATGAACATTGGAATCTATCTTAATTTACCTTGCACTTATCAATTTCTTGAATGGTACAAGACATAGAAAGACTCAGAATTTGATATAGTTCTTTGGTGATATCCTTTTTGAGCTCATTTGGAGAAACTGTATACTCGACAATATTTGTATCAAGTTGTTTAGTGTTTTTATATGACATTCCATCTCTTTCCCCTTGCAATCTGACTCGACGAGGCCTTGTGTGCTTCCATTAGGTAAGTTTATTTCTACCAGACTTTCCTTTGGTTCTTCCATCTGACTATACAATATTAAAATATTCATAAAATCATATACCATAACAAAAAACATAAAGATTTAATATATAATATAATGCTTCTTACTCTAGGAAGGAACAAAATAACAATCTTATATGCTGACACTAACCAATTTCTGTGTCGGAACAAAATTATATATGCCAAAACAAACACCCCCTTTTTTTTAAATGGTTTGCCAAACACTATTATCTGCGCAATAATTAGATAATCTCCTTCTAAAACCAAACACCCTTTTAAACACAAAAAAGTAACTTTTCAATAATTACCTGCAAATCCCTAATTTCAGATTACAGCTAAAAATTTCATACAATTGACTATTTTATCCAGTTTTGTAAAAGTAAAAACCATAATACCTTGAAGGAAACATAATTGTTAATTTTATTGGTCAAAACCAAAGAACAAGAGATCTGCATCTTTAATTCACCTATTCACAAAATAATACTCAATCATAACAAACAACAACATATCTGTATATGTAATTAATAACTAATAAAATTAACTTACAAGGAAACTGAAGCTCTTATGGCTCAATCATAACGAGCAACAATGAAAATTGGGGAGGGGAAAGAAGGCGCCCAAAAGCTTTAAGTATTTTCGTTTCATTTTGAAAGAAAAAAAAAACAGCATTTTATGATAATGCCCGGTTTTGTAAAAGAAAATAGGGTTCTAATAGTTTTTTTAGATAAAGCCCGGTTTTGTAAGTGAGAACATGGCTCTTTATGAGAAATAGAGTCTGCTTTTAAAGAAGAAAACGCAGCTTTAAAAAAAATTCAATATAAAGCCCGGTTTTATAGAAGAAAACATGACTCTATACCCCTTTTGATAATATGGAATCCTTTTAGAGCCCGTTTTTCATTAAAACCGGGCACTATTAAGGGGGCTCTATTTCCAGATTTGTAGTAGTGATTGTTTATTTATTTTATTAATAATTATATATAAAATTATATAAAATACAAAAACGTTCTGACCTTACCCGTTTCTTGAGTTTTGGGATATTGACGTTTCTAAGTACCCGTTTCCGTCCCCGTCCCCGTTTCCGTATCCGTCCCCGTGCGGTACATGTATATATAAGTTGCTTTATATGAATTTGGAGTGTAAACAGACATATAGCACTTTATAGCACTTCGTATAAAATTGCTAATTTAATAGATATATAATAATAGGTATGCGTCGAATAACCACATGACAAGGTAATACTTAGTTAGTCATATTGCTAAATATTAATTACGGGTTCACACATTATTGTAGATCGTTTGACTGAGAAGTAGGTTCGAATCTTCATTTGCTTTGTTTGACACGTGATTATTTAAGGTACGGATATCTGATCTTATTCTTTTATTTGCGAATATGATTGTACGGATGCTTCTCTATCTTCGTTCTTTGATTGTCAATATCTTTGTACAGATTCTTGAAATATTTATGACATGAATTATTTGAATTCTGTAAGTTGCTTGAGAACATGTTATGAACCCATAAACTCAATAGGTTGCATTATAATAGATGAAACAGCATCAGTTGAATGAATGATACCAAAAAATTGATAATGATAAGAATAATAAATAAACATTAAGATAAAGATAAAGATTATTGGTGTAACGATCATGATCGAGTTTGGTGTGAGGCGTGGTGCATGACTATTTTAGATGGTCTTGTGCACCATGGTGTGCAGTTCGCTACACACTAGAATAAAAAAACTATGAAAAGATTGATTTATATAATATTTTTATTATTAGTCCAGAAAGTATATATGTATTTCTTTGGCTATCCATCTAATCCCTTTGATTTTGTATATACAGTGTCCTAATTAGTTGTACAATTAGCATCTTATTTTGTATTGCTTAAAATCTATTTTAAGAATTTTTATTTATTTATTAATTTTTTTTTTAAAGAAAGTGCTTCATCTATTATATGTAGTATTGTTATTGATATTGATATTGATAGTTTCTTTTTCAGTGTTCACAGCCTCTCCATTCCAAGTTACAAACTAACGAAATCATGTCCGACCAAACTAACAAAAGCCAATCACAAGAACAATGTCGTCGTGTTGGTTTAGTATACGATGAACGAATGTGTAAACATGCAACACCTGACCCTGAACCTCATCCCGAAAACCCCGAACGCATTCCCGCTATTTGGAACAAACTCGTATCTGCTGGTATCCCTCAAAGGTTTACTCTCACACACACCCTTACTTCTTTAGTACGTGTAATTAATTCTAACCTTGTTTTGTTGTAAATTTAATGTAAATACTATGTTTTTTTCAGATGTGAGGTTTCCAAAGCTAAAGAAGTGGAAGACAAATATATAGCTGCAGTTCATGCCAATGCTCACGTTCATTTTATCAAAACTATCTCTAAAAAGACGCCCAAATATAGAAATTGGACGGCTGCTGAATATAGAAATTGGGTAGCTGCTCAATACGATTCTATATATTTGAATGAAGGTTCGTCTGAATCTGCTTATCTTGCTGCTGGCTCTGTAGTCGAGGTAATAGGCTCGGATCAATTTGTCGAATTCATTAGGATATATGTTTTCGGTTAAGTGTGGTATTGATAGATGTTTTGTTTCATAGGTTGCTGAGAAAGTTGCAAAAGGGGAACTTGATTCCGCCTTTGCTATTGTTAGACCTCCTGGACACCATGCTGAAAGAGACGAACCCAAGGGCTATTGCTTATACAACAATGTTGCTATTGCAACACAGTTCCTCCTTGACCAAAAGGTAGGACCTATTTGGATGCTTATATAACATTAATGTGTGTAGTGTTTGTTAAGACAATAATTAATTTTTTTACTCTTATGTTTTAGGAATTGGGTATTAACAAGATCTTGATCGTTGATTGGGATGTACATCACGGAAACGGTACCCAAAAGATGTTTTGGAAGGACCCCCGAGTGTTGTTCTTTTCTGTTCATAGGTAAAACAAATGGTTTCCTTTTGTTGAACACGTATGTTTTTAGTTATGTTTATACTTAGAAAACATCGTGAACGTGCAGGCATGAACATGGGACCTTTTATCCTCCTGGTGGCGATGGTTCGCACTTAATGATTGGTGAGGGGCCAGGTTTAGGATATAACATAAATGTTCCATGGGAGAATGGTCAATGTGGCGATGCAGATTATGTTGCAGCTTGGGATCATATATTGATCCCAGTGGCAAAAGAATTTAAACCAGACATAATTTTAATATCAGCTGGATTTGATGCAGGTCAGTGCTACTAACTATCAATGAACATAAAAGAATGTATTCCAATAGAGCTCTTAATCAGCAGTTTAACATCTACTAATTGTGTATTTGATGCATCACAGCTATTGGTGATCCTCTTGGAGGCTGCTGTGTCACACCAAATGGGTATGCTATATTGCTGAAGAAGGTTAGCATCCAATGAATAGCCTGCTCTTTTAATTAAGTTAATACTTGTCAGAACTAGTTTTAATAGTATATCTTGTGCTGATGTTTTGTGCAGTTGATGGAGTTTAGTAATGGAAAGATTGTAATGGCATTGGAAGGAGGATACAATCTTACGTCTTTAGCAAATTCAGTACTTGCTTGTGTTGAATTATTGCTAGAAGACAAACCAATTACTGAATCCATTGATGTTTATCCATTGGAATCAACATGGCGAGTGATCAAGGCGGTAAAGCCCTATGCCCAATAATCCGTTAATTTGTACTTCTTTATTCAAATGTCTTAGGATTTTTTTTTTTGATAAGTGGCACAACTTACATATTTTCAGGTTCGTGAGGAATTGAGTACTTATTGGCCAATACTTGCAGACAAGTTGCCTGAGAACTTGACTAGTAGAGCAGCACCTCTAGCTCAGGTAACACTCTGTCTTTTCTTAATACACACTTTCATGTTTTAAACTAGCATAAAATAAACCATTCCTCCTTAAGGTCGTACCCAAAATACATGTTTCGTTTTATATCTAATCAAGAACACAACAACCATTAAATCATATGATCAACAACAAGATTTGTTTCATCTTCTTAAGTCTTCATCACACATATACACACGAATTTCAAACATTAATTTGCACCCTCTAATTTGTTACTGCATGTACCAATATCTTGTAGATCTTGAAGAAGCTGGGTCTTTTGGATTTAAAAGGTCCCGAAAGAGAATGTTTGTAAAATTTTAAAGTGGGTCTCGGCCAAAAGTCTTGTACAAGATCAAAGGTAGGTTGATGTTGAGGATATTGAATTTGTATAGATTTTGAATTTTGTTGGATTAACTCGGTTGTAATTTGTTTATTTATTTTATTTTTATTTTTTGAGTTTGTATAGATTTGTTATAATTTTGTTTAATCATGTTGAGAATGAAATTTAAAATTCTTGTTCTTTCAAGATTTTAAGTTGTTTCTTGATATTATGATGTGATTCTTTGAAAATATGCGATAAGGTGGGGAGTCGTATTATGGAATTAAGATATGCGTCTTCTGACTGGAATGTATCAATTGAAAGTTAGGCTGCTTGGTTAATGTCATGTAAAAAGTCAGCCTACTTAGATTTCCATGGAATTAGTAATGTTCTGCATAATCTAGGATAAAGCCAAAAGCGATACCTGTTTTTGGGTTGAACCTCTTTGTTGGAATGATTTTTAGGGATCGTGTTTTTGTGCAGTTCATTTATGTCTAAGGATAGGTAATCAGCTTGTTCATTAGTTTTGCCTATTCAGTGTGGAGTAAGTGGTTTTTTATTGGTTGTTGATATGAGTATCCATGAATTAAGATGGCATGTGACATGCTCGTTGGAAGGACATGCATCGGAAGAGTGATCACATTTCTGCTATTTAAAATGTTTAGTTGCAGTACAACTCATTTGACATCAAAAGGTCAATGTTGGCTTTTTCGGACTGAGTATATACTAGCCTTGATGTATGTATGGCGTGGTGATGTTTACGTCCTTGTGTGAAACAGGTTAGTTGCAAAGACGACACAGCTAGAGACCGAAAAGAAGCAGAAAGAAACCGAAGTCCAGAAACTTATGGATGAGAACATGAGGTTGAATGCTCTTGTTGATTAGAAAGAGACTCAGCTGTTGGCCATGAATAAACTGTGCAAAGTTATGGCACTCAGTATGCTTCCAACATCTGATTTTGTATTCGTCCTTTGGAAACCAAATGCCCATTTGTATCAAGTCAAAATTAAACATTAAATCTGTTCGTTTCATTCTTTCTTTTTTGATGTTTGAATGCAAAGAAAATAAGATATTCTTCATGTAGTTTAAGATATTCTGAGTGAGTGAGGGAGGGAGGGAGGTGATCCGAGATCATGTCCCCCGGTAAACCATGAAAAGCAAACAAGGTAAGTCGGAGAGAATGTCGGGGATCACGTCATGATGTTGGTGATTGGGAGCTACATATTTAAAATCGAAGGTAATATTATGAAAGCATTTAGAATCTTTTCACCATTTTCAACTTCAATGTTATGTGGAATTTTAACTGATGACAAAACTTGTTTTCAGGATGATTTTGAAGTCCACCATATTGGTCTCAAGACGCCTCGCATTCACAATCTCTCTGATATGGTTCAAGGAATTCTTGCACATCAAGTACTATGCTAATATTTGACCTTATTTTATTTTTGTTTCTCGTAACTGATGTCTTATAGATAAGTAGTTTTTGGGAGAAAATATGAATGGTGGTTCTCAGAAACTTTTTTCTTGCATCCTTGCTACTTCTGTTATGTAAGTTGGCATATGTGCTAGTTCTGTTAGGTGATTGAATTGTGTTCTTCGTGTTCTAATAGGAAAGAAACTTTGGTCATGCGGAGCTTCCAGACACATCTGATGATTCTTCAAACATTTTAGTTTATCAGGTGCATTTTTTATTGTCCACATATCTATTAACGCGTACAGTATAAACTGTATAGTCATCATAAGATTTAACTTAATCTCAGGTTCGGTTTACATAGATCAGCAGACATTGCTTAGCAGATCACGGCAAAAACTCTTTATAAAGCAGACATTGCTTTTGTAACTGGAACTGATATCGATGATGCTAGAGTCGAAGAACGTGTTGACAGCCTCACATGTGCTACTTTATATCTTAATTTCAAATTTGATATTACTATATAGATCAGCAGGATAATTGTTTGGTGACTATTGCTAATATTATGCATCTGTTTCTTCTAATTTTCTTCTCGTTTACATCTCTTTCGTATATGTAGGTACGTCACCTAATGGTCAACTTAATAAGAAGGAAAATGAATTTGCTGATAAATTTGAGATCTTAATCCATCAAACAAGGTATCCCTTAAGAGAACTTTCTGCAGTCTTTTATCATTATTTTATAGTTTTTATTATCTTAATTATAGGTCTGAATAGGTTGAAAATCATAGTTTTTGGGTTGCCTTGGGTTAGAAAAAGTGACAAGAACGGATCGAATGAGTGCTGTAGAAAGTTGTTGAATGGAGGACGGGTTGAATTTAGTAGACTTGAGTTTGTACTTAAAATCTACTAAAATAGGTATTGTAGTTCAGAAGTTACCATAGTTGGTTGTAGTTTTGTGTTGATTACATATATTATATATATGTTTGATCGAAAAGGGTGGTTGTATTGGTCTATACTGAATGACCTGTTATAGTGATTAGCAATTATGAAATAGGGAAACTATCCACATGAGAATTTGCAATAATAAATGATCAAAAATTAATTTATAACTGATGTGTGCGATTGTTGTTAGTATTGCTGTGACAATATGATTTTCTTTTTGAGTATGATGTTTAAATCACTTACTGTTCTTGGTTGATGTTTCTGGAGTTAATCAAATGACTCAACCATCTGTTATATTAGCAACCGCTAGCTACGATCACACGATTAGGTTTTGGGAGGCTAAAAGTGAGCGGTGTTATCGAACCATTCAGTACCCAGAATCTGTAAGATCCCTAAAACCGCATATATTCTTCGTTGACCTGCGAGTTTTAAAACTTAATATACATGACTACTTTTCAATATTCCATCGTTTATAATTCTAGCATTGGAAGCATTTTGATTGCTTGTTAAGTTTTTAAAACACCCTTTGATAATGAGAACAAAACGCTACTGTATTGTCCAAAGTCAATATCACACAGTTCAAGTGATAGCTGTGGGGTTCCAGTGTGACGGAAAATGGATGTACTCTGGTTCTGAAGATGGAACTGTAAAGATATGGGATTTAAGGTCAGTCAAGGTTCTTGTTATTGCCCTTTTAGTTGGAACTCGATCATTCTTCCTACACATTTTACGGATCTTAATATTATCTGAATTTGGGTTAGGGCGTCGGGGTGTAAATAAATGGATTGACTCAGATCTTTATCTCTAATGGGTCAAGCGTGTAAATAAAAAATAAGTTTGCTAAAAAGGAGACAAGCAAAATGGATGAAAGGGGGTAAGCAGGTAGAAAATTACCAGAACTGTGTTTATAATGCCTAAAGGCTAAAGTGTCCTATTCATTCAGACACAAAATTGGATTATTATCAAAATAGTATCCCACCTGCCCACTTTGTCACCGCTAATTTAGTAAGGATCATTTGGTTTTTGGTTCATACCTGAAGTCTTAAACGGCTAAACCTTACCAAAATGAACATTCTGCTGGTTTACTGATGCTCTAGTCTGGTCTGTTCATGTTGATTCTGCAGAGCGAGTTGATATCCGGTGAACAAAATGGCAATATTCATGTATGGGACATGATGATTTTCTTTAATTTCACTATTACGATTCTCATTTCTATTAATACAGATGTCGTTGATAAATGTCTGTCAATCAAGGTTCCAGAGGTTGATACATCAGTAAGATCATTGGGTTTGGGATTGTGTGTTCTCCGTAGACAATTCTTACCTCATTACTGGTATGACTTGTAAATATATATAAAATTGTTAGATTACACTATTTCATAAAAGTGTAATCTTGTTGCTTTAGTATGTTTGTTTCAGGTATGGTATTATAATTTGCTTACAAGGTAATGGACCACTTCGGTACAACTTACTGAATGAATAAAGTGCATTACATTAGAATTATCTGGTAAGTCTCATGAAAACGTGTTTATTGCAATTCAGATGGTTAGTGTCCTAAAGAATGTTGAAAAAGACCGGTTTAGATACCAGGATCAGATGTCAAGTGATAGTAGGCGCGAGCATCTGGAGGGTTTTCTGTTATTGTATATTTCATGTCGTTATATATTTATAGTGATAATACATTGTTACAATAGTATCGTGTGTATTGATTGCATGAACGAAATTTACATTGTTCTAATGGAAGTAATATTTTTGACTTTTGTTGTTACAAAGTTTTATTCTATTTTGTTGTAGTAATAAATTGTAATGGGGATCACTGGCAACATTTTATTGCACATATTCTAGAGACGAAATAAGTAATTGCTGGAGACAGAAACAACAGTTAGTGATGATGTATTTCGTCATTATCGGACGTTAAGGTTCCATTAGTTTCCTATTAGGTTCACTAAAAAAATGACGCCTTTTTTCGTCACTAATTCCATCAAATAGTGACGACTTTAGTGATGAAATTAAGTGACGAAATGGGTTGTCACACACTCACACACTCTTAAGTGACGACTTTAGCTTGTCACTAATTTAGTGTCGAATTTCAATTCGTCACTTTTTAACTTTGTGACAGAGCTATAGTGACAAGTGACGACCTTGATTTTCGTGACTAAGTTGGTTTAGTGACGAATGTTTCACTATTAGTGACTATTTTCCACTCGTCACAAAGCCCTTTTTTCTTGTACACAACAAGATTTTGGGGAGGCTATGAGAAAAGAAATGAGGCTCACACGAAGGCGGCTCTGAAGAAGAACGAGATTGAAGTTTCTCGCCACTAGCATCGCGGGGATGTTGGACAAGGATGTGGAGATCATCAACTCTCGAAAAGACGAAATCAGAAAAAATTATAAACATTAAATATATTTTTTTTCGGTTTTTTCCTTATTTTTCGTATTTTTGTTTTATTTTTATGTACTTTGTAGTTTTATATTTTAATGATTGAAATAGTTTATTAAAAAAATTGGAGAATAAAATAAAAATTGAGGTTTCAAAAGGGATGTTTTGGCTTGAGGTCATAAGCAGTGAGGCAGGGACAAGGGCCCTAAATGAGATGACACAACGCGCCAGTTATTCGAGATCAACTTGTAAACTACTCGAAATTGACTCGATTCAAACAAGTCGAGCTCGAGTTCGAGCTACTCAAGTATATTTTCGAGTCGAGTTCGAGCTCCAAAATACTCGGCTTGTGAAGCTCACGAGCCTCATCATGCTTCGATAAATTACGCTTTTACACTTTTATATACATAAATTTACTCAATTTTCATACAAATCGAGTCGAGCTGAGTCTGATTGTCGAGTATTTATCAAGTTCGAGCATGAAATGTGGAAATAATTGAGCTCGAGTTTTATATGACGAGTTGAGCTCAAGCTCGAAATATAAAGCTCGACTGAGCTCGAGTCGAGTTTCGATCTCGAGTTTTAATATTCTAGTCGAGCTCGAGCTTGGTAGTACTCGACTCGACCCGAAGCGTGTGAGTGAAAGAGTTGTGTAGAAAAGAAAAAGTTGATGTGTTGTGAAGTAACACTAAAATGAGCTCATGGCTTGAGCCATGACACCTAATGTTTCTTGCAAAGATATCATCAAATTATAATATAACATTCATTGAAGTGGTTTGGGGAGCCGACACTGTTCCGAAGCCGCTGACCTGGAGATCGGCTTGAGGGAGTGGGGCGGCTTGGGAGCACTGTGGAGCCACGGCTTGCGCTGACACTATTCACACGCCGAGCCGAGCCGTCGGCTTAAAAGGATTAAAATATGTGCTTAGTGGGTTTTGTACTTAGCTGGTGATGTGTCTCGCGCTACGAGTTTTAAATTTATTACAAGGTTTACAGGTTGAGCTAAGAACACAATCAAGCAAGTATACCCTATCGTGTGTAGCTAGGTTGGGTGGGTAACCCAAGGTCGTTCGCAAGGATTTGAGTGTTTTCAATTATGAGAATCAAGTGTATCAATAAGCAACACAAAAGTGGTAATTTGGATGTCACAAGCCAAAGTACCATATAAGTAACAATTAACACAAAAATGATAATGATGCAAATTCAAATAGATTAAAGACAACACTTGTTTGGGTTAATTAATGATAATCAGATTGATTAATACGAGGATGGTTTTGACATATTGATTACAAGTTTAGGAATATGATGGTGATAAGTTTCAATCTTTGATTCTAAAGCATATGACCTACATGTAAGACCGTAAGAGAATAAAATCAAGCATTTAGCACAATCAACCAATTCAAGACTATGTTACTTTATCAAATTCGATCTGTGGTAGTTTCACAAGTTTGTTAACAATCACACCCAAGTTTCTTTGTAATATCAAGTTATTTATGAAATGGTCTACATAAAACAATCATTCATAGACAAATGATTATAACAAGTTATATGAAAATCACCCTTTCGACCTATGTGTTAATCAACAACTAATCAAACTTGATAAACAAATGTCAAAAAACTCAAGCACAAATGGTTCATAAACACAGGGCCGGCCCAAGTGTTGTATCAGGTTAGGCATGGGCCTAAGGCCCCCAAAATACATAGGCCCCCATATTCCATATAATACTAATACTAATTGCTAAAAAAAAAAATAATAATAAAAATAAAAATAAAAAATAAAATAAAAGTGGGGAAAAGATAAAACACTTCGGCGGCTCAAGAAAGGGGGAAAAAATTGCATTGAAGATTTCAACCGGTTTCAAAGTCATCATTCAATTTTTGTGATGAAATCGAAGAGACTCCATTCAATTTGGTATATCTATTCTTATAATCTCCTCTCATTCTCATATCCTATTCAATAACCTTTTTATGCTCTCCATCTAAATCTATTAATTTATGCTCTATTATCCAAATCTAATTGCTAATATCAATCATCTGTTATTGTTAAACAGTGGATTTGTCACCACTGTTTGGTCACCACCAGTCCACCACCACCACCGTGGTCAACCAGCAGCGCAGGTGGTCAACCAGCGACACCACGTCGACGGCAGGTCTGTTCTGTTATTTACTTTTCAGTTTTCATTTATGAATCTGTGATTTCTGTTAATTAATTTTTATTGTGACTTTGATTAAACTATTTTTTAAGTTTTATTTTTTAATTGTCAATGTCGAACCGAAAACGTCATTAGAAGATTTGATTAAAGAGTTTGCTTCTAAAAAAGCTAGAAAAGTAAACTTTATATAAATATTTTTATTGTTTTGTACACTTACAAAAGTAGATAAAAAAATAATTTTTAACTCCGCCATTTATAAACTTTTTAGTTTATTTTTGCTGGTCCCAAGCCCGGATAAAGGAGGACGGTTTTATTGTGATCATTTGTAGCATGTTAGTAACACTTACTATTATAAATCTGCAGCATGTTAAATCTCACCTAGCAGGTTTGCAGCACGTTTGTAGCAACGCAGCAGGTTTCCAGCAACCCAGCAGGTTTCCAGCAGGTTTGCATATTGTGATTTACAATTTTTTTTAAAGCTAATTGATATCAGGCCCCCAAAATTGACCCCGCCTTAGGCCCCTAAAATGCTTGAGCCGCCACTGCATAAACATAACATGAAATTGGTCAAAACCATAAATAAAACCAAACAATCCTCATAACACAAACATCATCTAAACAAGTGTAAAATAAACTACCCACTCATGGCAAACAAAGTCACAATCTCAGAAAGTTTGAAGCTAGTAAACCTAATTAAAAAGTCTAACAAGAGTATAGAAGAGATTACAAATGTTGAGGGTGATGTTGCCTCAACGATTGGTGATGATATCTCGATGGTTGGACCTTGAAATTTATGCTTCCATTCCTTCAATTGCTCCTAGACTTCTCCTGCTTTTTTGGTGAATGATTTAGTAGTAGTAGGTGTGAGAGGTGTTTCAAATGTGATGATGAAATAACAAGCTAAATGGGTCTATTGATACTTGAACCAAGGCCATTAAATGACCAGTCTTGGGGGCTAAGGGTCATAAAAGTGTCAAGGTATGAGTTATTATAAAGACATGATCGGACTTGGGGGGTAATGGGAACTTAATTCTTCATTAAATCTTGCTTGTAGAGGTCAATTTGGTTCATTCGCGTGGCTATGGCTTTATACCCCGCGGTTGGATAGCAAAACCTGGCTGTTGGATAAGTAAATCGGCCGGTTTGGAGAAGCTGCGCCGTTACGGGCCCATACCAAATGGTTACAGCCATTTTGGCAATAAATGGTCAAAACAAAAGTAATAGCTTTTTCTCTTGGCTTTTATTGGGCGCTTGAATCAGGTCAATCAGAGTTCGTATGCTCAAGTTATGGCCAAAGGTGGAGGTGTGTCGGGAATAATCGAGACTTCAAATATTTCTTCGTTTAGCTTTTTTCTTCACTTTTTCTCGTTTCCCGTCACATGAGCTATGATGAACCTAAAATAGCAAATATACTTCATTAAGTACCATAAGTTCATAAAAATAACCAAATTATATGCATAAAAACCTAGATAACGCGACTAAAAACATGTTACTTTTGAGTGTTATCAGCTGACATTTTATTGTTGGTGTTCGTTGCATGATTTACACTTGTTCTCCATTTCCCATTCACTTGCTACTTATCTTAGGGCTGGTTGCATGGTGTACATCTATTTTCCATTATATTAGTGATATAACTATGTACAAATGCAATTGGTAGTTCATTTTTAGCTGTTATTTCTCTCTCTAAACACACAGTTAAGTTGTTGTTGTTGGAAATGTATATATTTACAAATACGTAAATGTCCGGATTCGAACTCGTGACCACGGGATTGCACACGTTTGCGAATGAGAATTAAAGTTAAATAATTAATGTTAATGTTTACGATTAATTATTGCACATTAAGTCCATTTAACGATCGTTAAGTATTTAACGGAAAAATGACTAACGACCGTTAAATGAAAAGAGAAATGACTAGTAATGGAAAATCTTCCAAATGGAAAAGTTTTGGGTTTCTCTTGGGCTTGTATCATGGCCGGCCAAGGGGAGGGTTCTCAACCCAAGCCCTAACTTGTTCCCAAAGGTTTCCATACACTATATAAACAAGACTAGGTTCTAGGGTTTTTCATAACTTTGTGCATTGAATTAACCCTAGATCTCTCCTCTCCTCTCTCTTGCAATTCTCGGCTGAACACCCCTAGTTAGGGAGTTTGGTTTTGTTTTGTTCATAAAACAAGGACTTGTGTTAGATCTAGCAATCGCTTGATTCGTTGGTTAATTCGTGTGTACAAGAACGTGGTAGTAAGACACTATTCTTACACCAATTGGTTTGAGTTGTAAAACGGTAAGGGACAACTCTTTAAACCACTTCTTTGTTTTGTTCAAGAGATCTGACATTCGCAAGAGGTACGTTACGCATACTTTCAGTTAATTATTTATTTGTTATGATCTTAAGTCTTCCGCTGTGTACTCTTGATGTCTACATGTTTTATTGTATGTCATGTATTATAAATTCAACAGTGGCATCACGAGCCTTGTATAACAAGTAATTAATTACTGAAACACATAAATAAAATAAACTGCTTGTGTTATTAATTGTATGCGTAGTTCTAGGGTTTGCAAAACCTAAACCCTAATTTTTTAGGGGGGGCGTTTTTTCTAGTGCCCTAATTAGGGTTTTGTAAACTAAAGTTTTAATTGGATTAGAAACCCTAGGATGCATGCAATTTTATGTGTATTGCGTAACTCTGTTTAATTGCATTAATTGTTAAGTGTAATTTATGTCCATGATAATTACATGCATGTTTTATCATGGATCTGCTTTTATTGTATGTTTTACTTGATTAAGTGATATACACTAAATATTATGATAGATCTTAAATTGGGGAAGACCTCAATAATTATTAATTAATCAATTATGTGCTATGTGGTATGTGTTTAATTTTGACTTACGCAATCGATGAATCGATGCATGTGGCTCACCTTGTACATTATGTCAAACGGGTGAAAGTCTTAATTAAACATGTACATATTGACAGATCTAGAATTGATTATTAATAAGATTTATCAAAAGGTTTGCATGTGGCTATTTGATATGCATGACTTATTTTTTGTTATGTATTCATTGTTTATATGTTTATTTTTAAATACTTGCTTGTTTGTTATGTGTAACAAGGGTATTTTTACAAGAAAAATAAACTGACCTAAACAATGGTGAAACATGTATTTTTAAGCATAGTAATCATAATCGTTTAATTGATTGGTGACTTTGGTACAAATGGTCTGAACGGCTCACCCACTAGAATGAACTATAAAGGGGTTAATAAAGAAGTGCACACAGTCACACTGAAAGGATGTCTAAGGTTATGCTTTAGCGCTTACCTGGTCCTCTGCCCCCTGTAAGTTCAAATGGAGCTACTTAGTAAGCCATTATATGTGCAAGCTCATCTTAAGGGCGAATTAATTTTAATTCCATGCTCCACTTCGGTGGTAATTACCCGAAACACTAAGTGTTTACACTTATGCAAAAGTACGGTATAATGGATGATAATTAACACTAAATTCCTTGATTGGTGAATCCAATACCTCAATTAAAGTTTGATGATGAAAAGCTTATAAATTAAAACAAGATATAAATGTTTTAATAAAACCTATGTTACGAAGATGAATGCATGACATCTTTGTACATATTTGATTTGACATCAAAATTATTACCCTTGAGATTACCTTTTATTTGCGTGAGAACGTGATTTAGATCGTGATCAACGGGTAAAATATCCACGTGACGTGAGAACGGGCATGGATGATTTTGCAGTTTCTTAAGTTGGACAACTTAATTGAGTTTTGTAGTGAGAACTGGCAACTCAAGGCATAAGATGGGGATAAAACATGTTTACATGGCAATTGAAATTGGCTAAATGTAAATCCCATAAATCTAGGAGTTGCAATTTGAAAATTGGCAATTGAGGTTCGACTCGTACCATTTTGAATACTTTCATTACTAGCAGATCAACTGATGTGATGAAAATATGTCAATTTGGATCCTAG
The DNA here is from genome assembly GCA_019973895.1 of Chrysanthemum seticuspe. Taxonomy (NCBI): domain Eukaryota; kingdom Viridiplantae; phylum Streptophyta; class Magnoliopsida; order Asterales; family Asteraceae; genus Chrysanthemum; species Chrysanthemum seticuspe. Next base: position 282,479,293 of record BPTQ01000004.1, on the reverse strand, counting down.
TTTTCAATGAAAATTAAATGGTTATATGTTTATGAACCATGGGTATTTAATTTTCTTGAAAAGGTTAATTATCGAAAATAATAAAATTGAATTTTGTAATTCTTTTGAATGTATAAATGCAACATTTAACCGTAAACGTAGTTTAGTCTTTTATTAGTAAATTGATCCATTCTGCTTTCAAATAAATGTTTGATCGAGAATAATTTACCGAAAAGATAAACAAAGTCTCTTTTCCATGCGAGAAGAATGAGACTCAATCCTATTCCTTTTCATGAATGAGAAAGGTATAATAGGAACATTTGAATTGTCTAAATTCTAATGTAACTCATTGCAATGAATTGCACAACTTATTTTCCATAAAGATTTCATTACCCTCATTTGGTGAATGAATTCTTGTGTAACAAACATGAATGTTTGTTAAGTGGAAAACATGTATGTGAGTTACTAAATTAGAAGCTAGACTAATTACCGCGAAAATTGGTAAAAGGAAAACTAGCTTTATTTATCTAGTTGTTTTGCTTTAACCTTTAAAGGTGCTACATACCATTATGGGCATGGTAGGCCTGTTAAGGAAGAAATTGCATACCCAATTTTTCGAGTTAATAACATTGATGGATAACCTATCATTCATAAAGTAGAATACACCTTTTAGTACCTTAGTAATGATTACGTATGGTTCTTAAAGGTGTAGGAAAGTTAAAAGCAAGCAAGTTGTTTTCACTGGTTATGAAACATTTAAAATGTTGTCAGATTCAGTGGGAGCATTTGTGTTGCATTACTGAATAAGAAGTTGTTTTATTGATTTCTAATTCAGTGGGAGCTACAAGCCTTATTTCCTGTGTAGTAACCTAGATTATCTTCAAAGATAATTACTTTTCAATTGTAGGCAATTATGTTTTTAAGGAGAGTCATGTGCGTTTCCTTACTAATCAATATAGCCCTACATCTACTTGTTATATCTATGAAACAAATCATATTAATCAAATAAACGAATGTGTATCGTGTTGTTTATCTGCTACATGATGTTGTTACATGCACAAGTGGGAGAAATCTTTATTGTGTGCAAGGTACAACACATATAAATATGATTTAAATGGATTCTCTTGACCGCAAGGTAAGAGAGTAACGTTCTAATAGGAATTATACATTTAAATGTGTATGATTGCCCTATTAAGAACATGTGTCAAGATGATAACAAAGACTACTTTATTTTAAATATTTATGTCATTCAATATTTAAGAAACACTTGTTGTTGCAATTTATGTTACGTGAGAACGTGAACTAGATTATAGACCAAGGTAAAATATCCACGTGTCGTGAGAACGAGCATGGATGATTTTGCAGTTTCTTACATTGAACATTTCATGGATGACATAATTAAATTAAGTAATCTAATACTACTTTGATTTTAAGTATTCATTGAATGACTTAAATATATGTAGTAAATATTAACTTGAAATATTAAATTAAAACCCGAGGTGGTGTTCATAATTACTTTAATTATAAATGTTTATGATTTTGTAAAGTCACAAACATGAAGTCTTTTAATACAAGACTTACAATATAAAGTAAGACGTTAACTTGCTATATTTTAAGACATATGCATGAAGTCAATGAGTTGATCAATGACTTATAACGTATAGTGGGATTATAACTGATATGTCTTTTGACTTGGTCAAGAATACCTGTGTTATAATACATGCAATTGACTTGGTAATTCTATTGTACCATTAAGTTTTACTTTGTTGGTAAATAGGTAAGCCAAAGAATAGATGGTTATCTTAAATATTGTTAGATTATCTTACAATATTAATTCTAATGAAATACCATAGTCTTATGGTATGTTCAGTTAGAAGAATCAAAATTTATTGGCATTGTTTGATTCAAGATAACTATAGTTTCTTCCAAAAGTTATCAAGGTTAGTAGATTGAGTATAGATTGAATATACTCAATAAGACTCCAACCTAGAAGATTAATAAGACACCATTTTTATGGAAAGTGATGAATCACATTAAGTATTATAATGAAGTTCTGAATTTGCTAAACTACTTGTAAAGTGGGTTGTAACAAACCAATGTCAAGAACTGTAAATGTTTTTTGTAATATCCCAAAAGAGAACAATGTATTGTTGCTCTACTTGCTAAACTATTTAAAGGTAATCTTTAAATTGTTAAAGGCAAGTGGGAG